>CM069305.1:280000-772500 GCA_035609425.1 Epinephelus awoara | reverse complement strand
TGTGTGTGTGTGTGTGTGTGTGTGTGTGTGTGTGTGTGTGTAATAGAATATTTAGATGAGCTTTGTCTCTGTTTTAAAGCAAAGTCAGCCCTAAAGTGCACCCCCTGCTGCCACCCCCATGAAGAAGAGCCGGAAGACTTTAGACAGCTTCTTCAAAGCAGCAGGAGGCAATGAGACAGGACCATCCCAGCTAGAGCGAGATGTTGACTCAGAACTACAGTCATATCTACTCATCAGCAACACTGACAGTGAGGAGGACCCCTTAGTCTGGTGGAGGCAACACAAGGGTGAATATCCAAGAATGTCTGTCCTGGCCAGGAAATACCTCTGTATTCCTGCAACAAGTTCCCCCTCTGAAAGGGTATTCAGCACAGGGGGGAACACTGTAACATGTCTCCGTTCCTCACTGAAGCCTCAAAATGTTGACCAACTTGAGTTCTTGGCAAAGAACCTTTTAAGCAGTTTGCTGCAGAAAAAAGGACTGTGTTCTCGTTCATGTTGTAGATTGTTATGGTCCTGTCACGGTCAACTGTCATGACATGTTGTCATGTCAATCAATGTCATATTTTGTTAAAAACTGTACATTTTAAGAAGAATACCTACTTCAGAAAAATGTTGTTCAACATTATTATTGTTGTTTTATTGTTATTTATTCATTATTTTTGTTACTTTTCATTTTGTATCAGAATTCAAGCACAATAAATCTTTATGTTGAAAAAAATCGTGAGAGAATCATGATCTTAATTATAAGCCAAAAAATTGTGATTCTCATTTTTTCCAGAATCGTGCAGCCCTACTGCCAAGTGTGTATTGAAATCTGTGTTCTTTTGTTTTTGGCAGAGAAAGTCCGTCAGTTGTTAGTAGTTATTAATGCACCGAATATTCGGTAACCGAATATATTCGGCCGAATATTGCAAAAAAACACACATTCGGTATTCGGTGGAATAAGTTAAAAGCAAGGCCGAATAATAGCGGCGTGTTTTGATAACGCAATCAAACGGCGTGCAGTGACGGGCGGAGTGAAATGTCGGCAGTGTGGCGATCCGACCAACACCACACTCGCATTTGCTACTAAAAATAGTTTTGAGCGAGCAAAACAGGCTTAAATCATTCAGCACGCTGTGTGAGTACAGATTTCAACTACCAGCAGAAACGATAGGCGAATCCCACCGGATGTGGGTTGAACGGACAGTAATGTATTGCTGTCAAATACTGCGGCCATCGGCTTACCGGCGGCGGAGGATTCAGCTCCAATAATATCCTCTTCTTGGTGTCATGACTGCCCAGTAGTACCTGAACAGCCGAGCCAGCCGAACACAGGTATGTGGCGTGTCAGAGGAGAAACGAGCCATTCACATTTCTGTCATTGGGCAGGTAACGGTCCACAAACCTCACCACACTTTAGGGACTGTTCGTTACTTATGAAGGGACTAGAGCTGTCACTTTTTCAAAAACTCAAGTTCGAACGAATTTGAAATGACCCGTAATTCGTTCGGATAAATTCGAATTACAACAACAACAGATAGGCAGCACTTCTATTTTTGCCGGACGCCGGAGCACATCGCAGCAATTCAGCACAGAGAAGATCGTGCGGGGCAGGAAGTCGTGCAGAGAAATACAATAAAACATCCGGTTAATTTTCAAAATAAGATACACAGTGTTCGCGGTGGATCATATTTCCCTGCACTACACCTTGAAAACTACATAATGGGCAGAGGCAGGCCTGAAGTCAACAGGTCAGAGGTTTTCAGACGTCATTTCACCCCGTTGACACCGTGGACGAGGAGATATCCATCATGGCAGTGCATCGAGATGGACCGCAACGGACACGCAGCCGGTGGGTATTGACGGACGGATGTAATTTAATTTAATTTACCCTTTTTGCCTCATTTGTAGACTGTTGCTGTGCGGAGCGGTGCAGCTCCGCCGGAAGACATCTCGGTGCACTGCCATGATGAATATCTCCTCGTCCACGGTGTCAATGGGGTGAAATGACGTCTGAAAACCTCTGACCTGTTGACTTCAGGCCTGTCTCTGCCCATTATGTAGTTTTCAAGGTGTAGTGCAGGGAAATATGATCCGCCGTGAACACTGTGTATCTTATTTTGAAAATTAACCGGATGTTTTATTGTATTTCTCTGCACGACTTCCTGCCCCGCACGATCTGCTCTGTGCTGAAATGCTGCGTTGTGCTCCGGCGTCCGGCAAAAATAGAAGTGTTCTATTCTATTGTTGCCTCCGCAACAAATTCTATTGTTGCGGAGGCCTCTGGAGTGCCGGAGCTGAGACAGAGCCGGAACGCAGCACTGCCGGAGCCGGTGGAAACACACACATTGACTAGAATTGAATCTAATCGGCTCCGTTGCCGTGCCGGAGCGGAGACGCAACCAACGCGCAGCTGGTGGAAATTGGGGGTTACAAAGTCGACAAACAGCCTTATCTTTGTTCGTAACTTTGCCATCCACGCCGTAGAACCCAAAATACTTCCACACGCTGCTTCTCAGATGTTTTGGTGTCATGATTGTCCGCTCAGGACGGCTTTGCTCGCTATTGTCCTCCATTTTCAGTGCAAAACAACACATTAACATTAGCTTAGTTTAGTGATAGGTCAATAGGGCATGCAATAGGTCAAGATGATAGTGAATTCTTTGAGCGCCCTCTGTTGGATCACACGGCGAACTACATCAAACGGTCTGATGCGCCTATAGAGACTGCAGCTTGCATTTCGAACAGGTCATTATAGCTCGAATATGAACTTTTCACCCCTCCATCGAACGAATGTTCGAAATTCGAATAAAAAGTGACAGCCCTAGAAGGGACTGTTCTTTACTTATGAAGGGACTTGTCAGGGGAGGAGGGTGGCTGGTTGATTCTTACTTTATTTATTTATTTCATTTTGATCCCACCTATGTTAATCACTTATTGATGCTGTTTTTGAAGTATGAAGTCAATAAGTAATTTATTCCATTGAAATATCATTGATGTATTATAGAAAAGTGATTTATCTTTTTATAAATGACAAAAGGCACATCTGCCTCACTTTTGCTGTGGTATCCTGATACTACTCAGAACCGTGACATTTTCATTGGTATCGTACAGTAGGTCCCAATCTTGGTACCGTGACAACACTAATCTGGAGGGGGTTCATCTGCAAAAACTAGGGGTGTAACGGTACACAAAAATCTCGGTTCGGTACGTACCTCGGTACACAAGTCACGGTTTGTTTTTTTCCGGTACAGTAATGAAAAAAATAGACAACTATTAAATATCTTTTACTTTTTGGTAACCTCATTAAAATATACCACCACAGCAGTTAACTGTTTTTACACAATTTTTGAATGAAATAAATATATATAAAATCCTGCTTATTCACATTGTTTGAATGAAAATAGAAATATAAAAGTGAAAAATAAAATCCTGCTGGGTTTTTTTAACACATTTTTTGAATGAAAAATATAAATATACATTTCTGCTTGAACAGTTTTACTCAATTAAAATAAAAAGTATAGTGCAGCTGGTCAGCTTTAAAGCCTGCTCAGATTCAGTTTTACTAGGAACTTACTTAGCTTTCCCACTTTGTTAAAGTGCAGTAAACAAAACATGCTTATATCTAAAGTGCAGCCTAAACAATTTTACTCAACTCCAATGGTGTTGGTTATTTCTTTAGTGCGATGGTCAGGGAAACGCTCTCTTTTTAAACGACGAGGATATCGTAGTTTGCACCAGATTGCTTTTTCTAGTCATGCCGGTTAATGTTCAAACTCGGGTGGTGTCGCTTTAGATGCGTTAGCATGTTAGACGTGTTTCCAAGTACATACCTGACCGCTGTTCTGCAGTGTCGGCACACTGCTTTTGTCTTTTCAACTTGTTTATTTCCATCTTCGTATTTTACCCTGAAACCAAAGTGTTCCCAAACGGAGGACTTAAAGAGTAACTAAACCCTAAAACCATTTTTTTCAGCTGATAATCATTGTTTCTGGTAATGAAGTAGTGTTACTGACTGATCCTGCTCAAAATCTTGACAGTTTAGTGCAAACTGTTGAAAATCTACATTTTATTTTAAAAATGTGGTGTGGAGTGCCCTCTACAGCTTGAAACCTGGTTACTACATTTGAATTTACATTACATTTGAGGCGAATGACTCTTTTTCCGAGGCGAATGACGTCACTAACCGTCCACGCTAAGCCTGCCCTCCTCCCTTTACTCCTGCCCTTACTATAAAACCATTCTGTCAGCAGTTATCAAACTGATAGGGAGGAGGTTGGATCAGAGCAGAGGGAGTAGTAGAGCAGAGAGAATAGCTAGTAATTTGTCGAATCGTGTATTTTACTGTAGGTTTACAGTTAGTAGTGTGTTTATAGTATTTAGGTTAGTTGGTCAAGGAGAGGCGCCAAGGCTCGGGAGTATATTGTAGCGTCCGCCAGGACGTGTAGAATGATGACGTGGCTATTCGGCAACCCACCGTTTATTGCTTCACAGTACAGGTTACTGTTGGCCGTAACCACGCCAAAAACAACGAGACAAGAACTTAGCCGTAACGTTAGCTCACAAAACATGTACTCCTGCTCTCTCCTCCAGCTCACACACACACACACACACACACACAAGCACGCGCACTCACACAGCCCTCATTCCCATCCCACTCGCACCCCGCCCCCCTACCCATACTCATTCAATCCAAAACATACCATTAACTCACAGAACATTAACAGTACAACAGAACATTCACTGCAGGGTCGCTACACTATGTGCGGGGCGGCAAGGGAGGGATGTGGAGGGCCGCTACACTATACCGCTGCACCTTGACAGAGAGCCGAGCATCGGGGGTATATGTGTGGGGCGCGAGGGAGGGAGGAGTAGATGGATGCGGTGGGCTGCTGCGCGGTGAGCCCAGGCTCCCAAGCCACCATCGGCACGGTGAAAGGCCCTCTCTCCTCTCCCCGCACCGAGGGACAATCTTCACTCTACCCCTTCCTCAGCCGCTTTGTCAAAATGCGAGAATGCGCTGCACAAAGTGAAAGCGGAGATTTACAGGACTCGGTCCATCACTCAATTATGTCCATCGGGGTTCTAGATATTTTAAATGGTTCGGCTCGCAAAAACGGAATTAAAATAAAACAAAATAAAATACAATAAAATATTATAATATCCTGCGCCCAATAATTCGGTACCGGGTCGTGCCAAACCAAAAGTCGCGTACCGAATGGTTGGACACAAATACATGTACCGTTACAGCCCTAGCAAAAACTAATTAAAAACTAAACAACGATATTCGGTATTCAGCACTCAGTATTCGGCCAAGCGTTTAATATTATTCGGCTTCGGACCCAAATTTTCATTTCGGTGCATCCCTAGTAGTAGTAGTAGTAGTACAGTACAGTACAGTATAGTACAGTAGCCCGTTTTGTTGTCTTTTTTGTATTTTATCTCATCTTTCTCCTCCTCTAACACTTAAAGCTCTTCAGGTGTCAATTCCTTGTGCCGTTTTTTGCTTGATTTTTTCCTTTCCTTCTCCATTTCTTTTTCTTCAGCGACATCCCATTCCTCAAAATCCTTGTAGCTACTCTCAAAATAAGTTAAAAGAAATGTTAAAATCAGCCACTTCTGTTTGTTTTTTCCCTCGGAAGTTGTTTGACAGCTGCAGTGTTGCAGGGCAGCAATCCTAGCAACGCTGGGCTACAAAGCAACTGTGTAATGACCGTTGCTACTAGCAACGGTATGAAGCTTTCGACATGTAGGCCTAGTATCTCCATCACTGATGCCATTGGTCGCACTGATGGAACATAATAGCCTAATATTGGGGATTATATGTTCATATTTCTGAGTGAGCAATGGTGCAGCATTTCACTTCTTTAAATTTACTACATTTGTAGCTGAAATAAAGTCACTGAATGCTGTTGAGTCAAGATACAAATAGATGTCCAACATTTTAAAATCTACTGTATTTTAACCTCAACGTCTTTTCAAGTGCAAATCACCAAACATATTATTACTGGGTCAGACTGTGAGTTTACAGTCATGTCTATCTGTCTTTGATCTATAGCCTAGCCTATATGTTTTAAATCTTCCTATTTTTCAGTTGCTGCCTCCTGTGTTTTTCCCCATCAGATTAAATCTGAACAAATATATTATTATATATTATTAATATAATGTAATATATCTACAGCCTGATACACAGTCAGATTCCACCACTTTATCTTCATTAAGGAAATGTAAGTCTGATAAATGATGAATAAACGGACAACACTGAATAAAACTTTCTTATTAACTTATTTACACTTTCCTCGCTCTGACTCAGGCTCTTCTTTTAGAGATAAACGTGCACCATCTGCTACACATGCATTATTATCTCTACATCCACTGGATTAAAATGGAGGCGCTGTCGACTTCCGGGTGGGACACAGACAAGATGGCAGCTTAGTTAAGGTGCTCCCGACTGCACCCCTTAAAAAGTAATTGAACTACCCCCCCAAAAAAGCGAAATATCATCTTTATAGACTCTGTGAAAACGGGGGTAACGATGGATACCAGGCAAAAGGGCAAGAAAAGGACTCAGCAGCCAGAAATAAACGATGATGAAAGACCACGAGGCGACACACAGACCATCGCTAACAAACAGGCTAACGTAATGCCAGATGAAGAGAAAGCTGACCTGGACGTGATCCTTCAGGAGCTGAGGGATTTTCGCCGGGACAACAAACAACAGTTGGAGGACATTAAGGGGGAAATTTTAAAGACCAACGTAAGACTAGACGAGGCAGAAGAGTGAATAATGAAAGTCGAGGAACAAGTCCAAAACACAGAGGATATCTTAGCAGAAATGCTAAAGCTGCATAACTCGCTAGATGCTAAAATAACAGATCAGGAAAGCCTTTCTAGACGTGAAAACATACGGATCTATGGGGTTGCCGAGGGAGCCGGAAAGCAGTCTCAATCCATGACTTCATTTGTGGAAAAGTTACTCCGCGAAAACCTCGACATACCCGACGAGATGCCTTTGCAGCTGGAAAGAGCACACCGCGCGTTCGGTCCACAGCCACCCGAGGACGCAGCGCCAAGATCCATCCTGGTGAGATTTCTCAGCTTCAAAACAAAGGAGAATGTTCTCCATTCAGCTTGGCAGAAAAAGGGCTTTACCTGGCAAGGGAGGCGAATAAACCTGGACAACGATTACACTCCGCGTATTCTTCAGAAAAGAAGGGCATATACAGAAATACGCAAGATCCTGAAGGACCGCCAGATCCCGTTCCAAACCCTGTACCCAGCGCGGCTCAAAGTTAAATATAATGATGAAACCCGGACCTACGAGAGCGCCGAGGAAGCGGCAACTGACATGTCAAACAGAGGATACCCGGTAGAGATCAAACCTCCAGAGACTCTGATGGACAAACTGCGGCAACTGACATGGGAGAGGAGCAGCCAGCGAAGGGGGAGACGTGCATCCCATCCAAGAGGGGAGTCCAACTTCAAGGAGCGGCTACAATCTTTCAGGCAGGCCTCACCTCCAACAACTTAAGTTAAGACTGGTCATGTTTATCTGGTAGATGAGCCCCCTTTCTTGATGTTTTCCCCTTCAACGTTTGAGGGACTGGACAAGTGCATTTACAAATATAAAAACCTAAATCTAAACGGGGAAATGGATTTATTACCTGGTTATTCTGGTCAAATATGTTATTCACTAAATGTAAGAATTACAGGGGGCAACAGGGGAATTTTTGGTGCAGCTATCTTGAGAAGGGCCCCCTCTTCTGGATACAGGGAGGGGCTTTCCCTAGAGACTCTAGTAGGGTCACAACAAAGACCTCTGAAGTGGAAGTCATACACAGCATGTTATGTTTTATGTTTATCTGTTCTGTGTTTATGGTTCAATAATATTTCTCTATGTTCACTCCCTGTCAGTTCCTTCAGGGAGGGGGGGGCTTTCCTAGGAAGTATATGGAGGCTGATTTCTGTTTACATGTATGCAAGGTAAAACTTTGAAAGTAGCTTCTTTTAATGTCAATGGCATACATAGTCCAATCAAAAGAGGGAAAATTTTGTCCAAATTAAAAAAAAGAAAAAATCCAAATCGCTTTCCTACAGGAAACGCATTTGAGCGATACAGAACATAATAAGCTAAACAAAATGGGTTTCAAATACATATACTCATCTTCTCATAAATCAGGACGCCGCAGAGGAGTGGCTGTATTGGTATCAGGTCAAGTTAAGTATGAACATGTGTTAGAAATTAGGGACAAAGAAGGAAGATTTGTTTTGGTTACTGGGAGAATTAATGGAGCCTTAATAACCCTCCTGAATGTCTATATCGCCCCTGGAAGTGATTGGCTATTTTACAAGAAAATATTTGAAATAATGACTACAAAAAGCCAGGGCACTTTAATCTGCGGAGGAGACTTTAATATTCGTTTGAATCCTAGACTAGACTCCTCCAATAGAAAATCAGACTTAAATGCTCTCAGTAAGAAAGTAAAGGCTTTGATGAAAGAAGTGGGAATTATCGATGTTTGGAGAGAATTGTACCCGTCTGGCCGAGATTTTACCCACTTCTCCTCACCTCACGCAGTTTACTCTAGAATAGATTATTTTTTCACCTTTAGTAAAGACTTTCATAGAATAGAACAATGCAATACTGGTCCGATTAATTTATCTGACCATAGCCCCATATACATGTCAATAAATTGAGACAATAAACCAAGATCTTTACCTTGGCGCCTGAATTCAAATCTTCTGAACAACCCACAGATTAAGGAAAAAATTGAGAATGAAATTAAAACATATCTGGAGCTTAATGATAACGGGGAGGTGACACCATCTGTGCTCTGGGATGCGCTCAAAGCGGTTCTCCGAGGTAAAATAATAGCTATCTCGTCGTATGAAAAGAAACTCAGAAAAGAACGGCTCATTAATTTGGAAGAGAAATTAAAGGAATTACAAAGAGACCATGTAGAGACTCTAAATAAGGAAACCAGATTAAAAATGAATAAAATAAAAAAGGAAATAGATGAAATTAACACTTTGGAAATACAGAAAATGTTGTTATTTACAAAACAACGTTATTATGAAGCTGGTGGAAAATCTCTCAAACTACTATCTTACAGATTACGCAAACAACAAGCAGATAATTCAATACATAAAATAAGAAATCCTCACTCGGGGAACATTGAGACACATACAGAGAGAATTCAGCAAAGTTTTGAGATGTTCTATAAATAATTGTACTCCCAACCAGAATCGAATAACGACCTTCAGATTGAATCATTTTTAGCCACTCTTAATTTACCTACCATTACTAATGAACACAACGACAAACTATTGTCTGAAATAGGAATAGGAGAATTAAATGCAGCAATAAGTAAAATGAAAACAGGAAAGTCGCCGGGCGAAGATGGTTTCACCTCTGAATGGTACAGGACTATGAAGGAAACACTGGCTCCAGTACTATTGAGAACCTTTAATTGGGTATTGAAGAAGAAAGAAATTCTGGCCTCCTGGAGACATGCCATTATTTCTGTGTTACCAAAGGATGGAAAAGACAAGTTGGAGTGCAGTAATTACCGACCGATTAGTGTATTGAATATAGACTATAAATTATTTACAACTGTACTGTCCAAAAGAATTGAAAATATATTACCAGAACTAATCCACTTCGACCAAACTGGCTTTGTGAGACAAAGACAAACACAGGATAATATTAGGAGAACCTTGCATATAATAGATTGGATTATTAAACAAGGAATAGAAACGGCCATCATTAGTCTAGATGTCGAAAAGGCTTTTGACTCGGTCAGGTGGTCCTTTTTGTATAAAGTTTTAGACAGATTTGGCTTTCATAAATCTATTATTGAAGTATTTGAAGCTCTATATGACGAACCTTGTGCAAAAATAAAAATTAATGGTGACCTATCTAATCCATTCATCCTTGAAAGGGGAACTAGACAAGGCTGCTGTGCCTCACCTCTCCTCTTCTCTCTATTTATTGAGCCTTTGGCCCAATGGATCAGACAAAATACAGACATTAAAGGAATAAATATGCCATCAGGAGAAAATAAATTGGCCTTATTTGCGGATGATGTATTGATATATTTATCACAACCCACACAGTCACTTCCAAAGCTTATGAACCTGCTAGAACAATATGGGATGTATTCAGGATATAAACTTAATATACAAAAAACACAGGTAATCACCTTTAATTATAACCCACCTAATCACATCAGAAGCAAATACAAAATGAAATGGGATGCAGAATCAATCAGATACCTTGGGGTAAACTTAACAAAGGACATCACAAATTTATTTGATCTGAATTATGACCCCTTAAATTCCCAGTTGAAATCTGATATTTCACGCTGGAATGTTATCCCTTTCTTGAGTTTAAGTTCCAGGGTGGAGTCCATTAGAATGAACATATTGCCAAGATTGCTTTATCTTTTCCAAAATCTTCCAGTGTCAATACCAACCAAACAATTCCTAGAATGGGATGTGATGATATCCAGGTATCTATGGCAGGGGAAAAAACCCAGGATCAAGTATAAGACCTTACAACTAAGCAAAGAGAATGGGTGTATGGGTCTCCCCTCCTTCAGAGAATATTATTTAGCAGCACAGTTGAGGCCATTGATTTGCTTATGTACCCCAGCTTACTCTGCACATTGGAAAGAAATTGAAAATGAGCTACTAGAAGGGATGCCTATTGAAGCTATTATTGCAGATAATAAACTTTTAAATAAACAGCTGAACATAGGCAACCCTTGGTTAAATATATTATTGAAAACCTGGCAGGAAATTGTGAAAACTTGTCATTTAAATGATTCAACTAAATTACTGCAATGGTGTGCTTATGACACTGAATTTATACCAAACAGATCTGATGGTAGATTTAAAAAATGGGCTGCTAAAGGTTTAACAAATTATTACTCATTCACTAAGGAGGGGATATTCCATAGTTTTGAATTCTTAAAGAAAAGGTACAATCTTGAACAAAAGGATTTTTATAGATATCTTCAAGTTAGAAATTATTTCAACCAGAATCTGAGACCAAATTTAGGTAAAGTAGAAACAGGAATTTTGAAAACTCTTTTGTCAGTATCAGAATCTCCGTGTACTAAGATTATCTCTAAATTATATAAAGGAATACTCCATCCCAAATCAGGAAATACCTGGTATATAAAAGAAAAGTGGGAAAAAGAAGGCAATTTGATCATAACAGAGGATGCTTGGAAAAGAATATGTCTCATACAATGGACTTCAACTTGCTCGACTACTTGACGTGAATTTTGTTGGAAAAATGTAGTTAGATTTTTTATTACACCCTTACAAAAGAGACATGGGGGAGGGGGTTCCAGCTGCTGGAGACAATGTGGGATGGACGATGCCAATCATTATCATGTTTTCTGGATCTGTCCAGTCATTGTTCCTTATTGGCAGGAAATCCACAAACATATTAACAATATATTTGGAGTCAGTATCCCTTTTACTATGGATACAGTCTATATGGGAGACATTCAATTCGATGGATGGAGAAATAACGATAAAAAGTTGGTTCAAATTCTCCTGGCTGGAAGCAAAAAAGTTATTACGAGAAATTGGCTTAAACCCCATCTACCCACTATAGATGAATGGATAGATATTATTCATGAAATTTACGTAATGGAGCGGCTGAAAGTCCAGAAAGATAGATTCTACAAAATCTGGAGTGAATGGACTGAGTACGTCGAACCTATAAGACTTGACTTCTCTTAAATTACTGAAAAAGGTCAGGAAAACTGTTTATTGATCTAGACTTTTTTTCCCCCCTTTTTTTGGTGACCTTTAACCTGAATCTATTTATTTTGTTATATTGTTCTATAATAATACTTTGTTTTCTATACCTCTCCAATGTGAAAGCTTCCCGTGTTCTTTTTGTAAATAATTCACACCAATGTTTACATAAAATGCTAAAAACATTTGAAAGAGCTACATAGAAAAATACTTAGATGACCTGTGACTATTTATATGATCATGTCATTATATACATATGTGTTCTAGGCTGAATGTTACAGACTGTGGCATTGTCATCTGAAAGTGCTCTTCCTAAATAAAAAATTTTTTTTTTAAAAATGGAGGCGCTGTCTTTTATTTACCTGTTGCCATGGTGAATCGTGGAGTTGGAGCTCCATTGATGATGGCTTTTTATTGTCGGCTTAACTCAGTGTGAACATACTCATACTCAGGAGTTGACTGAACTGATCAGCTGTTCTGGAACCGGTAACTCAGAGTTTCCCATCTCAGGGTAAATCAACTCAGAGTTCAGGGTTAGACTCAGAGTTTGTTGAACCTCCTACGTGGAATACCCCTCTGATCTTGGGTATTCACAGCACTTCCTATGTTGGACTAAACGTCATCACGCTGTGAGCATGAACTGTCATGTGATTTTCTTGCGCGTTTTTCTCGCAACACTACCCGCTGCAACAAGGAGTGATGTCATTTCCTGGGAAATTCTTTCTTTCTTCTGCGGTAAATATTTCTCTCAGCTTGCAGTTGCACACTCGCTCTCTCTCCCGTTTTGTATTTTACTCTTTCACAACCACTCTTAGACACACACACAGATACTCACCATACACACACATATATATATATATACATATATATATATATATATATATATAGGGATGTAACGATGCATCGTGACTCGATTTAAAATCGATACAAATGCGTGACGATTCGCACCGGTTGACAGAAAAAAATGAATCGATTTGCGAATAGGAGAGAAGTAGGATATGTTCCTTTTTTTTAATAGGTCACGTTATCTTTAAAAAAAAGTCACTGGTTGGTGACTCATTCAAGTCATGTGACTTACGTCACTACGCAGGTACGGTCACAGAACGAGGGAAGAAATGGCGACAGAAGGCAGTGACTTTGTCATAGAGGGTGCACAGCGCGGTCTTAAGTCACCTGTGTGGCAGCATTTTGGATTCCCCATATACACAAAGACAACCGGTGAGAAATGGACAGACAAAACCAAAACAGCATGTAAATATTGCAGAAGACTGCTACCATATAACAGCAACACGAGCAACATGCAACAGCATACTAGCCGCCACCACAGTGAGAAGCAAAGTAAAGTTACGCCACCTCAGCGAAAATTGCCGAGGGGGCAAACCACCCTGACGGGAGGCTTTGCAGCTCCTCTCCCTCATCACAACGCAAGAGCGCAAGCAATCACCAAGGCAATTGGTTATTTTATTGGAAAAGATTTGAGGCCGTTTTCCGTTGTTGAAAACGAGGGCTTTCAGCTGTTGGTGAACACGCTAGAGCCAAGATACCGCATCCCATCACGACAGCACTTCAGCCAGGTGGTGGTGCCAAAACTCTACCAGGAGGTAAGAGCTGATGTGGTTGTGATTCTCCGGGAGGCTGATACTGTGTCTATCACAACCGACGGGTGGACATCTAGAGCCACGCAGAGTTATATCACTATAACTGCTCATGTGATCAATGCGGAGTGGGAGTTGGCTGGCTTTGTGCTTCAGACGCGACCTCTTTTGGAGTCACATACGGGGGCTAACATAGCCGAAGTGCTAAAGGAGGCGGTGGCGGAATGGCAGCAACAAGGCATCGCAGTAGTCACCGACAACGCAAGAAATATGGATGTGGCAGTGAGGGAACCCGGGCTGGCACCGCACATCAAGTGTTTCGCCCACACTTTAAATTTAGCCTACCAGGCTGGTTTGAGTGTGCCGCGCGTCTCGCGCTTGCTGGGTCGCATCCGGCGGATTGTGAACTTCTTCCACAGGAGCCCGACAGCCACTGCTGTGTTGGCTGCGAAGCAAAAACTGCTGCTCGGCCCGGACATCAATGAGCACAAGCTAATTGTGGACGTTACAACACGCTGGAATAGCAGCCTGGACATGCTGCAACGGTATCTCGACCTGCAACCGGCTGTGGCTGCTGCTTTGCTTAGCCCCGAAGTCCGTCGCAACTCCCGCGAGATCGACACACTGGACAACTTGGACATCCATGATGCAGAGGACATCATGAAACTTCTCAAACCTTTAAAGACAGTGACCACCGTGCTAAGTGATGAACAAAACCCAACAGTGTCTCTACTTGTGCCCTTAAAGCACACGATTGAGCAGAGCATGTTGCCTGCGGAAGAGGACTCCACCACTGTGAGCATGATGAAGAAAGCAATCTTCAACAGTTTATCAGACAGATACACTGGGCCTGGGGACAACCATCTGCTGGACTGCACTGCCTTAGACCCCAGATTCCGCGCTCTACCTCATCTTACTGAAGATCAGCGCCAGGGTGTGTTCCAGAGGGTGAAGGAGAAAGCTGTGCAGATGTACAACCAGGTACTTATTTTACTTAATTAATAGTAGTACTAGTGTTGCTTTTGCATTAAGGCCAGGTCTGTGTGTCATACTTATTTTCATACTGATCTTTGTCCTTGCTGTTGTCTCGTTTTTCCTGTGTTTTTCCTTGTCTCTTTCCCCTTTCTGCTTCTTTTCCTTTTTTTTTTCTTTTTCCATTGGTTGATCTGTTTTAGTGATTTTGTATTGGATTTTGTATAAGATCTTTGGGATTGTTTTCCTCTCCTGCACAATTATTTGCCTTTATATTATTAAACAGATATACAGTATACATATATTATTTTTTAATTGTGCATATGAATAATATAATACATATATTAATAAATTCTTGTCTTGCTGTTTACAGACCAATTCCCCAGTGGAGGAAACTGGAGGTGTAACAGACACCGGTGTCTCTACACATGCAGCAGAGCTGCCTGCTGACCAGGCAGACATGGTGGATGTAGACCTTCAACAACCACCTCTCAAAAAGACTGCATTGGAAGATCTCCTAGCAGGGACTTTCACAGAAAGTGTAGGGACAGTACAGACCAATCACGTGTGGAATTGAGGCAGAAATTGTCAGGTACAGAAGTGAAATGTCTATTTCCCTCACAAGCAGCCCACTGAAATGGTGGAAGGAGAACAGTAAGTTTTACCCACTGCTTTCACCTCTAGCAAAGGCCTACCTCACCACACCAGCCACCTCTGTCCCGAGTGAAAGGGTCTTTTCGACCGCAGGGGATGTTATAACCTCACAGAGATCTCAGCTACGGCCTGAGAATGTTGACATGTTGATTTTCCTCAAGAGAAACCTGAAAGTTTCAAGCTACACAAGCCAGTCTTAGCCAGAGAGTTTATGTTTTGATATTATTATTTTGATGTGGGATTTGTTTTTAAAAATCCAGTTATTCTTTGTTATTTATGTGAATAACTACTTCAGTTGCACTTTTTTATAAGACACAAAAACAGTGTTTTAACAGTGTTTCTGTAAAGAAAGGACCTCTTTTTTGGTCAAGATTGTATAATCTTTTGTTATTTAAGTTACTGAATTACCAGTACACCAATTTAATCGCTCTGCGATAATCTGTTATTTGTGAGATTGTTTCCAAAAAAAGGAGATATTGTTTAAGATGACCATGCAAGTTGCACTTTTTATAAGAGGACACAAACTGTTTTACAGAGTTTCTGTAAAGAAAGCACCTCTAAGATGTTTTTGCTACGAATAAAAGATAATTTTATTTGGTCATAATTTGTCTGTAGCTCATTTTTACAATAAAAAAAATCGTGAGAAAATCGTATCGTGAACAAAAAATCGTGAACCAAATCGAATCGTGAGTTGAGTGAATCGTTACATCCCTATATATATATATATATATATATATATATATATATATATATATATATATATATATATATATATATATATATATATATGTACACACACACACTCACTCACTCACTCACTCACTCACACATTTATGGAACTGCAACAACTCGGACACGCGAAACAGCTTTTCTCCTGGTGCGAAGCTTTCGAGCTAATTACAGTGTCAGATGAAGATTCAGTCAACTCAACTGGTCCGGATTCTGCCGACAGTGGAGATGAAGCCGACCTCATCCAAGGGAGAGATCCCTCCTATGACGTGTGTATATATTCACGAAATATTTTTTGTTTTTGAGTTGGAGTAAAGTAAAGAAAATATATAGCCTTTGTAACACAACTGAAAGCATATTGCATTAAATACGCACCATTATTGTATTACTCTCGTGTTGAACACATCTATCACACTATGTAACATCTGTGTGCAGAATTGACAATGATGAGAAGGAGCAAGTGGGGGTCTCCTCGCCCTGCACCCCGGAGGGAGGAGGTCCGTCGGTCTCCAGCAAACAGAGGCTCCAGGTCAGAGACACTCCCTGGTGATGCAGCTGGCTGGAGAACCGAAAAGGAGCCTGACATCTTGCCACATCCCCTACCACATTTTCTGCCCAAAAGGAGGCCAGGTGTGCAGCCACCTCTATCACAGTATGTGGACAATTCCTCTCCATCTGAGCTGTTCAGGATGTACTTTCACCGGGCTGCCATCAAAACACTGCAGCAAAAAATAGTGCTCATCGTGGACAAGAACTGTCACAAGACCTATCACAGCTCCCCTGGTGCTATTGAAAAGTAATGTTTGACTTTCAACTTGGAACTTTGGTTGTTCTATTGTAAATAGTCTATTTTGATGTACATGTTGTATTTTTGCTAACTGTGCACAATGTGCATTTAAATTTCGTTTTTGTCACATTTTATAAAAATGAGTGTATCTCAAAAATTATTTGAAATTTGAAAATGATTTTGTACAACTTTTACATTTACAATTTTGAGGGATACAGCCATGATATTTCTGTATTTAGAAAAATATGTGTAAAAACAAAAACGATTTTCTTTTTTTTTTTGTGTTTTATTGCACTTATTAGAATTTTCTTTCATTCGTATGGACACATGTCCACACATATTAATGATGATGATGATGATGATATATGATTCTATCTTGACTACTATGCTTATGAATTATTTCTTGCAATTAAAAGCGATTTTGACTACTATTTGGATGTTGATTATTTGAAACAAATTTTCTTGGGCCTATAAATGAATGCCAATGAATCATTAAAGTAATAGGCCTATCTCAATTTTTTTTTTTTTTTTTTTTGCACATCATCCTCTGAACACCAGAGTCTGTAACACACAAGCAGTAAGAAGTGCACTGGCTTTCTGAAATAATCATCTTCTGAATAATATCACATAACGTTTAGCCATCATCTCACTTCCCTTCACTGATCAGAGTCGCTATGCTCTCTACACTGCGGCCACAGTGGGTTTCCACGGCAACGTCTGTGAACTACAGAGATTAAATAGTCCGCTCAGCTGTGGCTTGTGAAAAACTCATGATTTTAACTGTAAAACACATTAAAGCAGAAATAATTGATTTAATATTCATTTCTTTGGTAAGTGACCATGGTATAAGCGGGTTAATGCCCTTCGAGGTGTCCATTATCGCGAATGAATGGACTTCGCGTCGGATGGTTCACGCCTCCGCGTCGTCCATTAATTCCTGATAATGGACACCTCGTTGAGTATTAACCCTTACATAACCAGTGTTTCCCACAGGACAGGCGGTTTACCGTTTGCCGAGCCGAGAGGCTGCATGTAGGCTGCATGAAATGCTAAAGCATTTCCCACCTAAGTTATTATTTGAGTTATCTACAAGTTTACTGTACTGTTTATCATCTAGCCTACTCGCTTTCAAATTTACACAAAGTCACGGATAAACATGGGTAAATGCATGAAAAAAAATCATCACATATCACCTCTCATAATGGTTTATTCATTTAAAAACACATTGTGTTCGTTTAGCACACTATTTCATGTAGTTTTTATCTGCTGGAGGGTTGCGTAGGGGAGCGTAGCGCGACAAAAATAGAAGAGCCGCATAAAATAGAGAGTTGCCGCGCCGCTCCCGCTGCCGGTGCAGTCGCTGTAATTGATTAACGGGGGCAAGCTGCGACGGGACTCGCGCTGCAGTTAACACTACTAACAGCGTGAGTTAATGTCTCTGCACATGTTGAGCTTCCAGCTATGTTAATACAGACACAGGCTAATATAACATGATGAGTTAGAGGTTGTTCGGACCACTTTTGGACTTGTTTACCCACATATTTGTATCGGGAGGTCTTTGGATTTCCGCTCTACTACGTCTGCTTCTTCTTCTTCTTCTTCTTCTTCTTCTTCTTCTGGCAGACCAGATGTGTTAAGTGCGTCTTTACAATGCATACCGCCACCGATTGCTCCGGAAGAACGACAAGCTGCATTCACAGACAGTGAGTCCCATTATAATGTGTTTATGAGCGAGGTCGAACAGGTAGCGCCAAAAGCAGAAAAATCTATATGTGGCGGAGATAACTGATTTGTGGCGCACCGCCACAGATAAATGAATGTGTGGGAAACACTGATAACTTAATGCCTAATAAAATGTTAACGGGTGACTTATATAAAAATTATAAATCTAATATAAATGCAAATAAACATATGATATAATATATAAAATATAAAAATTGAAATTAGCTTTTGAGAGTAAAACTGTTTTTTTGTACCAGACTGTAAACATGTTTATTTTTGCAGTTCTTCTACAGTTAGACATTTCAACATGGGGGTTAATGGGGACTGACTAGCTTCTAAAGCCAAACTCCACTGTGGCCACTTGAGAAACTGCAGTTTGACACTACCGTGGTGCCGGCATTTTTTAGCCCAAGAGGTTGCTACTTGGTATTGACATACAAGCATCAGTTTAGCATCAAAGAGAGCACCTAAGTTCCTGCAGCACACATTTAAGGTCAGTGATCAAGGTGTGATATATTCATCTCATTAGAGGTGTATGGGCCAAAAATAACTGTGCCTTGTTAATCACTGTTCAGTTTCAAAAGTCTGATATAAATGCTGATGATATAAATGTCCAGGGTCCGACATTAAGGTTTTTTCCTAATTGCCCCGCTGGGCAAGTCCTCCTCAAATCTACTTGCCCCATCTAAATTCTTACTTGCCCTGCTTAAGAGGTTCTTTTTCTGGCTGTGTGGTGCATATTTTCGCTCATGACTTATATCTTACGTCAGCAGGGACGCTCAGCCAATGGAGGCAGCAGCACATAAAAAAGCAGCATACTGCAACTGGCCCCTCCGAGGACAGAAACAGGAGAGGAAATACACAATTACAGGCCTGGAATTAAGATATTTTTAGGGCAAGGCCACTTTGGCCTTTGATAAATACAAATTTATTGGGGCATCACAGCCAAAATGTGGGGCACCAAGGCCAAAACCAATGGCGCAATAACAATATGTGCTAATTAAATTGATTGAAGACAAAACAATATATGTGTAGAAAAACAGTAATGAGTTTATTAAAACTGGGTGTGCATGACTGGGGATACATCTCCTTTCTTGGTGTTTTGATTCATGTCCCTTATTTTTTAAGTCTCTTATTTTTTAAGATTTTTGAAATCTCATTATTCTTTTGTTATCTCCTAGTTATTAAGAAATTATTATTAGAAGAAGATTCTTTATTGTCCTTTCTCAGCACATTACATACATTGAAATAAAATCTGACCTCTGTATTTGACCCATCCTACTGTATACACTGGGAGCAGCCCAAGTAAAGTCTATGTGTGGCAGTGGGCAGCCGCAGTGCAGCGTCCGGGGACCAACTCCAGTTCTTCTGCCAATGCCAGTGGTCAGGGTCACTGACAGGAGTATTCACCTAACATAGCCTACATATCTTTAATTATATAATTATTTATATGTCTCTATGTATATTTTTACATAAATCCCCAATATTTAATTTGCCTTTAAAAAAATCCTCTTCCTTCATTTAATTTGACAATGTTTATTGTATTATATGTATTAATTCTCTACACAATCTTGTATGTTCTTTAATGTGTGTTCAATTTATTAAAAGAAAAAAAAAAGTTTCGGTGAACCCTGCAGCAAAGTGAACCCTCTTCCTCAGAGAGGACCTCTGCCTCCCAGTTTGTTCCTGGCGGCATAGCAGAGTGAACCGTCTTCCTTCTCAGAGGATCTTTGTCCCATGAGAGCAGGCAGCATGCTCTCCATGTCCGCATTTAAAACAACTTTCCTATTTGTTATCGCTCCGGTTCGCGCATCAGCATAAATGGACCTGGGGTCTGTTTCACAAAGCAGGTTTAGTGAAAACTCAGAGTCTGTTAACCCTGAAATGAGGGAAACTGAGTTTTCTGTTTCAAAAAGGGAGGTAACTCAAACCAGAGAAAGAGGGGTAACTCTAGCCTGTTTCAGAGACAGAGGTAACTTAAGCTCTCGGCCAGTTACCGCAGTAACAGACTCTATGAACCTAACCTGGTCGGGAGCAGGTTTTTCTCAATGAACCTCGAGTTTCTCTCTGTCTCCGCCCTCTTTCAGAGCCACACACTCCATTTGATTTCCTCATTCATTCATTCAGTCAGCAGGCGAGTTTTGGCGTAGCGTAGTTCTGCCATCTGTCATTTAAAACAATCATTGAAAAAGTCAGTGTATTAGAAGTCCATTAGGCACAGTAGGTGGCGACTTTTTTCACTAACATGGCATGTCCTTTTGATAACGATCCCGTGGATGAAGGTGCAGCATTACTGCGCAGAGAATTAAATATTCGTCGGGAGATGGTTATCAGACAGCATATAGATGTTCTAGCATTTCCACACAATTATCTTTTTGAGCTGTACCATTTCACGTCACAGTCCATCATCTACATACACAACCTAATCCTTGCTTACATTTGCACCAATCGTATGCTCTCACATCCCAGTAGATCGTGTGTGTTGCGCTCTGTTTCTTTGCAAATGTAAGTTTTTTGTACAATGTCGGAGATGCTGAGCACTTGAGTAAGGCAACTGTATGCAGGGCGGTCAGAAAAGTGTGCTTGTTTTACGGGCATCTGCCTTCTTTCTAGAAGGCAGATGCCCGTCTAGAGTAGAAGTCTGTGTTAGTTTAAATAGGCTTAATTATTTAACAGAACATGATATAGATGAGGAGACATTTATGTGTGTGAAAACAGCGAGAGCGAGATTTTTGAGCACGCTTGGCTTTCAGTTATAACTGACAGGACTGCAAATATAACACAAACACTTAAAGGCTAAGTTCGGTTTTTTGACACCTGGGCCTTATTTTTAGGAAAAAATACGCTCGTAGACTCACCCAGACAATTTTGGTGGAGCTCGGAGCCGTTTTCAAGCAATTTAGATCCATCCGGCGGCGTTTTCTCTCATGCCATAGAAGCGGACAGGGCCAGACATCGAAGCCCCTAAATTAGACATTATCTGCTGCGAAACTCGCTCATTTCACCTACATTTTATAAATGAATGGCCAGTGTTATCACCATGTCAGCTCAACTTCCTTGTTATGGTCATCCGGGGCTTTGCAAGGATGGGTAACTTTTGATGACGTCATAGATGTGCGCCGCAGTAGCGCAGCTGAGTCCAGCCGGCGCTAGGCTAGGCTATACAGCTACACAGCTATTCTTGTGCAACATGACGGAATATTTATCCGATGTAGAAGTGTCTGATGACGACTTTGAGTATGATGGATGCCCGTATCGTTTTGAGTCAGAATACACCGACAAGGAGCTATTTGAAAGGAGGATGCAGAGGGAAAGAGCCGAACAGCTGGCCAGAGAACAAGCGACCACTGCACGTCCACGAATGGGGGCTAACTGGTGGTGTTGTTGTGGACACGCCACAGACAACAGAAGAGGAGAGCCTTTGCTGCTCAGAGTGGGACTTGAGACCAGAGGAAACACGTATTGATGCCCCCCAAAATACGTGTCTCACTACACTGGAAGATTTTTCTGCCATGACAAACCGGGCTGTGGTTTTTTCATGTCCCGAGAGTCAACTGGCAGACGCAGCCGAAGCCAGCAGGACCGAACGGACAACTTTCGATAGAGTAAGTAGCCCATACAAATGCAAAAAGGGTATATTTTCTGTGAGTGTTTGCTTTATAAATAAATAACTTGGGTATGATGTCTTTACTTTGTAGTTATGTATGATCTGGAATGCAGACAAGCAGACTCAGGCTATTACACAGAAAAAATAATGTAGAAACACGGTTGACAGTTTCATAGATAGGAGTTTGGCATTTAGGAAATTCACTTCAGTGTGGTTTCTGGAGCGAAGTGAGCGCTGCAGACCCGGTGACTGACCCTCCTCAGTTCTTCCAAAGGAATATTCGGGTCCATTTTCAGGACAACAAGTCAGAGCTTTAGTAACTCCGGGTTTTTCAAAGGAAGCCTGTGGAATGTGAACTTTGTCCAACTAGTCATTTTGTTTGGACAAAGTGGAAAAACGCAATGACGAACCATGTCTGTACCCGTGTAGCTCCTAGCCTAGCGCCGGCTGGACTGCGCTACTGCGGCGCACGTCTTTGACGTCATCAAAAGTTACCCATCCTTGCAAAGCCCCGGATGACCATAACAAGGAAGTTGAGCTGACATGGTGATAACACTGGCCATTCATTTATAAAATGTAGGTGAAATGAGCGAGTTTCGCAGCAGATAAGGTCTAATTTAGGGGCTTCGATGTCTGGCCCCGTCCGCTTCTATGGCATGAGAGAAAACGCCGTTGGATGGATCTAAATTGCTCGAAAACGGCTCCGAGCTCCACCAAAATTGTCTGGGTGAGTCTACAAGTGTATTTATTCCTAAAAATAAGGCCCAGGTGTCAAAAAACCGAACTTAGCCTTTAAGATGTCATACTTTAAAATAAACTCTTAACTGGCCGGATCAACGAGACCCACCCCCGGTGTCTAGGCTTGTGGCGCTGGTCCAACCCAGCACGTATGCAGTGGAGGTTCCAGCGCTGGAGCACCGAGTGGCTGAGAGCATGACAGACGCCCGCACATACAAAGCTGGAAAGCGGTATGACACTCCTAATTCCCCGATCCTTAACTAACCTCCACCCTACCCCCGGAACTTCTCCACCTACACTGGCTGTCTTCACCCCCCCTCCCGGCCGTGAATGCAATAAAGGTGGCTTCGTCAGGCACTTTACAGCAGCTCAGCTTCCCAGAGCCAAACTGTCACTCGCTCGGATCTCCTTTCTCAGTTCGTGCCCTGCACTCAGCCCAGAGTCTCTGTCAGATCCACAGGTGAACGCATTGTCTTTGATTACTTGTCGCCATGGCAACCGGTCCGCTCAACCCCAGTTCATTAGCCTACAATATGAATAAATATTAGACGGTGATTAGAAATTCCTCCAACATGGTGCAGGGAAACTATTTTTCAGGTCGACCCAGGAGAGAAAGTCTAGGATTTTTTCCCCCATGATATAAAGCTGCGAGGATCCTATTATTATAACACATGATCTGATGTATAAGTGTTAAAAATAGTGCCTGAACAAGAAAAGTAAAGAAAATAAAAAAGATATATAGATAGATAGATTGATAGCTAGATACTGTGTAAAAATATATATACACTACTACCTTTAGCATAGCAATGCTACGTGTCACACGTCCATCACACGGCGCATTGTTGCTTTAAGAGCTGACACTTTTGACCCCTCTGATCACATGACGTGTTACACACGCATGTCTGATTAGCAGAGTTAGCATAGCAAGCTAGTTAGCATAGCGATGCTATGTGTCACACGTCCGTAACACGAAGCGTTGTTGCTTCAAGAGCTGACACTTTTGACCCCTGTGATCACGACGTGTCTATGCACGCACGTCTGATTCGCAGAGTTGGCATAGCGATGCTATGCGTCACATGTCCATCACACAACGCGTTGTTGCTTCAAGAGCTGACACTTTTGACCCCTGCAATCACATGACGTGTCAACGCACGCAGGTCTAATAACCACACGTCTAGGCGTGTGCAGGCATTGCACGCACATTGCATGTGTAACAAGTACATGGTGAATGCACGCGCAGTGCATGTGAAGCAAGTACATGGTGATGGTTGCATACGCAATGTACACGTATCAAGTACGCAGTGAATGCACTGTGTGTGTGTTCGCTGATACGTTTCACCCCTCAGACACGCATCGGAATATATGTCAACAACCTGAAAAGAAGACAAAAATATCTCTGCTCCCAGGGTGGTGAAGAAGAAATGTTCTGATGTTTAGTTCAATGTACAGTTCAAATCACTGTTGCGTTGTTGTAAACCTAGAGGAAACACTGTGCAGGTAAATCTTTGGTTGAGGTCAGTAAGTTTAATATTCAAACAGACATCCTGGCACATGTCCAGTCTTTGTTTCAGTGCTTCTATGGAACCCTGCAGTGAAGATGGCGCATGAAATAGAATGGTAACTGGGGCGTCCCGTCGGCCTGGGGTTTAAGAAGTTGTCCATGTAATCACAATGTCCCCAGTTCTTGTCTCTCTGGGGACCTTTGTTACATGACATTCCTGCTCTCTCTCCCCTCATTTCCTTGCTCCTCTGTACTATTCACTATCAAAATACAGGGGGGGAAAAAACGCAAAAAAAAATACAAAACGAGATTGAAGAATGGCTGCAAACCTGAAAAGTGGGAGAAGACCAGACAAGCATTGGTATTTCAACCACTAAATGCACAAAACCAAATTCCAGTTTGTGGGCTTTAGTGGATAAAGCAGCACCCGTAGTTCAGAGAAATCGAACACAGAATGAGAGGGGCTCTCTCTCATACACACAGCTCAGACATGTTCAAACACAGCTTAGATATTCTGAGAGAGAAGCCACTTGAGGAAAGGCATACCAAAGATGTGTGCAATGCATTATATGTGGACACTAATGAAGAAGTTTGTTGTGGTTGACCTCATTGGGAATGACTATCAGATATTTTAATGAGTCTGACAGAAGGCAGTTTTTTTAGAACTCCCCAGCTTATTGTCTGATCAAGTTCTGCAACGTTTTTTTTTTCTCATTTCTAATAAGTGCAGTGTTACTTTCATTTGTCACATACATCCTCAATGTGGTGTATCAGTGTAGGATTTAATACTAAGTGTCAGCAACAGTCCATGCATAACAGTTTTGTTTTCACTGACTCTGAATGTCAAAAGCAAAGTCTGCGACCGGACACATCTGAAAGCTAAGCAAGGTTGGGCCTAAAACCTGTTTTACAACATAGCAAAGTTCTTGAACAAGTCCTACTGCACACAACCACACAAACCACAGGCAGCACATCTAGCAAGACGCAGTAAGTAGGTTTCAAAATACAGTACATGCCTGCAACTTACAGACAACTATCAGAGTGTTTCCTCTACATTCAGTCAGCATGGCCATCATGGCAACAGCTCTCTGTGACAAAACTGAAACAAGAATCATCCACTCCTTACTTCTGTTTTTAATATCATCAAATATAGCAGCCATAATTGGTTTTCATGTTTGGCAGTGAATTGCTCTGATTATATGATGTTGTCAGCCTGGAGAGAACTTGAATCCATCACCTTGACAATCAGGTCAATTTAAAGTGCAACTATGACCATTTTCAAAATTCATACATGGTATTCCTATGGTCTAAGACAGTCCAAAACAATTACTTAACATGAAATCTCTACCAAATCCAAAAACTAAGTGCTAAAACCCAAATTTGTTATGTCATAGGGTTCTGAGTGTGGAGCTGCTTCACTGACAATGAATGGCAAGAGATGTTACGATGACATTAGTCCCTTTTAAACTGCCTCTTCAAGGTGGGTGGGGATTTAACAGCGCCACCCTGCCATTCTGTATAAAAGGTACAATCACGGAATGGGGAGACAGAGTTGTCTCACCTTTAAGGCTACATAAGAGGTAGTGCCAAAACGATGTCTGTATAAATAGGACAGCCAGCAGGATGGGATTATGGGTGGCAGGGATGTGACATTTTCACGATGTGTTATGTTTGCAACAAACCGCAGGAAATTTAAAAAGCAGCTGACAGCAGTTAGCAGGTAACTCAAAGAGGAAGAACAGTGGCCAAAAATTTCCGAACATTGGGAAAACAATGAGGTCCTGGAGCTTCTTATCCTCCAAGCAGAATACAAGATGATTCACCATATAACAGAGACGGTACACGATTGTTATTGCCATTGTAATGCCACTGTTATTGTCTAGAAAGTGCTGCCAACACATAAGTTATGTCACACTCGAGGCAGACGATGTTGTGTTACATGTCATGCCCATCACGCCTCTTTTGATATTGCAATGCCAGCATGCAATCTAAAGTCACACACTGACATGACATTATGCCGCCATTGTTTGGATCCGTGTAAAAAACGAAAAGGAGGCATTAAGAAGGGACTTTTTTCTATCTCTATGTAAGAAAGAGCTACTGAGAGCACCCAGGGGAATGTCGTGAGTATGCCAGTACATTTTCTGTTTCAAAAACAACATTCTGTGGGTCCACAAAATCAGTTTCCCATGCACTGTCTATAGAGCAGTTTGAGACTTTATTCCCTTTCACAAGTTTGAGACTTCCTTCTCTGGTTTTGGCTTTGAGAGAATGTAGCTCATTTTCATTACTATTGATTAAACTTTCCTAGACCATAGAAATAACACTGGAATTCTTAATTTAGGTGAGGTACCGCTTTAATACCCTGTTATAGGGTGGGGTTCATGGGTCCCTATTAAAAACAAACAGACGCTTGGTCCATTATGGTCCGGTGTGAAGTGGAGACAAGCAAAGCATTAGATGCATTTGGGTGTGGGAACTTAGAGTAATGCACTGTCACCGAATGAAGATAAGCTAAGACACAACACACTGTTTGCACAATGAAATTTATATATTTCTTACATAACACCTAAAGCAAATGTCAAAAGGGTAAGTTAACCTCTACCATCAGAAGGAGCTAACTAAAGGTCCCACATTAAAGAGCCAGATTTCAATTATTTTATGAAAGGTATAGGTGCTGTAAAAATACTGTGAAAGTATCAAAATGTTCAATCCACACAGAAATGCACACAATCCGTAATTCAGAAATGGCGCCCTTAAGTGAGCTGTGATGTTACAACTATACTATATAGAAGGTAGGAACTGCCAGCTACAGTGCTGTTACAGTCATTCCCCGGCTGCACTAACAGTGCAGAGATGCCAAAAGCGCAAATGTGCAAGAACTGGAAACACTGACCAATCAAGAGCAGACTGGGCTTTATTGGTACAGGGCTTTAAGACACACATGCAATGGGCGTTTCAGACAGAGGCAGACAGTATGAGAAAGATGATGTGTTTTTTGAATACTAAAGCATGTATACACGTTTGAAGCCCAAATAAAAGTATAAACCTGAAAATAAGAGTAATACGGGACCTTTAATGGCTGGAGTTTCCTGTCTGTGAAGTTCTGTCAACACGCACACTGCACAACAACAGCTTTAAGTTTAGATTACACAGCACAGCCAGACGAGAGGAAACCGGGAATTTCAAGGAACTAACGTTTCGGTGGTTTCAGGGCATAAAGTGGTTTTGCAGAAGCCATGCTGACATCAGATCTGAGGGAGCTCCTGTTAACATTAGCTAGACATGCAGCCAAATCCAACGGTGGGGGTGGCGTTATCCAGTTAACCACACCGCTAGCTGGGCTAGGCTAACCAGCTAGCTAACTGGCTTGCTAACTTAAACTCCCTACTGGAGAAAGCTGATAGCATGATTTATGTAACGGACATTTGGTTTATTGCCGTCCGTCTCTTCGACTTGTTTGATATGATGAGTCGGAAAGAAGGAGCAGTTAACATTAACGTTAAACACACAAGCGCCACATCATGGAAAACTCACCCATTCCTGTCCTTCGCACCGCCTCGTAATCAAATGTTGGGAATCTCTTCAGCAGCCTCACTGCTAGCTTGCTACTAGCCAGGTAGATGTGTTGAATCAAAACAAAGTGTTTTTTGTCAATTCACTGCCGAGAAAGAAATAAAGTGAGCCGTATATCCATTCGTCCTTCGCCCCAGCAGTAGCAGCGTTCCCACTTCTCACTTAGTAGTGCTTCAAGATTGTTGTGCAGGAAGTTAAGTAGGAGTCTCCACCTTACTTGGACTTGCCTCAACGGGTTGCTGCTGGCTGCCTGCTGCCACCAAAATACAAAATAGCAGGCAACTTCGCGATGTTTCAGGCCGGACAGTCCCGCGAGAGGAATGTTTAATGGAACGTTGAGGATCCCCCTTGTATTATTGGCCCACTCAGCAAGTACAGTAGCTGCTGTGTGTGCGCCTGTACGTGAGTGAGTTTTTGAAATAAACTTAATTCACCCACTCCAGCTCCTCCCAAAGACTATGACATGTGTGGATGTTTTCACGGAACCAGCAGTCATTAGGCTTTGAGGAATTTGATCAGAAGTGGAAACGTTTATTTAAGGTACACATAATCAGGGTCGTTTCTAGGACTTGAGGACACTGGGGGCTTAGCACGGACCTCAGTGTGGGGGGGGGGCTCTTACACTTGAAACAGTTTTTATACATTCTAGATTGATGATAGATGAATTGTGATGTTAAAAATATAAGTAGCTGTCAGTAAATAGTATAGTGTCACAGGAATGAGTCTCAAAACCTGGAAATGAGTAAGCACTCTTGCAATCTGTTCCCATGTCTTGAAGTCCGTGAGTTTGTTGAGTGGGTTTTTTGTTAGATGCCTGTAATAAGGTCTGTGGTTAACACAAGCTTAAGAGACTTTCATGTTTTTGTTCTACAATGTAAATACATCAGTGAATGACATACAGAAAGTCATAATGCAAAGCTGCATCGAAGACAGCTTTACAGTCTTGTTATGGTGACATTAGGTTATGCAACCACAGTGTAGTTCATTTATGCCTAACATAAGCTGCTTACATCTGGTGATTGCATTGACACTTCAAATATGATGAAAGTGGTTTGTTTGTCACAGAGCTCATTTTCAGAAATCACCCAGAATCCAATGGAAAATTCCCTCTGGCTTTTTGATAACGGAACCAGGGTGACACTGACTTCTGCGATGGCCTACAGCAAAACGTCATTAGAACATAATACTTCATTAAAATTAAAAGAATTTTTTAGGTACTTGTACTTGAGTATTTCCAGTTTATGCTACTCTAATAAATTGCAATAAATCACAATATATTTATCACAATACTCAGAATACCACAATATGTTTATAATCAGAGTTGGTACTTTGATTACTTTTTGCAGCAACGAGTAACCTAACGCGTTAGTTTGCTGTTTGAGTAATCAAATACTTAAGAGAAGTAGTAGTAGTTTATTTGGTTCATTTGTTAATTAACCAAATGCATTCCAGTAAAGCAGTACATATATATGAATGAACCAAAAAGGTGAAGGCTGAAGCCGTAGCTTATATGATGCCTTCCCTTTTTACACTACATCACACCAAAACAAAAACATAAAGTGTTACAACAAAGACAAAAATGTTACAAAGATTAATTTCAACGAAAAACATGTGATATAGGCTTAGGAATTTACAGGCAAAGCTGCCCAAGGAAACTTAATATACTTAGTCATACCAAGTATTTATATTTGTCAATTGCCCTAAGTTTAAACATTTTTTTGAATTTACAGATAGAACTACACATTTTTAACTCATCACAGAGACTATTCCACAAGTTTACCCCTTTAACAGAAATACATCTACTTCTGAAGTTTGTCCTTACTTTAATTTTTTGAACACACAGTTTCCTCTGAGTTCATACCGACTTACTCTGGGTAAAAACATTTTCTGAGTGCAGTAAGGAAGTAAATTGTTGTGGGCTTTGAACATTATAAGAGAAGTTCTTAATTCAACAAGATCTTCAAATTTTAACGTATTTAATTTAATGAAGAGTGGATTTGTTGGTTCGCAATATTTTGAGTGATTTACAATTCTTATGGCTCTCTTTTGTAGTTTAATTATTGGGTCGATGTTTGTTATATAAGTGTTTCCCCATATCTCCACACAGTACGTGATGTATGGGACAATGAGTGAACAATATAGCATGTAAGTGGATTTCTGATTTAAAAGTTCTTTCATCTTATATAGAATCGCAATGATTTTGGACAATTTAGATTTAATATTATTTATATGTGCTTTCCAATTAAGTTTATCATCAATTATCAAGCCCAAGAATTTGTTTTCATACACATGTCAATTTCGACATCGTTAATTTTGAGTTTAACTTCACAATTTACTTGTCGAGTACCAAAGATTATAATTTTAGTTTTACTTAGATTCAGTGATAATTTGTTAATATCAAGCCATCTTTTAAGAACTTTCAACTCTTTTTCCACTGCACTCAAAAGCTGTTCCAAATGTTTACCAGAGCAATATATACTGGTATCGTCGGCAAACAACACAAATTTTAACAGATTTGACGCATCACAAATATCATTTATATACAAAATAAACAATATGGGACCCAGCACAGATCCTTGTGGAACACCATATGTAATTTTTAATAAATTAGAGTTTTCATTGTTCAGATGTACATATTGGAATCTGTCTTCCAGATAACTTTGTAGCCATGTATAGGCTATTCCTCTGATACCATATCTCTCCATTTTTTTCATCAAAAGCCTGTGGTCGATGGTGTCAAAGCCTTTTTTTAAGTCAATGAACACCCCTACTGTAAACTCTTTATTATCAACAGCAGTTGAGATTTCTTCTACCAGTTCGGTCACTGCCATCAAGGTAGACCTATTTGACCTAAATCCATACTGATGGTCATTTAGTATATGATGTTTATTTAAAAATTTATTGAGCCTATGTATGAACAATTTTTCCAGAATCTTTGAGAATTGTGAGAGCAGAGAGACCGGTCTATAATTGGAAAATTGGTGTCTATCTCCACTTTTAAAGATGGGAATGATTTTAGCAGTTTTCATTTTAGTAGGGAAGATACCGGTTAGAAAAGATTGGTTACAAATATGCGTCAGTGGAGTTACAATACATTCTATTATATTTTTGACAAATGTCATATCCAAACCCATCCAGTCAGTGGACTTTTTGTTCTTGAATTTATGAACAATATCAATTATGTCCTCTTCAATAACACCATTAATAAAAATAGAATAAGTATTTTGTCTAATTCTAGTTTCATCCAAACCATCCTTATCTCTCGGTTGCACAATCTCATTTTATAAGTTAAGTCCAACATTGGTAAAATACATATTGAATTCATTAGCAATTTCCTTCGTTTGGTCTACAATTATTTTGTCTTTTAGAAAGTAGTTTGGATATTCTGCTTTTTCAGAGCGCTTTTTCATTATGCTATTGATTACCCTCCATGTTCCTTGAACATTACTCCTGTACTGTTCTAATAATTTATGGTAATAATTCTTTTTGTTTGCCCTAATTATACTTATTAATTTATTCTTATATGTCTTATATCTATTTTCAGCATCTGTAGTTCTGTGTTTTAAAAACAATTTATATAGTATATTTTTCTTTTTACATGCATTCTCAATTCCCATAGTAATCCAAGGCTTTTTTATATTATTATTATCCATGCTCATCTTTTTTACAGGGCAATGTTTATCATACAATTCAAGTAGTGTAATTATAAAGGCATCATATGATTTATTTGGATCATCATTAGCATAGACCTCACTCCAAGTTTGATTCCTAAGGTCCATCTTGAAGGCCGCGACCGCTTCTGGTGTTGTGTGTTGAACTAACTTACAAGTATTAATACTACTTTCTTTTTTTGTCTTGAAAAAATGATGAAAAATGGCAAAGACAGGAAGGTGATCAGTTATGTCATTTATCAGTAATCCGGCGGTTATTTCAGTTTCAAGTGTATTTGTAAATATGTTGTCTATCAATGTAGCAGTGTCTATTGTTATCCTGCTTGGCTTTAAGATTACAGGAAATAGACTGCTGCTGTACATAAAATTGAGGAAGTCTGTTGTTTTTGTGTTTCCATGTGGGTTTAATAGGTCAATATTTATGTCTCCACATACAATTTGAATCTTATTATTATTCAGATTTCCAATTATGTTGGCTAAGTGTTCATTGAATGTATCCACGCAGGATCCAGGCGTCCGATAAACACAGCTAATAACTATATTTTTGAATTTCTCAACATAGATTTCAATTGTTAGACATTCCATTATATCTGTTACAACATTTGACATGCTTTTGTTTAATCTGCATCTTAAAGCATCGTCCACATACAAGGCGACCCCTCCCCCTTTTTTACTGTTCCTATTAATTGTAAACAACTCATACCCATCCAGTTCTACATTGTAGGTTTTTTCATTGTCTAACCAGGTCTCGGATATAGCTATTACACTAAATTTATTGAATTTGCTTAAGTAGTCCTTAATTTTAGAGTAGCCTAATTTCTATACAGGCTTCTACTGTTGAAATGTATAATTGAAAAGGAACCTCCAGTTTTTACAGTAGAGCAAAACTGTTCATCTGTGTAGTATTTACAATTTTTATTTATTTGATTATAAAAGTGGTTCTTGGGGTCAAGTTCAAAGATATAGTATGTAGTTTTTCCACATAAAAAATTCTAAAAACAACTAAACCAATATTATATATTTTGTTTAGTTGTGTCCTTTGATTATCAGAAATGTTTCCAACAATTTTTCAAACCCAGATAAATATGAAATATTAATAACTGTAACGGACCGTGTCAGTAGGTCGCAATTGCGGCGTAACTCCAGTTACCATAGACATTAAATGAAGGACAAGAAGAAGCAGCAGACCGGCTGAGACATCAGAGAATGAAGTTACTGTTGCTAGGCTAAGCTACACCGAAGCTGTCCCGGTAAACAAGCCGGTAAAATGGAAACGTACGGGTCAACCAAGCGATCCCAGAAGAATTTGGGATAAGAAGGGAGCTAAGAGAGAGATTGGCTCGGGCTGCTAGACTGGCCGACGGACCCCATTTGCATAAAGTGAATATAACTTCAGCAATATATCTCGTCCATGAGCATTTCTCTGCTGCTGAAGCTCGCTCTGCCGAAAAAACCTGCCATGGTCGGTTTCAGTTACACAGAGTGAGGAACGTTCGATCTGTATCTGTTATATAACTACAACTCCCATGGTCCCACGCTACTTCGTGACGTCATCCAACTCCGTCTTCTGTTATTGTTTTGGTTTGAGACCCCTAGCGGCAGAAAATTATATATTGCACGTTTAAAGCAATTTCAGTTTTGGTTGATTTTGGCGGCGCCAGTGGACCAAAGCGGTAGTGTTTTGCCTGAAGGAAGACCACATTTCCCATGAGGACTAGCGCATAGCGTCGTAAAATCCCTGATCGCCTTGAAACAGATAAATAAAACGTTATGTTGGATAATTTCACAGTAAACACACGTACAGATACTTGCAGGAAGGTGCCGCATTGCCTGAATATCAACCCTGCACAATTCGCACAGGGAAAGTCTCTCAGGGAAAGTACTACTATTCATTCTAAACAGTTTCTTCACATTGAATTGTTTCCTATACTGTTATAATTCTATTATTAGGATTCTATATGGAGAATTATACATACATTTATTACTAAAATTACTCTATGCGAGTCTGTTTTTGTCACTGTCATTTCTGAATTACTAAAAGCCAAGACGAATTCCTGTATGTCCTTGGTAATAAAGTTCAATGTGATTCTGATGCTTATTGAACATCAAAATTTTTTACATTTGTAACATAACATTTCTGTCTGTTGTTTTATCAGGAATTTTCTGTCCAGGACACTACCTCCACCAGTTTGAGCCCCCACACACTAGTGCTGGCAAAGGCAGGGGCAGAGGGGGGAGGGGAGTAGGTGCAGGCAGAGGTAGAGGTAGAGGGAGGGGAAGAAGGAGGACACCAGAGGACTTGAACCCTGAGACCCAGACAGACCCAGACAAACTTTTATTTCTACACCCTCTTTCACAGTTTTCAAAATTCAAGTACTTTGTCACATTCAACACATTCAAATTGTTATTTTGCCACTTGTCCCTGCACAGTAAAGGAAGTAACAAGTAAAACATACAACCTAGAGAAAAAAGAAAAACATTTCCAGGCACATGCACAGTGTTACGCAAGAAATATCATGAAACAAAAGAGTGGCATAAATGCAATGTGCATTTTTGCAATGACGGGGTATGTGTATGATTTGAATAAATAAATGGCACAACAACACTGTATTACAGTGGTAGTAAATGAACGACAATGACAGTTGAAAAAAATTACTGTGAATAAAAAAACAAAACAAAAGGGGAGTGTGATGCATGTACATGGATAAATAGAGCAGGATAAAAATAAACAATGACAGTTAAAATAAGAAACATTGAATAATCTGTGTGACAATGTTAGAAGTTATCTGGAGTCATCTGGAGAGTCATGCCGCTCTTCTTCCTCCACAACACTCAGAGAATGCATGCTGCAGATAGAGTAGATTGTAAGATTCTGCCCTAGCGCCTTCTTCCAGGTTCTCCGGTTCTCCCCTGGGTCAAAACAGAAAATAGGACATGTTGAAAAATACTAAACGTTGCCCAAAACAAACAAATGCAGGCCCTGGGAAACACAAAGTACCTAACATGGTCCGACTCTTCTGTAAAGCTGGAAACTATAGGCTGTAGCAGTTGGAGGTGTTGCTTGTGGGGAGTAGACGTTACTTGCTTCTCTTGATAGCTGTAGAGAAATAACGTACGAAAATTATATGGATAAAGAGTAATGCAAGACAAACACAAAAGTATACACACTGGAAATAAAGGCACTATATAAACATCACACTGTAATAAAATGCATCATCTATGTTATACTAGAGAATCATGAGATAAGAATAACAATAATTAGCAATACAACATCAAATATAAAAAGACAATAACATGAAAAAAATAAATATGGAACAACACCGTACGCCTTACACAACATAATGTCCAATAGACACATAATAACAAAAATATCTTGTTATCAGACTGACTTGAAGATGTCAAGTTTACTGGCTAACTGAGATTGTAACCTTCAAAGTTAGGTGTTTGGTGCTACTGAAGTGAGCTACACACTTCAGGACTGACTAAATAAACGTTACATGTAGAACTTTAAACATGCAACAATCCCTGCAGTTTTAGCTACACTCAGCACAAGGTGCTATTGATAAGCAGGACTATGAAAAGTCATAACTTAATGCACATTGCACACTGGTTTTGTTTTACTGATTATTTATAGCAAGCAACACGGGTTGACTTCTTTTGCAATCACTGTAGTCAACTCAACAAAAACACGACAAGAATCCCGTTTTTCTCTGAAACTATTACATAACAATCATCAGAAACTACTGTCACGTACATACAAACTGACATGGTAACACCACAATGATTCAGTATGACTGATCTTTCCACAATAGGAACCTACATATTTTACTCAAACTCTATATTTGCAGTTTGTCATCGCATTGCTTTTTCTTTATACAGTACTTTTGAGCTTGTTGCGTGGCTGGTCGTGTCAGTGTGGAACTATTTATTGCTACCACGCATATTTCCGATAGCTAACATCAGCATTATCATTTTGATTTGAGCATCGAAAGCTACTTACTAGTCCAGCAGGAACAGAGCCAAGGCAGCATCGGTCGGAAATCCCTCCTCGTCTTTGAGCTCACGCCAGCGAGTGAAAGCCGGGCCAATGTTGATCCTTGACTGTCCTTTCACCCGGTTAGCCTCACTTTTTATTTTTTTGTCTCCTCGGACAAAACTTTTCGTTTCTTTGGTTGTTTTGCAGCTTCTGCCATGATAGCAGTAATTGCGCGTTCGCATCGACTTCCGTCTTTGTAACGAATGGGGAAAGGGGGAAGTGACGTATGCCGTAAAGCAGTCAACACATTTGTAGTTTTTTGTGTGGCAGGGTTCCTGCCACCGTCCTCGAAGTTGCTTAGTGCCAGTGAAAGCAATACAGACCCCCTCAGGCCATGACAGAGGTGTCATTCAACTAGTTCTAAGTCGATGTATCATCACAAAAGTCATGAAAATATTTTATGAAGGTTGAAAAGTTGCTTAGTGTTGGTTTAAATACCTTGGCTGAGGTAAACATCCCCTCATCTATGCTGACTAACCGTTTTGCACGTGAGCAATACAGACGTCTCAAAACGGTCGAAGATAAAGATGAATTTGGAGAAAAAAACACCCCAGCAACGGTCAAAGAGGAAAATAATCCTATCCCTGAGATGGACGACGTGGGAATGATTTTTTTTTTTAATTTTCATTTTTTTACACACACACACACAAAAATAAATAAAATTTTCAATAAATCGTTTATTGATCTTTGATTCTTTTTCTTACATGCGTTTTACAAGTGTTTTACATGCATCTCGAAACATTTGTAAAGAGCAGTCCCGTGATGAAAATTCCGACCACGCTGATGTTGAGTGAGGCAGTTTTGATAATTATTCACAAATTGAGCTACCATACGATCATTTTTAAAGACATCGTCGTGATACAGAGACAATATTTCTTTATAAGATAATCCACAGGCCCCATGGCAGAGATAAAAAACACAATGCTGCCCGCAAACGATCAACAGAGGGTGCTGAAGCTGACGGTCATGGTGCAGTATTTTCTCTGAACGATCTTCCACAAACTCCAAGATGCTGGAGGAGAAGTGAGGGAAATCAGGCGGGTGTCCCTGTCAAAAAAGGTGGCAGAGTTGTTCTGTTCCAGAGTCAGAGATAACCAATGTTCTCCAGGCAGGTGTGAGGGGTGAGTGTTGACTATGGAAAGCCGAAAGTGCCATATATCGCCACTTTTTCAACGCGTCCTGTCTAAAGACGCCGCTTTTTACGGGCGTTATTAATTATAACGCCGTAAAAAGCGGCGCTTTACTTGTCTAAAGCGCCGTAAAAAGCGTTGTGTTTCTGAAACCAATCAGCGGAGAGCAAAGCGACACCAAAACAATGGATCCACAAGACTGGCTGCTGTGTTGCTCTTTTGTATCGCCAGAGGAAATTACTAAAATTCAAAGGATTAATTACTGATCTGCATGAAAGTATAATCACCGTGGCTGGAAACGCTGTGCTCAGAATATATCGGTTTATAAAATAAACAAAACCTTAATCATCGTATTGTACATTTAACCGTGAAACAACCAGAGCACTGCCTCTGTGAGAGACCTGGGCTTGCTGACTGTGTGTGTCAGCGTCATAAGTTTTTCCCCCTTTGCAGCACTTCTAAAAGTGGTTTGCCTCTAGCTCTGTGTCAAATAATGCCTACAATATTTTTTTAAAATGTATGAAGTCCAAATGTATTACTCGTCATACAATTTCCATTTATTAGTCTTGCTTTTTGTTTTGTTTTAATGTCATAATTATCTGAACAATCCTAGCTAAAACATTTATTTTGACATGCTACTCGTTACAGTTATTTCCATGTTCACCAGTAATCATTAGCACAATTTCTAATGTAAAACATATCAAGTTGCGCCACATCTGATCTCTGCAAACTGGTGTGACCATAAGGCGATGTTACACAGTTTAACCACAGGGTGGCAGTAGTGGTTAAAACTGGCTTTTCCCAGCTGCTGGAGCTACAAGGCTGCAACCTGTCGACCACACTCGATCAGCCATTATTTTTAATTTCATCATAATTCTTGCAGTTACTAAAACGATGTTGCACTGGAAATTAAGCTTCTATTATTCAAACTTGACTCACCTTTACATGCTCCACAGCTTTTTTTTTAATACATTTCCAGTGCTGTAAATTGTTGAAATGTGTGCAGTTTAAATGTAAAATTAAACAATGGACTTGCTTTGCTGATTTTTAAATGGAGTATATCTGGTATGAATTTTAACAGCAACATGAACACCACCACACACTACTGCAATCAATAATCAAGTCAGAAAAAACTTCAAAACTATTTTATTATATTATTTTTAAGGTTGAATGAAATCTCTCGCTGTCTGGATGAAGAGGAGGCAGCAGCAGCGGGAGTTGAATTAGTGGAGCTCATCACAGTGTGCAGCTCCTCCTTTGTCTTGATCAGAATGTGCTCCCACTTCCTTAGCCTGGGAGGAAGAGGAGAGGTTATCAGGGTCAAACTGGGTCATTTAATTGACGTGTTTTGTATTTTCTTTCCATTACCACAAGAAATTTAAGGGACAGCAAGAAGGACTTCTTGAATTAGGACCCAGTGTCATAATTTGCAAAATCTTAATTTCTTGTGAAACAACCTCTTTACTGTGGAGTAAATATCACATTGGTCGAGGTATTGTAACTTTCCTCAAGTGTCCTACAAGAGAGAAAAATGACCTGTGTTAAAAACACAGGAAGAAAACATTGACTACAGCCTGTCTTGGTTAAAAGCCCACTCACCACCAAAATGATCTTATTGCTGAGTAAGTGGCTGTCATTCATAAAATAGTTTTGTGTTTAAATTCTGTAGATATTCGACTTTATATTTGAATTTGATTTTAGATTTAACTGGACTATCAAAACAACTGGAGTATGAATGTACAGTATGCAATTCATCTACATGAACATAATTGTTGCTATCAAAAGGAAACTGAACTGTTCTCAAAGCTCACTGCCACTGTGGAATCATGCTATGTTCGGCTGTCTCATTATGAGAATATTTTTTCCATTGGTTCTTCACAGACTGTGTGTGGAGAAAAAGGTAGTAATTCTCACTTTGATAAAGGGTCTTTGCATAAAAGGCACTAAAATGTTAAAGTTGGTAAATACATGTCATGTTCCTTCATTGATAAAACATTTGGCCTTTTGCATCAGGGGAACACTAAACTGCACTGGTGTGTCAGTCATTTCACCTTATCAGTAATAGTACAGAGCAAGCTGTGCCCTAATCAAGTACTTAGTAATGTATGACAATTAGTAATTTATGTAATGCATTTAAATGTATTATGGACAATAATTCATCATTTTAAACTGATAAGTTTCTTGACAATTTGTGAGGTACTGTATGAAAAAAGATGTCTTTATCCTGGAGTCAGTGCTGAAGTGATGATTCTCAAAGTGTTCACTGCACAGACGGGAGGTCTTGTTTGGAGTCCAGTTCTGTCTTCTGGTGTTGAGTGTCCACTGGTCCAGTCTGTCTGGGTCACCTAGAGGAAAACTTAACACAGACAAATAGATATTAAAAGTAATATATGTGTTAGCTACCTACTTTGCAGACACTTTTACATGTAAACAATACAACTTAAATTACTTCAGTGTTCAACAGATCATAATCAATTTATTTCAGCAAAACAAAAAGGTGGTGACCATCACAGTCCTCATATTCTGTCATTGCATTATCTGTAACTACAGGCCTATATCATATACTAATCTTCTTAATATTTTTATATGTGACACCTTATTGTAATTTCACACAGTTCGCCACTTTTTAATTTACATACACAAGTAACGTTATCGACTTAATGTTATGTTAACGTTACACTGCTCATATGACAACGTTAACATTGCATCACGTTAGCTAACTAACGTGGTGGACCTTTATTTTCAAACCTCACACAGCCTTTTGTTCAAAATATTATCGTGAATAATATCGTATTGTCTGTGGCTCTGTAAATTGATGTAGATGTTGCTGTTGTGACACAGGTCGCAGTTGAAAATGAGACCTCCAGTATCAACTTGATTTTACATGTCCTAAATAAAGGCTTAATAATATAATAATAAGCTGACAGCTAGGTGGTGACTACAGACACCGATACACGCTGCTGACAAGCTAGGTGGTGACCGTAGTGACTGCAGACACCGATACCCGCTAATTAGTGCTAACAAATAAACATAAATAAAATAATACTAGAATTTCCGAATTTCACTGACTGAAAAACCTGGAGCACGGACTTCTTGGACGGTCTGTTGGTATAATTAATTGAACAGCAAGCCATATTACTCCAATATTTGCCTGAAAAATATCCAAAAGGCACAGACATGGCTGAGAGGACAGGTTCAATGCCTTGAACATGGACACGAATTGGATGAGATGACACCGAGCAGCAGCAGAGCCAGCAGCTAGTTAGCATGCTAGTTAGCCACCCGTGATGGTGCGACCTGTCACTCAAAGTAACCACGCCCTTAATTATGCACAGCCCCCCCCCACACACGCACACACAGTTGTCATGAAAGGGGAAATTAACTATAGAGACCAAAACCATTTTTTGTACCAGGCTGTAAACATGTTTATTTCTGCTCTAAAGTTGGGCATTTTAACATGGGGGTCTATGGGAATTGACTTACTTCTGGAGCCAGCCTGAAGTGGACAGTCAGTGAACTGCAGTTTTTGGCACTTCCGCATTGGCCTCACTCGTCTCCCCCGGAGGTTGGGGCTTGGTTTAATATGGTCCAAACAATGGGATGTCGGACCAATGGGCTGTCGGACCAATGGACAGTTCCCAAGGAATCTTTGCGAATAATTAACCGTGGCATTTAAAATCGCGGTTAATAGTGAAATCAAATAATCGTGACATCCCTAGTCACCACCAGTGTCGTCTCAAATGACGTCACCGGGCTTCTGCCGCCTTTAGGGCCACAACCTGCATCATCAGCCCCCACTAGTGGGGGTCAGGTCGTATTATCTCCTGTGCCTGCTCCCTCTGTGTCTGACTTTTCCCAAATAATAATACTGTAATAATCTCTTACGCTTTGTTCTCATCCCTGTGTTCGCAGGCTTCACAAAATCCCTGTGCACATACAGTCAGGTCCATAAATATTTGGACACTGACACAATTTTCAGCATTCCAGCTCTGTACAACACCACAATGGATTTGAAATGAAACAATCAAGATGTGCTTTAAGTGCAGACACTGAGCTTTAATTTGAGGGTATTTACATCCAAATCAGGTGAAGGGTGTAGGAATTACAACACATTTTATATGTGCCTTCCACCTTTTTAAGGGACCAAAAGTAATTGGACAATTGGCTACTCAGCTGTTCCATGGCCAGGTGTGTGCTATTCCCTCGTTATTTCACTTACAAGGAGCAGATAAAAGGCCTAGAGTTCATTTCAAGTGTGGTATATTCATTTGGAATCTGGTGAGGTCATCTCTCAATATGAAGTCCAAAGAGCTGTCACTATCAGTGAAGCAAGCCATCATTAGGCTGAAAAATCAAAACAAACCCATCAGAGAGATAGCAAAAACATTAGGTGTGGCCAAATCAACTGTTTGGTACATTCTTAAAAAGAGAGAACGCACTGGTGAGCTCAGCAACACCAAAAGACCTGGAAGACCACGGAAAACAAGTGTGGTGGATGACAGACGAATCCTTTCCCTCGTCAAGAAAAACACCTTCACAACAGTTGGCCGGATCAAGAAAACTCTCCAGGAGGTGGGTGTATCTGTGTCCAAGTCAAGAATTAAGAGACGACTTCACCAGAGGAAATACAGAGGTTTCACCACAAAGTGTAAACCATTGGTGAGCCTCAAAAACAGGAAGGCCAGATTAGAGTTTGCCAAGAAACATCTAAAAGAGCCTGTGCAGTTCTGGAACAACATCTTATGGACAGATGAGACAAAGATCAACTTGTACCAGAATGATGGAAAGAAAAAAGTACGGAGAAGGGAAGGAATTGCTCAAGATCCAAAGCATACCACCTCATCGGTGAAGCATGGTGGTGGTAGTGTAATGGCGTGGGCATCTATGGCTGCCAGTGGAACTGGATCTCTTATATTTATTGATGATGTGACTGCTGACAATTTGATTTATGATTATGTTAGTTTGTCCAATTACTTTTGGTCCCTTAAAAAGGTGGAAGGCACATATAAAATGTGTTGTAATTCCTACACCCTTCACCTGGTTTGGATGTAAATACCCTCAAATTAAAGCTCAGAGTCTACACTTAAAGCTCATCTTGATTGTTTCATTTCAAATCCATTGTGGTGTTGTACAGAGCTGGAATGCTGAAAATTGTGTCAGTGTCCAAATATTTATGGACCTGACTGTAGATCGTGGACTGGTAGCTGGAGAGTTCAGCTCCTGGGCACTGCTGAGGTGCGAACCCCCACCAACCGCTCGGGGCCCTTGTCCATGGGCAGCCCCTCACTCTGACATCTCTCCACTTCGTGCATGTATAGGTCCTGTTTGTGCATGTGTGTATTTCGGACCTGTATGTAATTGATAACGGAGTGAAGTATATAAAAAAATGAACAGCCTCGCCCCAAGCACTCTCTCAGCCTAATTAACTGTCTGGAATTGCTTCAAGGCATATCACCCCACTTACCAGCTGCCATATCGTCCAGTCGATGTCATGTCTATCAGCAATTTTATCACCCATGCTCATTCCAGTCAAAAAAGCCGGTCCTCCATGATCCAGATCTGTCTAGCTGGCATCAACTGCATTATCAAACTAATCACAGGCCAAAATTGTCCTTATATCTCTCACTCTCATGTCACAATGCTGATCAAAGGCTTGTGTAAAAAGGAGCCCATTCGCACAGCTAGAAGCTTGCCACTGCAACTTTGCCCCAGCTTCATCCACCTACAATCCTTCTCATCATCTCAGATAAGAGAAGATAAAAATTTTATTAATCCCACAATTGGAAAATTCACACGTCACAGAAGCTCAAAGCACAGACAGAAAAAGGAGGGTGACAATATTACCTGAATAAAAGAAAATTAAAGTTTAAAAAATATAAAATATGTGTAAACAATATATGTATATATCTATAAATATATGTACATATAGATAAAAAATACATATGTATATATCTATCTATATATATATATACATATGTATATATATCTATCTATATATCTATATATATAAAGTAAGACACTAAATTGAATTACTGTACATACAAGACTATTTACAATGTAAACACAGTAGAATAAAGATATGGGATATTGCACAGGGTATGTAAATTGCACAGGTTCTTAGCAGCAATGGTTTAAAAACAGTGTTATGCAGCAGACATGATGGTGCTACATTACATCAGATATTGATGTTAATGTTGAAGAGTCTGACAGCTAATTGGATAAATGACCTGCAGTGGCGCTCTGTCTTGCACTGTGGGTGCAGCAGTCTGCTGCTGAATGAGCTGCTCAGTGCACGGACAGTCTCATGTAGGGGGCGAGAGGTGTTGTCCATGATGGGTATCAGCTTGGCTAATATCCTCCTCTCACCCAACTCCCCAATGGTCTCCAGGGGACAGTCCAGGACAGAGCCAGCCCTCCTGACCAGCCTGTTAAGTCTTTTCCTGTCCCTCTCCGTGCTTCCACAGCTCCAGCAGACCACTGCATAGAAGATGACAGATGCTACCACTGTGTCATAAAAAGTCCTTAGCAGTGTCCTGAATACTCCAAAGGACCTCAGTCTCCTCAGCAGGTGGAGACGACTTTGGCCCTTCTTGTATAGGACGTTGGTGTGCGAGGACCAGTCCAGTTTATTGTTGAGCTGAACACCCAGGTATTTGTACTCCTCCACGATCTCAGTGTCCAAACCCTGGATGTTCACTGGAGTAGTCTGCAGCGCTTAGTCAGTCACTAACTCCTTTGTCTTGCTGGCGTTGATGTGAAGACAGTTGACCTCCAACCAGTTGACAAAGTCCATGATGACCCCCCTGTACTCCAGATCATTCCCCTCTGACACACGCCCAACAATGGCTGTATCATCAGAGAACTTCTGGAGGTGGCAGCTGTCCGTGTTGTATCTGAAGTCCAATGTGTACAGGGTGATGCCGTCCGGACCAGTAGCCTTTCTCACCTTGACTCATGAACCCCCTCCTCACCTGGTCAGCTGCGGGGGATGGGGGATGACTCTAGCTGAGGAAGATGGGGGGAGGGAGGTGTGAAGTGAAGGGGGTAAAGAGGTGAGGGGAGGGAGTAGCTGATGTCCTGAGGGAGGGGGAGGAAGTGTGCCAGAGAGGGTGAGAGGTCCCTGAGTCTGTGCTCTGGTGGGTGGGGGAGGGAGAGGGAGCAGAATCAAACCTGTTGAAAAACAGGTTCAGTTCATTCGCCCACCCCTGGTCTCCAGACTCTGGGCCCCTCCCGCTGTTGTTGTTGTGGCCAGAGATTGTGTTCAGGCCTCTTCACACCTCTCTTATGTTGTTGTGTTGAAGGCGCTCCTCCGACTTCCTCCTGTAGCTGTCCTTGCCCCTCCTTAATTGGGTGTGAATGCTGAAAGCATTCACAACCTATGTTCTTCTACTACCAAAATTCTTTATTTTTCTTCTTCTTCTTCTTATTCTTCCACCGCATTTTTCAACATTAATTATTTTCAACATACTTCAACCGATTAAACCATTCAAACTTCTTCTGATTCAGCTTCAATAGGACATTATCGGAAACTTTCAGTTTTTTCCATAACATTCATACTTTCCCAGGAATTCAGTGTTAAAATTCCGATTTCTATTAAAGCCAATGGAATGGAAACGGTTGGACCGCTACTAGTTCCACAAACTTCAACCGATTCAAACCATTCAAACATGAAAACGTTCAGCTGAATTAGGACAATACCGGAACGACTCTTCTTGTTCCTAACATTCATACTTTCCAAGATATTTCTCATTTTTCCCCAAATCCTTTTCCTATTGGGAATGCATTACGGAATCCTCAAAAATCTAAAAATTTCACCTTTTTTCAAACTGTGACTACCGAGTCATACTTTCAGCTAGAAACTCCATTCAAAATGGAAAATATTCATCATTTTGCTGACTTTTTCATATGATTCAACTTTTCAATCCCATTCAAACTTTCAAAAATATTTAGCGTTTTCGGAAACTTTGTTATAATGTAAGTCAATGAGAAAATCCTTCAAACTCACTCATCTTCACCCACACATCACGAATTCAAACGCTGACGTAGAAACTCCATTCCAACTTTCAAACGTTCACGTTGCCGTCGACTTTCAGGAACTAATTCAAATTTTCAATATCTCTTTTAGTTTTTCTACAAAGTCAGTTTAAAATACATGAAGTTTTCAGCTTTTCTCAGACTTTATAATAGGTGTGTATTATGTGAGCTAGAGTGGGTGATGTCATCACTAGAGTGGAGAGCAGCTGTAAACTCATCAAGAAATTTTCTCTTCAACTCGCTCATACGGCCACAATTTTCACTGTACACACAATTTATACCAAAAACTGTAGGAAAATTTGTCCTGGTCACAGAAATGTTGACATGGAATCTGTCACACGTACACATTTTTGAGTGGCTCCAAAGCAAAGGGAACGCCGATTTTTTTCTCATTCACTCCCATGTAAGCTGAGAGGAGAAATTCCTGGAAACAGCTGAGGTGCAACACATTTGTAACTCGCTCCTGTGACCACATTTTTGACTCTGAAATATAAAACATGACACATGCGTTCACGAGAAGTGGCTCTCTCTCTCACCATCACTTTATTTTCATTATTGGACCAACGGTTTGGAAATGGGAATAACTTGTTCCAGGAGTTAAATCTCCACTAAAGCCTGGCTCACACTACAGGATTCTCGGGCTGATTTGACCCAGATTCGGCCCTCCCGACAATCAGCGGAGAAATTGGGTCTCGGACCTTAATTGGCCCCGATGTTCGGCCCAGATTATCTTCTAGTGTGAGCGGGTGAAAGATGAATCTTAAACTCTACGATCAGCTCACAGACACGTCGAGGCCGACCCGATAATTTTCAAACATGTTTGATTTTTATCGGGATGACGCCAGAAGTGGATGCCAATTGCTGTAAAAGAAGCAGACGAAGAAGAAGAGGCTGGACGTAACGTTACCTCGAGACGGAAATGGCGACCGCAAAGGAGCAGCAGAGCAGCAGGGTGCGTTGGACAGCGGAGATGGAAGACATTCTGGTTGACCTGTGGCAGGACCACGAATGTCTGTGCAACGTTTCCAGTAAAAATTATTATAATCGCTATGATAAAGACAAAAGTTGGGGAGAAATCACCGCCGTATTATCTATTCCAGGTAAGCTAACGTTAATGATTGGGGTGTGTGTCTGTAACGTATGTGTTTGAGAGAGAGGGATGGAAAGCTAGCTAGCTAGCAAAACAGGTTGATGATGCAGGTCCATGTCATTGGTTCGACCTCCCATTAGTTTGACCTCCCATTGGTTCGACCTGTCTGATCTGTTCGTACTAATGGGAGGTCCCATAAGTCCGACTGTCCGTTCTGACTGTTCACCTCCATTCTGCCGCGGGAGTGAAAGGCATGCACCGCTGTTACATACTATTAGCAACCACCAATCTGATGTATTGAGAGTTTATAGTACTGTAGTGACGCATAGCCTAATTCCCGACAGCAAGATTGGTTTTTAAAATAATAAAAAGTCAGTTAAGCCTCAGAACTCAAAGCGGCAGCTTTCATATTTTGCAGAATATCTCTAAAACCAAGCAACGGAACTTAATGGGTTAAATTGTGCTCAGTAGCTTATGTGTTGGTTGTTCAAAGATGAGCTTGGGGCAATTATAACCTTTCCACAAAGTTTTTAATCCAGCCGTGAAGTGCGGCGTTTTTTCGATAACTTCATAAAGTAAAGGCACTGCGGTATCGCCGTGATACTGTGATTATTTACAGTGTTGGGCAGTAGCGTCACTACAGTAGCGGATGTTGGTAGTTTAACTACATTTCTCAGTAGCTTGGTGGTAGCGTCACTGTTTTCTGAATCAAGTAACTTCTCAGTAGTTAAGCTCTTTTATTGATCACTTAGCGCGGTAGCATCCACACAAGCTACATTTCCAAAATCATTTAAACGAGGCGGAGATTTCTGTTATGTTCTGAACGACCCCCACTCCGAAATTGATTTTCAAGTCCATATCAGTTTCCTGCATCAAACACTGCCGCCCGCTCTCCGGCCGCATTGCACAATTCTGAAAATCGCTGTACTACAAAAGCTTGAAATGAACATTCAACTCATTGTTTTTTATTGAAAATATGTCACTGTCTTCATTTATTATGTATAATTTCACCAGCAGCAAAAATTTAAAGGAGACGCTTGTCAAGTCTTTGTACGCGCGCTGTTCGTGGTGCTGAAATCCCCGCTCCTGCTGACAGCTGACTTGAAAATCAATTTCGGAGTGGGGGTCGTTCAGAACATAACAGAAATCCCCGCCTCGTTTAAATGATTTTGGAAATGTAGCTCGTGTGGATGCTACCGCGCTAAGTGATCAATAAAAGAGCTTAACTACTGAGAAGTTACTTGATTCAGAAAACAGCGATGCTACCACCAAGCTACTGAGAAATGTAGTTAAACTACCAACGTCCGCTACTGTGGTGACACTACTGCCCAACACTGTGTGTGTGTGTGTGTGTGTGTGTGTGTGAGTGAGCATGTATGAATGCACAAATATGTGCTGTATTTACCCTATTTACCCCCTGCAACATATTTTATGCAATATCTGTATGTAAATTTCTTTAGTATTAAAAGTGTTACTACAGTCAAAACAAAACTGCAGTGATTGTTGATGCATTGCCCATGGTGCTTTAATGCGGGTCTACTGATGGTTGTAGTGCGCGATCTGACACAGAATATCAGCGCAGTAGAAAACAGAAGAAGCCTGGAGAGGGTGTGCAGGCGAAGACGGGTCGAACTAACGGGACCTCCCTTTGGTTCGACTTCCTATTGGTTCGACCTACTCGGACTTATGGGAGGTCGAACCAATGGGAGGTCCCGTTAGTTCGACTTACGGCCCAGTCAAATCAATGGGAGGTCGAACCAATGGGAGGTCGAACCAATGGGCACTTCCCGATGATGCTGATTGATTTGTATGATTTTAGTCGAGGAGGTGAAGACTTGGGTGACAATGTTGAGGACCCAGTACACTAAACTTTTGAAGCCCCAATCCAGTGGAAGTGGGGAGAAGTGTATGACGTCAAGGCAGAGATGGCTGTTGAGAAACGTAGAGTTTCTCAAGAAACATGTTGCACAGTGCCACAGTGAGAGCAGTGTAAGCACACCAGTATGAGTGGGGGAATAACTGTTAACTCTTTCAACGTCTGCTTTTCCCATTAGAATGTAACATTGTTGCTAGCCTGCAAAAACGTTACTAGTTAGCTTAACAGCTGCATTTGTGTCACTGCCATGTTTGACACTTGGTTCAATCATCCTGTTAAGCTCCAAAACAGTTTCCTTGGTAAACCAGTGTCTTGCTAAAAAAAAAATCATATATTCAGTCACCAACTACTCTGGGTTCAATGCACTGTATGTGACTGCACAAATGTTTAATGAGGTAATTGTATAATAGTTTTAACTACACAACTTTTCCCAGTAAGTTACAATAGGCTCCACTACTCTAATTAAAGCAGGTCTTTTATTTCCTGTCTTACATTATTGGCCATACCGATTAATCCAGTTGTCCCTGAGCATTGTTGTGACTGTTGACACACCTGGATTACTGTAAACTGGAGGGGTAGCAGGCATCAACAACAGGTGCTAGGCCTTGACATTAGTGTTGTCTTCCATTATCACTGTGCTTTTTTAAAAAACATGCAGGTGTAATCATTCAGGGGAACTCCTTACATCTTATTTATCACAATATCCTTCAAAACATGTGGGTGTGTAATCACTCAAGGGAACTCCTTGCCTCTTTTTTAAAAGTTTTTAAAAGTATGTGAGACCCGTGAGACCCAAGGATTTTGTAGGTTCCCAGTAATACATTTGTGTGCTCTCCTTGGATGTGTGTGTGTTTTCAGTCAGTACATCTGTGTGTGTGCGTGTTCTCAGTAATACATTTGCGTGCTCCCCTTAGATGTGTGTGTGTTTTCAGTCAGTACATCTGTGTGTGTGAGTGTTGTCTCAGTACCTAGGCTTGAGTGAAGTGTTTCTATCATGCATGAATACATAACATATTTCTATATGTACTGAGTCTTCAGTCTTAATCAACTTAGGCAAGATAAAGCATTTACCTGATTAATGAACACATTATCAATAAACATAGTTACTTGATTAATGAATATTCTTCTGATTGGTAATTAAATCTTTCACTACAATTCACAGCACATTGAAGTGCAAAATTGAAAACCCAATTATAGAAATGCAACACTGTTACGACTGTTGTCGTAATTTCTTATGTTTGTGTATATTTTGCTGCACGTGTTCTCTGTGCTTTTCGTATGTAAATAGGTGTGTGCCACAGCCCAGCGGTGATTGGTGCGTTGGATCTGCGCTCGTTTCTGATTGGCTGCCGGCAAGGGCGTTTGCGTTTTTAAAGGGCCAAGATGGCAGTCGCGGCGAGCTAGCAGGCAGACCTCACCTTCCTCTTCTCCCAACCGGCCACACAATTAATTGTTTCATATCTTAGTTGAACAGCCTCTTGATCTTTTGTATATTGCATAGTAGGGGTGGACTGCCATTTCTGTTGCAAACCTTTTTTCTCCTGTTTATTTAGTTAGGGAGGTAAGATTTTTGTCATTTATTTCTTATTATTTGGTTAGGTTATTTACTCCCTAAATAGAATTGTTTTGTTAGTTATTTTGGCCTTAGTCCACCCTGAAGTTATTATTTCCGTTAATTCTGTCATTCGACTATTGTAAATAAATTTGTTCTATTGACCGTTCCACACATCCTTTTTATTGTGGCTACTTGGGACTTGGGGAAGATGGGGCCTTTCATGTTGTGTCCCAGACACCCCTAGACTGGGCATAACATGAATTGGGGGCTCGTCTGTCTTCTTTTCGCGCTTCTTTTAGGGTGAGTTTGGTGAGTATTTTTTTTCCCTCTGGTTGGCAGTTGTTTTTTGGTGTGGGGGGAATTATGGAGTTTTCTTTGGATGACTTTGTGACCAGCCCTTCTTTGGAAAAACTTGAGAGGTGCAAAAAAGCAGATTTGTTAATTGTGGCTAACTTTTATAATGTGCATGTGTCCTACGGTGCCCGGAAAGCAGAGCTCAAACAGATTTTGTGTGGTGAGTTGGTGGAGCAGGGTGTGCTACCCAAACTAGCTGCTGAGGCAGGTGACGCGGCGGCTGACGCACAGGTGGCGGATGTGAAAGCAGCGGAGGCTGCTGGCGTGCGCGCTGCTGGTGTGGAGCCTGAGCCGGTCATTGATCCTTCTCTGGGAAATATGACCACAGAGGATCTCCGCTTAGCCCTGCAAATAAAGGAGGTGGAGACCAAGAATAGCTAAACAGCTTGAAGTGCAAGCAATGCATCTCCGTATCAGGGCTCTTGAGCTGGAGAGAGGAGCCACTGTTGCCTCCACCCCAGTATCTCCTAACCAAAGTTTTGTTTCTGCTCCTGCTTTTGACATTAGTAAGCACATTGCGTTGGTCCCTCCGTTTCGTGAGTCCGAGGTGGACTCATATTTTAGTGCCTTTGAGCGAATAGCTGCTGCACTTGAGTGCCCCAAGGAGTTCTGGTCACTCTTGCTCCAGTGTAAGCTTGCGGGGAAGGCCCAAGAAGTCTGTGCCAGTCTGTCCATTGAGGACAGTCTGCACTATGATATCTTGAAAAAGACTGTGTTGCAGGCTTATGAGCTTGTCCCCGAAGCGTACAGACAGAAATTTAGAAACCGTGATAAAACTGCCAACCAGACGTACGTTGAGTTTGCGCGCGACAAGAGTGTTTTGTTTGATAAATGGTGCCAGGCATGTCATGTAAAAACTTTAGCGGACATGCGAGAGTTAATTCTGCTCGAGGAATTTAAAAAGTGTTTGCCGGAGCGTATCGTTGTTTATTTAAACGAGCAGAAAGTGTCCTCGGTGTCTAACGCAGCCGTGCTGGCTGATGAGTTCATTCTGACTCATAAAAGTGTTTTTTCTGTACCGACACCTCATGCTTCAAATGTAAGGCCTGAGCGCAAACGGTCACCAAAACTGATGCGTAAAAACACATCACCAGCTGCGGGTGAAAGCCGCGAGTGTTTTTATTGCCACGAGCCAGGCCATTTGATCGCTGCCTGCCCGGTTCTCAGAAAAAAAGAAAACAAAACCGGTAAGACTCCTGCAGGTGTGGGTTTCATAAACACCGCGTCCCCGCCTGACAAACACACGGAACCTTTACCTGAACCGGAGGTAAACGCGGAGATTGACCCTCGTTTCAAACCTTTCGTGTCTCATGGATTTGTTTCCTTAACCGGTAAAGGAAACGGATAAAGTACCGGTAACTATTCTGCGACATACAGCCGCGTATCATTCTTTCATGCTGGCTAATGTATTGCCACTCTCAAATGAAACTTCGTGTTTTTCTGATTTGTTGGTGTGGGGAATTAAAATGAGCGAACTTAACGCTCCACTCCACATGATCCATTTGCATTCACCGCTCGTGTCAGGACAGGTAAAAGTTGCTGTGCTCCCCCGGTTTCCGATTAGTGGCATTTCGTTTATTTTGGGAAACGACTTGGCCGGAGGAAATGTGTTTCCTCTGCCCGGGGTTGTTAATGATCCCATTGCTGTTGCGTCTGCCTGCTGCTCCCCTTCTGTGTCCTCTGATTTGCCTGTGCCAAGTGTGTTTCCTGTGTGCGCAATTACGCGAGCACAGGCTCGTAAACTGGGTGAAGCTGTGGATTTGTCTGAGTCGCTTATGGCTACATTAGACGAGGGAGAGCCCTCATGTTCAGTGCACCCCACCACTGACAGTAAAAATGTGTTGAAATGTGTCAATGAGTCTGATCTTTTCCCTGCTGATGCTGACCTGAGGTTGAATGTTACACGGGAAATGTTGATTGATGCTCAGAGAAATGACCCGTCTCTAACTTTGTGTTTGTCCTCTGTTGTAGCCGCCGAGGAGGACAGAAGACCTGTCGTGTTTTTTTTGGAGAATGGTGTTTTGATGAGACGGTGGAGTCCCGACTCCAGTGAATTAAATGCCGTGAACCAGGTGGTTGTGCCAAGACAATATAGACCGCAAGTTCTCAGTCTAGCACATGACTCTGGCTTAGCTGGCCACCTTGGTGTTAAGAAAACGTATCATCGTGTGTTGCGCAACTTCTTTTGGCCAGGGTTAAAAACAGCTGTGGCAAACTACTGCCGCACCTGTCACACCTGTCAAGTTGTGGGAAAGCCCAACCAGCCTGTTCCGCCGGCGCCCCTGCATCCCATCCCGGTGCTTGGGGAGCCGTTTGAGCGAGTGCTCATAGATTGTGTGGGCCAAAAACGAAATCTGGTCACCAGTACATTTTGTCAGTGATGTGTGCTGCGACACGGTACCCTGAGGCCATCCCGCTACGCACTCTAAAAGCGAAACCGGTTGTGAAAGCTCTCACTTTTTACAACTTTTGGTTTGCCTAAAATTGTTCAGAGTGACCAGGGCACAAATTTTATGTCTAAACTGTTCGCACAGGTAATGAAAGTGTTAAAAGTTAAGCATGTAAAATCAAGTCCTTACCACCCAGAGTCCCAAGGTGCACTTGAGAGGTTCCACCAAACCTTAAAATCCATGTTACGAAAGTTCTGTTTTGAGTCTAACAGAGAGTGGGATGAGGGCCTCCCCCTCCTGTTATTTGCGATGCGTGAAACTCCTCAAGAATCGTTAGGTTTTAGTCCCTGTGATTTGGTCTTCGGCCACACTTTGCGCGGTCCTCTTCTACAATGTGAATGGCAATGGCTCATGAGAATTACCCATTTTTCCTTTTGGAAAATGTCTGTGTAGGCCCACTTCTTCAAACATAAAATATCACACAAGTATGCAGCAAATCATTGTTTTATTTACAGTGTTTCAGTGCACAGGCATTTCTAAAGAAAATGTAAGTAAAAAATTTAAAAAAAAGTCAAAAGGTTACACTTTTGCCTCAAACACCCCCACCCCCCTCCTCCCCCTTCTTCTTGTCCTCCTTGTCCCACTCTTCCTCCTCCTTGTCCTCCTGGTCCTTGCCCTCCTTCTCCTCCTCCTTGTCCTCCTCCTCCTTGGCCTCCTCGTCCTACTCTTCCTCCTCCTCCCTGTCCTCCTACTCCTCGACCTCTTATTCCTCCATCTCCTCCTCCTCGTCCTCCTCCTCGTCCTCGTCCTCGTCCTCCTCGTCGTCGTCGTCGTCGTCGTCGTCCTCCTCCTCCTCCTCCTCCTCCTCCTCTCACTCTTACCCCTCTCCTTCTCTGGTTGTCGTTGTCCATTGTTCAATGCTCACCAAACAAAGCAGAGGCTCAAGGCCCTTTTATGCTGCAGTTCTCCTGATGGAAAATTGCTCACCAGACCTGGGTGTTTAGAGATTTGCATAATTGTGTGTTGTGGGTTGATGCTTTGAAATTTCAGTTGGGGTGTGTGCAACAACTGACCATTGTGTGTACAGCTTTGATAACAAGGTGATGTGTAATTGACATCAGAGTGTAAAGAAGGAAAGTCAGAGTCTAATGCAGATAAGGGAGTGTTTAGATGTGGCAAATTAGGCCGAGCAATTGGTACTTGAATTGAGGGTTTTGCAAACTGTGCCAAATTATCAATTGTTGTGTGTTAAGAACTGTGAAAAACTGTAATAGGTTTGGCCAATAAGGCAGGAAATAAAATACCTGCTTTTATTTCAGGAAGTAGTGGAGCTTTGCATAGAGCCTAATCAAATGTTTTAGCAATAGTGTTGATGGATGCATGACTAGGCACACACAGACACACCACTGACATTTGACTGTCTTTCAGCTTGATCAATCCATCAAGGACTTGTTGAACGACGAACGTGACATGAATGACCACGCCAGCGATGAGGACAACATGTCTGAAATTGCTGCGCAAGGTACACTCATGGTTTTGTTTACATTTTTCATTTACTTGTATATTATCTGGTTGTGGTTAGTTTTTCCCATACAGTTGCAATATGAAAATCTGTGGATAAATAGCACTTCTGTCCTTTCAGTTTTGATAGATGGGTGATAATTTAGATCCTCTTTGAACCATCTTTGTCTCTCATTTCTTTTGGACAAATAAATGAGAGAGACAATATATTTGTAAACTTATCTGTGATCTATACAATAAATCCATGCCCCATCCCACTGTGTGACAGGTGAAAGTCACATACTGTAATACTGGTTTGGGAAAAGTGACAGCATAATCAAGGCAGTGTTATGGATGCTTAGTAGGTTTTTGTGCAAATTAGGAGCAACAAAGTCAGGCAACTTAACAAGTGTTTCAAATTGTTAATTAGTTTGATCTGATAATTTATGCCTCACTGCACAATATTTTTCATTGGGATGTATTTATTTATTTGTTCCCTAGTTTTATTAATTTCTGTATGGTCCTCATAAGTGTTTATCATGTCTACCACAGGACCACAACCCTCCACCCAACAGGAAGATGGTCCCTCTCCTCCCACATCCAGGCCTGGTTCAAGTCGCCGTAGAGGGGAGGAAAAATTAGAGCATCAGAAACTGAAGCTATTGCAGCAGATGTCGGCTTCCATTGTGTCCAAGCCCGCTCCTGATGCTTACACTTCATTTGGAAATCATGTTGCAGATGAGCTCACACACTTTTGCCACCAGCTCCATATCCAACCTTTTCACCTGCACAAACTCCTGCTCACCTCACACACACCAATACTGTCACAAACCCATCGCCATGTCGCCCCTACTACTCAGGGACCACCTACACAAATTTATAGAAATGTTACACGATTGATATGCTAATTGGAGTGGATTGCTGCCAAACAAAATTTCATTGTTTGCAATGAGAATTAAAGAATTTTATCTTTAAAAAAGTAATGTTACACGATTTATAGTAGCAGTGACAACTATAGCTGGCTACATGTAGTTTGTCTACTCTCTATCACTTATACAATTCTATTTTGTGATATTGTGTTCTCAGACACCCTTGTTTCTAAAATGATATGAATATAAATGTTTTGCATTTGTAATGTTGAGATGCACTGTAATGCCTTTATATGTATATAATAAATATATGAAATGTGATGATGGATAGTCATTTTATTTTCATCATAAATAACCATTTGTAATATTTTGATTTATAATCATATACATTTTCAGTTTCAAAATACAAAAATACTGTAATACTGTACAAAACAGTATTAAACAGTAAAGCAATCCTAGTAGTACAATCAAAAGTATTTAAGTACCTTAAAAATAGGAACAAATAAGCAGCTTAAGGTTCTTGGCTACATTCCATAACCGTAAACAGAGTGATCTGGACGCAACGGACCACTCACGCTCCAGCTGGTGGGTGATGTAGTAGGTGACGAGTTGGTTGGTGATTGATCCTCGCTCTGCAGTTTTCAACATGGCAGCCGGGTAAAAATCTCATTTTACAGCTGAACAGTAACTTAAGTACATTTCTGAAAACACATATTTACACATGTCACAAACTGGCTCAGAGTATGTGACAAGAAGGGAGTCCACACAAAAGATTAACTTAAAACAAGCCAAATTTATTAAACTAAAATTAACTTAAATAATCAATGGAGTGTGTAAATCAGCAAAGTCAGTCATGAAAGCCATGCATGGGTGAGTGTCAGGTGTTCTGTGGAGGTGTTGAAGATGCAAACCAAAACCAAAGATGCTCAGTGGATGTCAGCTGAAAGGAAGGGAGAGACCAAGTCCACAGATTAGGCAGCTTTTATAGCTTGGAAGCCCAGGTGAGCCTAATCAAGGTAACGACCCTCCCATGTCAGCCAACTGCCTGATGAGACTGGCTGAAACATTCTCAAAGACATTGGGAGGGGCGTCACACCCCCCCTCTTAAGATCAAGGTTCCACCTTGACATCTGGAACACAAAAAAGTTTGACATTAGAAATAACATTTCCACTTTTCCTTATAGCTTACCAAGTGTCCCTTTACATTGGACTAGCCATCATACAAACTTACTTCTGTGTGAACAGTGACCTAAATCTCCACCCACCACCAGTCTTACCAGATCCAATCCCTCACCCAGCAACCTCGGATCCAGAGGAGGAATTTAAGAATGAGAAATCTACTGGTATCAGAAGCTCAGAATGCAGATTTGTATCTTGCAGGAATTCAGTAATGTGGGTACAAAGCAGTGAGGTAGAGTCAGCAGGAGATGGCTAAACCCCCAACCCAAAGTACACATCAAAATGTTGCTCTCAGAATGAGCACCAAAGCTCATCACATTCTTACAAGGTGGCCCGCAACCACACGAAGCACAGGTCAGGATGCTCTGCCTATTTTCAGAATTACAGCTTATCAAAGCACACTGAACTGGTATTACATAAGTGCTAAACCAAAGTAGCATACCCAAAGTTTCCTCTAAACAAAAGGCTCACTAGCCAACCAAGTCGTCCCAAGACGCACACAAAGAGAAAACCAAGCTACAACAAAGCTCACACGCAAAACCAAACAAAGCATGAGCTGTAGCACTTATCACCAAAATTAGCAGGCCAAGCTACCAATTTGCAGACACAAACAACAAATTTAGTCAACCATTTACTCACTGCCACTGTTTCTTACCAACCAAATTCTACCACATGCCTAGCAGCATGCCCAGCTCAAACAGTTGATAGTGCAACTCATCAACAATACTAATACCAGACAGGACATTTATTCAGCAACGCTGGCCACAATTTAAGATTACAAACCCACAAAAACAAGTGTGTACAGGAACACGTGCAATGGTGAAATCAAATAACCACAGAGCTCAGGCTCCCCAGCTCTAACTGGTCACACAGCTAATTAATCTCAAACCTAGTCTTCGGACAGATACTGGTGGTGGGTACTTATGCACTGGTTCCACCGGAACCCAAAAGGCAACCAGAAACTGGCGACCTTCAGGAACCCAGGGAAATGCTCCCAAGACAATGTCTTCAACCACATTCTCCGCCACACTATGTGAAAACAACAAACTGGTTGATCTCCTGTTGAGATCAACCACTTCAGCCTACAGAGGGGATGCATGGCTCTTCAAACTAATGTGGCTGTATTCACCAGTTACATGCACAGTACTTTTGTTTCTTAATTTTCCAAACACAAGGGTTTGCAATCAAAGAAAGGGGGAAACAAATGCTGCTCCCTTCCAACATCCACAAAAACAAACCACAAAGAACTAAAACAAAAATCCTTGTGTGATACTCCCAAAAAACTCAATCACAATGCTAACACCAAAAACATTTCAAAGTGTAAGTGTAAACCTCAATTTAGCATTATCAAACTACAAGTCACTAAGGCAAGATTTAGCCTTACCAGACGGATCGGACGAGCCCCCATTTGTCACAAACTGGCTCAGAGTATGTGACAAGAAGGAGTCCACACAAAAGATTAACTTAAAACAAGCCAAATTTATTAAACTAAAATTAACTTAAATAATCAATGGAGTGTGTAAATCAGCAAAGTCAGTCATGAAAGCCATGCATGGGTGAGTGTCAGGTGTTCTGTGGAGGTGTTGAAGATGCAAACCAAAACCAAAGATGCTCAGTGGATGTCAGCTGAAAGGAAGGGAGAGACCAAGTCCACAGATTAGGCAGCTTTTATAGCTTGGAAGCCCAGGTGAGCCTAATCAAGGTAACAACCCTCCCATGTCAGCCAACTGCCTGATGAGACTGGCTGAAACATTCTCAAAGACATTGGGAGGGGCGTCACAACACATAACACAACATAGGCAACACAGTAACAGAATATGGTTACAGAAAACCTCTCCTTTTTAAATGTAGTCTTTTTGCCATGGTACCTGGCCAGCAGGTGACACAAAGAAGTCTCTCAGGAGATTGTGCTGGTGCTTGGCAGTGAGGGTGGGGTTCCATGCCCTTCCTGCTTGCACACACTCCATGGCCCCCAGGCCATCTCTCCTCCATGCTCCCTCATGGACCCTGTGGTCTGCATCTTCCCAGTCTGCCAGCGCTGGTGGCATGTAGGCCTCTGAACAATGCTGACGAAGGAAGTTGTGAAGGCATACTGAAGCCAGGGTGATCTTGGTTACAGTGTCAGGATGTAGGAGAATTGTAGCACGGAATACTCTAAACCTATTAGCCAGAACGCCAAAGGCATTTTCTACAACTCGCCGTGCTCGTGAGAGCCTTTAGTTGAAGATCCTGTGGATCTGGTCCAGCTGCCTGTAGGGGTAGGGCTTCATCAGTTCTGTTCTAAGAGGGTAAGCCTCATCCCCCGCAAAGATGTAGGGACACACAACCTCGGAACTGGGGAGCTTTTCGGCAGGCGGAACATCCAGGAAAGCCTGGTCCAATGCTCTCTTCAGGTCAGAATGGGCAAAGAGCCCAGCATCTGAGACCCTCCCCTGAGCACCAACACTAACATAAATGAACTTATAATGTGCATCTACAGCAGCCATCATAAGAACTGAAAATCTGCTTTTATAATTGAACCATGTGCTACCGCTGTGGGCCAGGGGCTGGATGTAGATAGTTTTTCCATCGAGGGCGCCCAGACAATGTGGAAATGAACAGGCCATTTCTCCCAAAAGTCCTGGGCTATTGCCTGCCACTCCTCCTCTGATTTTGGTGTCTGCAAATAGAGGAGCAGAATGATAGATTAACATAAACAGTCATACCACTTATAATAACAAATTGCTTACAATGTAAATGTCTTACAACATGCTATGTATTCTGTTATCATTTGATAAGGAGAGAGGAGGAGGAGAGAGGATGAGAGAGGTGAGGAGGAGAGGAGGAGGAGAGTGGAAGAGGAGAGGGGGAGGAGAGAAGATGGGAGAGAGGAAGAAGAGGAGGAAAGGTGAGAGAAGGAGAAGAGTGGAAGAGGAAAGGGGGAGGAGAGAAGATGAGGAGAGATGAAGAAGAGGAGGAGAGGAAGAGGACGAGGAGAGAGGAAGAGAGGGAAGAGTGAAGAGGAAAGGAGGATTCTAACCTTCAGGAAGTCATCTTTCAAGACCTGATGCAGGGCCTCACATGTCTCCTTCACAATAGTAGATATTGTTGTTGCCCCAATCCTATACTGGAAACTCAGGGATTTATAAGTTTCACCTATAATGGAGAAAAACAAAGCAACATTACTTCAAAATGAAAATACAACTGAGAAAAAAAACTGTACATGTGTATCTCATATCTATAACCACCTGTTGCCAATGTCACGATCCGGGCCGCACGGCCATGACAAAGAGGGAGACACATACACAGGGAAAGCCAATTAAAGGATTTTATTTACCAAAGAATTAAACATAAGAAAAAAGAACCTAACTAAACATGGCGTTTGCAGTCAGTAAAGTCAGTAATGTAGGTGAGGGCATGAGTGAAACAGTGTATGTGTGATGTTGTAGGGTGTAGAAACTAAAATAAAACCAAACCCAAAACCAAATGCTGCCTCAGGAAGGAGAAGAGAGCGAGCAGTGAGCAGCCAGAGCTTTTAAAAGCTCACTGAGCTCAGGTGCTGCCACTTCCCTGATTACCCACAGCTACGCCCACTGCTACCTGTAAGGGAGAACACAACAAGGCAGGCAGGGCAGAGAGGGTCGTCACACCAAGAATCTCAATGTCAAGGACAGCCTCTCCCTTGCAGTAATTGCCATCCTCATCTTGGTGTCTTGTCTGGTGATCAGTGGTCCCACCAATTCTAAAAGCACATCAAATTCGTCAGAGGTCATCTGTAGCATCTCTCTGAAGCCCGACCTGTCCTCCAACTAAAGACAAACAGACCAAGGTTATTATAGTAAAACTAAACTAAAAACTAAAACTGGGTATGAAAAAACATTTTACTTAACTGAAAAAAAAAAATCAAATAATAAAAACTAGACTTAAGGAAAAAAACAAAAACTAACTGAAACAATATTTTGTACTAACAAAACGGACTAAACTAAAATATAAATATACAGAAAATGTCTTTGTCAATTTGGTCAAATTTGTTAACACAACAAGCCTGAGGGGACACTGGTGCATGTTTGAAAGACTGTCATATTTTGCCTTCACAAAGTGTGTTTGTGTTGTAGCCTAACACCTATTCTGAACTTCTCAAATCTAACTTCACTGAAACTAACTGAAACGAGGACACAGACTCTGGAAACTGAAACTAAACTGAATTGGAAATAAAAAATAATAAATAAATAAATTTAAAAAAACTAATGGAAAAATACAAAACTATAATAACTCTGAAACAGACCACTATATACTAGTAAAATTGTAAGAGGAGTAATGGTTTGAACGAGCTAGCAAAATCGGTTAGCATCCTGACCGTTGAAGCTAACGGTAACGGTAGTCAAAGGTATCCTCATGCTAACGTTACTGTTGATGGATATTAAAACTGACGGATGAATTTAATTTCTCACCTCCAGTTCTCTTTGTAATACTGACAACCCTTGTTGTCCGCGTCTCCCCAACCACTTTCTCATCCAGACACGTTTCTTCCTCTTTCCTTTTTCGCTGCACAGTATGGCTACAGCCAGCAGCACCGCACCACTCGTCTTCATCATCGTTTTGTTTTTGTACTGTTGACTTCCGCTGATGACGTACATCCACTCTCTGGTCCGATAATCTTGATGAAATCCTGTAGTGTGTGCTGGTCATTATTTTCAAATCTTGTAGTGAGTGCGCAATGAAGATTTTAGATAAGATAATCTGTGAAGATTCTGATTATGTGTGTGATACAACCTGATTTAAAAATCTTTTAAGATTTTTAAAATCCTGTAGTGTGAGCCAGGCTTAAACGAAGTCTCTTCTCTGTGTTCTGTCTGTCTCTCTCTGCTCTTCTGCTAGGTGCACCTAGTTTATTACCATGGCAACCGCTGTGCCACACAAACTAAAGCCTGGCTCACACTACAGGATTTTAAAAATCTTAAAAGATTTTTAAATCAGGTTGTATCACACACATAACGAGAATCTTCACAGATTATTTTATCTAAAATCCTCATTGCGCACTCACTACAAGATTTGAAAATAATGATCAGCACACACTACAGGATTTCATCAAGATTATCGGACCAGAGAGTGGTGCACCACGTAATGTGCGTCATCTCACAAGGAAGCGGAAGTCATCAGTACATGCCATTCTGTGCAGCGAAAAAGGCAAGAGGAAGAAACGCCATCTCCGCTGTCCCATAGACATAATAAAGAGTCTATTTTTATTTAGTTTATCATGTCTATGCGCTGTCCAACGCACCCTGCTGCTCTGTTGCTCCTTCGCGGTCGCCATTTCCATCTCGAGGTAACGTTACGTCCGGCCTCTTCTTCTTCGTCTGCTTCTTTTACGACAGTTGGCATCCACTTCCGGTGTCATCCTGATAAAAATCAAACATGTTTGAAAATTATAGGGTCGGCCTCGACGTGTCTGTGAGCTGATCGTGGAGTTTAACATTCATCTTTCACCCGCTCACAATAGAGGATAATCTGGGCCAAACATCTGGGCCAGTTAAGGTCCGAGACCCGATTTCACCGCCGATTGTCGGGAGGGCCAAATCTGGGTCAAATCAGCCCGAGAATCCTGTAGTGTGAGCCAGGCTTAACAGAAACATGATGTGTGTGCACGTCTACCCAGCCCCAACCTCCGGGGGAGACGAGTGAGGCCAATGCGGAAGTGCCAAAAACTGCAGTTCACTGACTGTCCACTTGAGGCGGGCTCCAGAAGTGAGTCAATTCCCATAGACCCCCATGTTAAAATGCCCAACTTTAGAGTAGAAATAAACATGTTTACAGCCTGGAACAAAAAATGGTTTTGGTCTCTATAGTTAATTTCCCCTTTCATGACAACTGTGTGTGTGTGTGAGGGTGTGTGTGTGTGTGTGGGGGGGGGGGGGGCTAACTAGCATGCTAACTAGCTGCTGGCTCTGCTGTGCGGAGCTGAGCTCAGACTTGGCCGTCTGCTCGGCGTCATCTCAGCCAATTCGTGTCCATGTTCAAGGCATTGAACCTGACCTCTCAGTTGTGTCTGTGCCTTTTGGATATTTTTCAGGCAAATATTGGAGTAATATGGCTTGCTGTTCGATTAATTATACCAACAGACCGTCCAAGAAGTCTGTGCTCCAGGTTTTTCAGTAAGTGAAATTCGGAAATTCTAGTATTATTTTATTTATGTTTATATGTTAGCACTAATTAGCGGGTATTGGTGTCTGCGGTCACTACGGTCACCACCTAGCTTGTCAGCAGCTTGTATCGGTGTCTGCGGCCACCACCTAGCTGTCAGCTTATCATTATATTATTAAGCCTTTATTTAGGACATGTAAAATCACGTTGATACTGGAGGTCTCATTTTCAAGTGCGACCTGTATCACTCAGCAACATCCACATCAAGTTACAGAGCCACAGACAATACGATACGACACAAGCTGAGCTTGTTAACTAGCTAACCAGCCAGCTAACATTTAGCCTTCGAGCAAGACACCAGTCCGAGGATGCATCGAAGTCAGAGCCTGACAGAGAAGTGTTAGGATTTAACGTTAGGCATTTAGGGAGAGAATATTTTGAACAAAAGGCTGAGGCTGTGTGAGGTTTGAAAATAAGGTTCACCACGTTAGTTAGCTAACGTGATGCAATGTTAACGTTGTCATATGAGCAGTGTAACATTAATGTAACATTAAGGCTATACTTGTGCATGTAAATTAAAAAGTGGCAAACTGTGTGAAATTACAATAAGGTGTGTAACATAATTATAAAAAGCTAATGTGACATTTGACTGTCACACATAAAAATGTTAAGAACATTAGTGTATGATATAGGCCTGTAGTTACACAACAATAGATAATGCACGGACAGAATATGGGGACTGTGATGGTCACCACCTTTTTGTTTTGCTAAAATAAGTTGATTATGATCTGTTGAACACTGAAGTAATTTAAATTGTATTGTTTGCATGTACAAGTGTCTGTAAAGTAGGTAGCTAACACATATATTTCTGTGTAAAGTTTTCCTCTAGGTGACCCAGACAGACTGGACCAGTGGACACTCAACACGAGGAGACAGAACTGGACTCCAAACAAGACTTCCCGTCTGTACAGTGAACACTTTGAGAATCATCCCTTGAGCACTGACTCCAGGATAAAGACACCTTTTTTCATACAATACCTCACAAAGAGTCAAGAAACGTATTTGTTTAAAATGATGAATTATTGTCCATAATACAATTAAATGCATTACATATATTACTAATTGTCATACATTACTAAGTACTTGATTAGGGCACAGCTTGCTCCGTACTATTACTGATAGGGTGAAATGACACACTGACACACCAGTGCAGTTTAGTGTTCCCCTGATGCAGAAGGCCAAATGAAGATTTTATCAATGAAGGAACATGACATGTATTACCAACTTTAACATTTTAGTGCCTTTTATGCAAAGACCCTTTATCAAAGTGAGAATTACTACCTTTTTCCCCACACACAGTCTGTGAAGAACCAATGGAAAAAATATTCTCATAATGAGTCAGCCGAACATAGCATGATTCCACAGTGGCAGTGAGCTTTGAGAACAGTTCAGTTTCAATCAATCAATCAATCAACTTTATTTGTAGAGCGCTTTTCCTGCACGGACATGCAACACAAAGTGCTTTACAGAATTAAAAACAATTAACACAATTGAAGAAAGAAAAACAATTACAAAGAAAGCCCCTCCCTCCCACCCTCCATACTAGACACACACACACACACACACACACACACACACACACACACACACACACACACACACACACACACACACACACACACAAGCACGCACACACACAACACACACAATAGGGAGACATGGCATGGCACTGAGGATCAAGGAAACGCCACCTTTGGGGTCGTCCACACTGGGAGGAGCCGCAGGCCATGCCATCAGGGGGACCAGCACCCAGGCCCCCCGACTCCAACAGACAGGTGGACCCCCACATCTAAGGGAGGAACCCCCAGCCGGCCGGGCCGAAGGGACCCAAGGATAGCACCCCCACTAGCAGACCCGACACAGCTCCCAGTGTGGAGGACCCTCCTGAGGAAACACTGGAGTTAAAAGCTAAAGACTAAATGCATAAAATAGGACTAAAAGAATAAATAAAATAAAATAAATACAGTACCAAAAATAAAATACGTAAGATTATAAATAAAATAGAATAAATACAGTACCAGTGATAAATAAAAACAGAAAATTATTAAGATTAATATCATCTTAAAAAGCAAGATAAAAGCAGCAACATAAAATAGGATAGAACCAGATAAGAACATAAGAAGAGTTTAAAATATTAGTTAAAAGCCTGATTAAAAAGGTGTGTCTTTAATCTTCTTTTAAAAATATCAACAGTCTCTGCAGTCCTGAGGCTCTCCGGCAGGCTGTTCCACAGGTGGGGGCCATAGTGGCTAAATGCTGCCTCACCATGGGTTTTTGTTCTGGGTTTTGGTATGGTTAAAAGGCCAGTGCCGGAGGACCTCAGGGTCCGCGAGGGTTGATATGGTAAAAGCAGATCAGATAAATAAGAGGGCGCAAGGCCGTTAAGACATTTAGAAACCAGTAAGAGAATCTTAAAATCTATCCTGAAGCACACGGGGAGCCAATGCAGCGACTCTAAAACCGGTGTAATGTGCTCCCGCCCTCTGGTCCTCATCAGCACGCGTGCGGCTGAGTTTTGTAATAATTGGAGATTTAAAATACTCTTTTTGGGAAGACCAGAGAGCAGGGCATTACAGTAATCTAAGCGACAGGAAATAAAAGCATGCATTAGCACCTCCGTACTGGCCTGAGAGAGAAACGGGCGGACTCTGGCTATGTTCTTAAGGTGATAAAAACCTATTTTCGTTATATTTTTGATATGTGGGATAAAATTCAGCTGAGAGTCAAAAGTCACGCCCAAATTTTTTACTGATTGGGTTGGTTTAAGATCCTGTAGTTTTGGTAAAAGTTTCTCTCTCTGGCCTTCAGGACCTATAACTAAAACCTCAGTTTTGTCCTGGTTGAGCTGTAGGAAATTCTCTGCCATCCATGACTTTATGTCTACAATGCAGTTAAAAAGGGCATCAATTGGCCCTGTGTCGTCAGGGTACACGGCGATGTATAGCTGTGTATCATCGGCATAATTATGGAAGCTGATGCCATGTCTCCTGATGACGTCCCCAAGGGGAAGCATGTAAAGATTAAAGAGAAGTGGGCCTAAAATTGAGCCTTGGGGAACCCCACATCCAATTTCATGGGTTCCTGAGGAACATGTATCCATACTTACATAAAAGCATAGGTCTGTGAGATAAGAACAAAACCAGTCAAGGACAGTACCGGAGAGGCCAACCAGGTGTCTGAGTCTTTTTAATAAAATGTGATGGTCTACCGTATCAAAAGCGGCGCTTAGATCCAGTAGAACCAACACTGTGAGCTTTTTGTTATCTAAATTCCACCTGATCTGTTTAAAATCCTTAGAAGGGCTGTCTCGGTACTGTGGTTCCTCCTAAAACCAGACTGATGCCTCTCTAAAATGGTATTTCTGTTTAAAAAGTCATTAACTTGGTTAAAAAACACTTTTTCTAAAATTTTACTTAAAAACGCTAAGTTGGATACAGGCCGGTAATTATTAAGAACGTTGGGGTCTAAGTTGCTCTTCTTCAGAAGGGGCTTCACCACCGCCGTTTTAAAGGCGGTGGGGAAGACACCCACCTGAAGAGAGCAATTCATGATGTTTAAAAACTGCTCCTCAAAGAAACCATAAAACGTCTTTAAAAGTGATGTGGGAATTGGATCTAAAAGGCAGGTTGTTGGGTTTACTTGAGAGAAAACTCGACCAAGTGCGCTTGCATCAACCAGGGCAAAACTCTCCAGTGTTTCCTCAGGCAAGGACAACAGTCCAGGTGTGGTAACAGACAGAACTTTCTCAGATAACAGGCTGGATCTGATGTCCTTGATTTGAGTTCTGAAGTGGTCTGCAAAGTCTTCACAAAGATCTGTATCATCTGTTGATGTCTTAAGAACTTTATTAAAATCAGTGCCTGTTAAAATATTAAAATTGGAGAAGAGGGACCGGGGGTTGTTTTTTTGGTTGGTGATGAGTTGTGAGAAATGGGAAATTCGGGCCTTTTTGACTGCGTTATTGTAGGTTTTGAGTTGTTGACGTAAAATCTCATAATGAACGGTCAGTTTACTCTTTCTCCATCTTCTCTCAGCACTCCTGCATTGTCTTTTCAGTTTATTGATTTCATCGTTTTTTCTCCACGCGGGTGTAGGTTTTCTTTTTATTGTTTTCGTTACAGGTGGAGCTACTGAGTCGAGAGTTGACTTCAGTTTACTGTTAAAATTATCAACGATAAAATCACAAGGTGCAGGTAAAATTTCAGCAGGAGTGCTCTGTAAAATCTCAATAAAATTTGCAGCCACTTCAGAAGTAAGATAGTAAGATAGTTTCCTTTTGATAGCAACAATTATGTTAATGTGGATGAACTGCATACTGTACATTCATATTCCAGTTGTTTTGATAGTACAGTTAAATTTAAAATCAAATTCAAATATAAAGTCGAATATCTACAGAATTTAAACACAAAACTATTTTATGAATGACAGCCACTTACTCAGCAATAAGATCATTTTGGTGGTGAGTGAGCTTTTAACCAAGACAGGCTGTAGTCAGTGTTTTCTACCTGTGTTTTTAACCTGTCATCTTTCTCTCTTGTAGGACACTTGAGGAAAGTTACAATTCCTCGACCAATGTGATATTTACTCCACAGTAAAGAGGTTGTTTCACAAGAAATTAAGATTTAGCAAATTATGACACTGGGTCCTAATTCATGTGTTTTATAATTACTGTTACAAATCTTTTTATTTATTTCATGTGTACTTTTTGTAACCTTTTAATAGTGATGATTTCATGAATGCAAGCTTTGACTTAATTTTGTTAAACTGTTTGTGTAATGGTTAGAATTTTTGTGATATAAAGTGGATCAGACAAAATTTACTTTCGAGTAAAAGCAAACTTTTTTTGAAAGCTGTCATTCATCAGTTTCCTGTGATGATTGGAAATGTAGTGGTGATTTAAACTATTAACAAAATATAATCGTTATTAATGGCATCTTAATGTTTTCATTTATGTCTTAACATTCATCCAAGTTTGCATTTATCTTGGCAGAATGTAAAAAAACAATGAAAAGCTGATGTTATGTGCTGGTTTTGTTTGAACATTTCTTTCAGACAAATGAAGAAAATTCACTGAGAACCGATTCTCCTTTTGTGAAAAACAAGGAAATATCTGCACACTGAATAATTTTAAGTCCCATAGGAGGTATTATTTATTTGTGACATTGTGACATATGAGAAAGTTCTGTGGGTATTGCTTGGTATTGAGGCTTATATAGTGAGGCTAAAAAAAAACCAACAACACATAGTTGGCTGATTGTCTTTCTGTTTGCCTCACTATAAAAGCGTCACGATACCTTTGCCTGAGGAAGACCCTCTCAGAGTTGGCAACATAGTGAACAAGTGATACCTCCTTGGGGGTTTCAAAACTATTGTGTCCAGCTAATTCTTTGTTTTTCATTTTGAGCCCTTTTATCCAGTCACATTCTTCTGTTTTAAAGCTATACTTCTAATAGAGCAGCAAACAAAGATTACTCTCCAAAATCTTCTCAGGCTCTGCTGCTGGGTGTAAGGTGCTAGTTATCTTCAAGTACAGATTTAAAGTAATCAGGCCCATACAGAAATGGACTGCCTAATTTTTTGTCAGTGACAATGTTACATTAATGCTTTATGTTTTATCTGTAGCCTAGTGTATGATTTGTTTGCCCTTTCAATTGACAGTCAGATTCGATTGTGAAATACAACATTCAGTCAGTAACAAAGACAAAAGGAGTGCAAATATAAATAGAATTTATAGATGAATATAAAAAACTCAACATTGGCCATGACAGCCTGGGCTATGTTCAGGCCTAACAAAATGTGTCCTAAAGGCCAAATTCAAAAGCAGTGACACTGCCAACTGTAAGCAGTTCACTGCATTTGGAAGTGGTCTTTAAGACAATTAACTAATTTACTTAAAAACATATAATTTGTCCTAGGTGTGAGATGAATGTGTCTGATGTGAGGGTGCTCAATTATGGCACCATTTAAACTATGAACAAATGTAGCCATAACACTGTAAACACATTTCCTGGCCTTATCAATCTTGGCTGGATTGCCACCAGCCTCCCACCTGCACCTTTGGGCCAATGAAGAAAATACTATCTTAATGCCAGGATGCTGGAGGTGAAGCTGTTGCAGGTCCTCCTTCATCATGCTGACCAGCTTGACACTGCTGACCTTCCCCATGTCATTGCCGCCACAGTGGATGATGAGGACATCTGGTGCTGCTCTTCCTCGCAGGGACTGGGGAAAGAAAGAGAGAAGGCCTCCTCACTGCAGTCCACCCCAGCCAAACCAGCAGACATGGACGCCCGGCATGCTGAGGGTGCTTCCCAAGGTCTCTGCAGCTCTCTGGACACCACGCCAGACATAGCTGTCACCAATGCTCCACACTGCATATGAAAGTAAAATGAGTGGAATAAATAATTAGCATTATATATTTTTAAAAAAAGTTGAAGCGTTTTTTTTTTTAAGATAACAGCTGAATCATTGTTTCAAGGTTTGTTATATAACGTTAGTTTAAGCTAAACTCAATTTACCTCAAGTTTCGTGAGGAAGCTGCCACAGGGCTAGCCAAAGTAGCGTAGCTTCTTAGCCTTAGCTAACTTAGCAGCGCCAAGCGAGGTGGGCGTGTTTAAGCAACCAGGCTTCCTTCTGCCCGCCTCTTTGCTCATTTTTGATTGTCCGGGAGTTGGGCGGAGTCAGGCACTGCCAAGATGGCGACGTCCAGAGCGGAGTATTTTGAGTTTCAAATCCACTCTTCAGAAACGGACGAGTGACGTCACGGTGACTACGTCCATTATTTTATTCAGTCTATGGTGTCTACGTCTTACATGCAGACATGACAGGGGCAGAATCTCCATTTTAACCCTTTAGTTGCCAGAGTTTATTGAGGAAAATATTCATTTCAACATTTCAAAAGGCTGTCGCTTGAAAGTGGTGAGAGATAAAGGCATACTGTAAATGAGAAAACTATTCATCATGACCCACAGTTTGTGATGGGAGCAAATTAACTCATGCAATTTGCATATCGTGGCATCACTAGCCGGCGGCCATATTGGATTTCATAAATCTAAGTAAAACAGCATTTTTAACATATTTACACAGTAGATTCCTTTTGTTTTGTGCTGTTTTTGTCGTCTCATCCTCAAAATAAAGGAAGAGGAATCTGATGGAAGTAAAAGAACTCATCTACTTTGCATATTGTGGCGTCACTAGGCGGCGGCCATATTGGATTTCATAAATCTCAGTAAAACATTCAAATATTCAAATCATTCAAACTTTATTTTATTAAAGGCAGCTATTCAGTGTGGCGTCAGCTTTTCAACAAACTTTCAAAGATTCAAATCATTCAAACTTTATTGTATTCAAGGCAGCATTGCAGCGTGGCTTCAGCTTGCTGCATTCACACCCGCAATTTCTTCAGAAATTACTTCTCTAGTTCTCTTTTAAGGTCCCTCTGGACCCTCCTCAGCTCTTCTTAAGGCCTGTTTCCACCACAGGAACTTTGTGGGTAAATTTACGGGGCCGGGGCCGTTGGTGCGTGTCTCCAATGCAGGAACCACCCCTGAAGGACAGAGTTCCGGAACTTTTACAGGGGCTAAACAAGTCCCTGCTTCGGAGTAGGTACTCAGAACGGCTCCGAGAAACTCCTGGCTGGGGCTTGGGGATTACTTGGTGCTGATTGGATATACTCAAGGCGGAACGTGACGTCAACAGAAAGCAACAAAATAGCTGAGGGTTAGCTTGTTCATAGCTTCCACCGCCATGTAAACAAACTCAATAACTGGTCCGTGAAAAACATATTTTTCCCGGTGGATATCTTACAACATGCTATGTGTGGTATTTATTCAGTTTTGGGAAATCACGATGTCTAGAAAGCATCAGTGACTGCAGCTGACAGGGTCAGCTAACAGCAGCAGCAAAGCTAACATCAGGACGTCATCTGTTAAAAGCCTCCCATTGTCGGAAACGACATGTAACTACTCCAGTTAGCTCAATCATGTTGTAACTAAGACATCCGGAAAAAATATTTTTTTCACGGGCCACTTTGTGAGTTTAGTGAGTTATTACAGACACCGCTATCGGCTAACGGCTAACGGCGTCCCTACGCCAGAACGTCACCCCAGTCAAAATGGTCGCGCAACGATTACATCACATCCAGAGCCCGGTAACTTCACAGGAACCTTCCTCCTACTCCGCTCTCTCAGTGGAGACACGGCGGTTGAGAGGGCCGAGCGAGTGGACGTTCCTGTAGTATTTCCCCCCAATTCAAATAAACACAAGAAGTTTGTGCTATAGAAAAGGATCAACACTCAGTGAATACCCTCCTAAGCCCTATGATAAGCTATTATGGCAAGGCTTAACTATACAGACCAATGAGCAGTGATAACTAACATGTCTTTGGGGTCATCGGGTGGGAACCTCCTTTCACCGGTGTTTCGTCTAGTTGGTCCCACGACACCTCCAGGAGGCTAGACAGTGATCTCTGGCGTCCCAGAGACACTCCCCTAATACCAGGTCTCACTGCTCTCCACACCACAATAACCTCCTTAACCTTACTTACACATGGCTTTCTCAGCCCAAACAGCACTGCCACCTTCAACAAACCCAGGCTTCGTACGTGCAAGCTCCAGGCAGAAGCAATGCTGATACTACCTTTCGTAGCACATTTACCATACTCTATTTCACACGCTACATAGCATAACTACAATATAAGCTAAAGTTAAAGGAGATAAATAAACTCACAAGATCAGCAAACACACTCACTTTGCTGCATGGCCTCAAACAAAATGGATTCAAATAGGCCACTCCCACACTTAAATAACCTTCCTCTTCTTCCTTACTTACACATGGCTTTCACAGCCCAAACAGCACTGCCACCTTCAACCAAACCCAGGCTCCGTACATGCAACTCCAAGCAGAAATAGAGCTGATACTACCTTCCCTAGCACAATCACCATACTCTAATTCACATGCTACATAGCATAACTACAATATAAGCTTAAGTTAAAGGAGATAAATGAACTCACAAGATCAGCAAACACACTCACCTTGCAGTATGACCTCAAACAAAATGGATTCAAATAGGCCACTCCCACACTTAAATAACCTTCCTCTTCCTCCTTACTTACACATGGCTTTCACAGCCCAAACAGCACTGCCACCTTCAACCAAACCCAGGCTCCGTACATGCAACTCCAAGCAGAAGTAGAGCTGATACTACCTTCCCTAGCACAATCACCATACTCTAATTCACATGCTACATAGTAGTGATGGCAGTGCGACACTGAAGCTTCGATACATGCTTCAAACCCTGGACTACAAACCACTGCTTCAAAGCTTGCTTTGGTGCGGAAAAAATCACGTGACATATGACGTCCGAAGCAGCAACTGCTTCGTTGCCTGAATGAATCACCTGACTGGTTCGCCCCCTGCCATAGTTACAAAAGCATACCCAACCTATGCCATATTTTCCCAGCACTCTCTCCTCAATAACACAATACACACATTCATCAGTCTTTATTTGTAAATAGAACATATTCAGTCTGGTGTGTGTGCACATCAATTTTCAAAGCAGATATTTAAATCCAAGGGTGATCAAAGCAAAGATGCTTCAGAACCCAAGTAAAGTAGTTTCCCCAACACTGCTCATTGAAGTGTGTGTGTGTGTGTGTGTGTGTGTGTGCGCGTAATTAAACGCCGCCTGTCCACCAACTAGCCTGCCTAATTTGACTGCAGCCTTGCACTTCGCCAGGAGAGGTCACTGTAACTAAGTAATGAACCCTTTTTCGAAACAATTGGCTCAAGTGGTTCAGTGCTTCATAAAAGCTTCATTTGCCCATCACTACTACATAGCATAACTACAATATAAGCTAAAGTTAAAGGAGATAAATGAACTCACAAGATCAGCAGACACACTCACCTTGCAGTATGGCCTCAAACAAAATGGATTCAAATAGGCCACTCCCACACTTAAATACCCTTCCTCTTCCTGGATTTCCTCCTGAGAGGAAGTGGATCTCTCCACCAGATCTCAAGGAGTTATGTGCTGCTTAGTAGTTCCCCCTGCTGGCCCCTAACTGACATTATTTCTTCTGGAGTAGATGAGCTGGCTGATTCTTATGGCTTCATCTGACATTTCCTTCACTGTCTTCTTCAAACTCTGTCCCCGCACTTCCGAGTTCCCCCAGGAGCGAGACAGCTGATCTTGCTATGAATCCCCTACACCCCACTTCCACTAGACAAATCCTAGTCTTTCATCCTCACTGCTCAGCTTCTGCTCCTAAATCTGCATATCTAAGCTTTTTCCTTTCATAGGCTTCTTCCACTGAGTCTTCCCAAGGAACTGTCAACTCAGTGAAATAAACTATCCGTTGACTCAGTGACCACAACACTATGTCCGGCCTTTGCTTGGTACAAACTATTTCCTGGGGAACAACAGGCTTTCCCCCTGTGGTGGCAAAATCTCTGATCAATTTTACAATCCAATAAAGAGTCTTCACACGTCGGCTGTCTTTCTTGAGTTTTAATGAGCATTCATGAATGGAGTCTCACAAACAGTACAAACTGCATGAACAGTCAGTCAGAGTGAGAGCTGGCGAATGTCCTCCAGCCCTCTATCTTTATAGTTACCCAAAACACATGCACATCAACAGTCAAATATGTGGCGCCTTGACATTCCTAAAAGACAACATCTCTTGAGACCAACAAGGACACTTGGTGTCCTCCCTGGCTCATAATCTTGGTGCCTGAGCCTCCCTGGCTCGTGACCTTGCTGTCTCTCATTGCTGTCACAGTAGGTGTTAGTGAGCAACACACATTGTTCATAGTAACATTATCAAATACCAGAATTTTCCATCACATTCCTCCCTTTTAGCATTCTCATGGTAACTCATGCACGAACATGGAAAATTCACATCAATCTTGCTACCCTATGTCCTGTGAGTTCTACCTGCACCAGCCAAACGCTGGTACCCCCAGTCCTCCCTGAACATCAGAGAAGTAGAAAAACAGGCAGAGGTCACAGGTCATAAGCATGGACAAGCCAAACATCCCCCCTCCCTTTTGACGCAGGAGAAAAGTAAAAGACTTGACCATCTAGCTGCACTATCTAAGAAGGGGAAAAAACCTCTATATGGTGAGGGTAAAAATCCCTTATACTGCATGCTAAGCTAATGCATAATAAGCATAACACATAAAAGGTAGCAACACAATTAAGGGAACTTGACTGTCATGTACATGAATGAGTGAGAGCCAAAATGAAAAGTAAAAGAAAAGGTGTGAATATGCTGTATACTAAAGTGACGTTAAATGTGAAAAGTGATTTAAAACTATGTGAATAAATGATGAGTGCAATCAGTGTGACGTGGTTAAATGTGATTGAAACCACACTCCTGGAGACTCAATTTAATGAATCATGCATTTTCAAACCCAAATAGTTAACTGTAAATGAGGAAAATTTAAAAGAGTGTCTCCTGTGAATTATAAGGAGGAATCCACTGATCCATCTGCATGTGATCCATCTGCACGTAGCGCTCTACAGCAGATGAGATCGTTGATGCAATCAAAGATTTCACACAAGGAACAATGCAGCACATAAAAATGCACAACAGCAACAGAACAGGTATCACAGGGGCAAACAGATGCATTAATGACGCTTTCCATCCAGTCAGAGAAAACCATGACCACAGGTCCACACCTGTTCCAACTTCAGTGTCACGGCTTTTCTCCAAATGCAACAGGTCATTAAGATGAGCAACCACATGTGTCATGTTGTCAGTGATTTCGGGAATGTATGTGCAGCAATCAGTACCCACAATGTGACAAACACCCCCTTGGCTGGCCAAGATTAAATCCAGAGCCATCCTGTTCTGTAGAGCCACACTTCTAAGGCCCTGTAATGTCGGTGTGAGTGCACTGAAACCTGTAGCCATGCTGTCTGTGAGATTCTCCAAGTCCATAGCTAAAGCATCAATCTTGTGTGCATTGTTTACTGTTCCCCACCATGGCAGGAAACCCCCAAAACCTTTCTCGAGGGGGGGCACCCTTACCACATCTTGTTTCGCTTTGTGCGTTGGATAGTAATAATCATAGTGTGTGTGAAAATGAGTCAGATCAGGAACAATAGTCACGGCAGGCAACAACTTAGCCAAGGAAAATCTTTGTCACATTCCAGAACCTTACAGTTGCTCCCTCATAGTTCACAGTGCTGACATTGATCTTCTCCAATGCAGCGGTAAGGTGTCGCACAGTTCTGTTGGGTGAGTGAACACCCTGAGTGAGAGCAATCATCGCCCCCAGAGTCTCTGAAACATTCAGGGGATAAGGTTTTAGCGGCAAAGAATTACCTAGCTTGTGTGGAAGCTCCACGTAGACATAACAGCTCCTGTTTGTCAGCACTCTCTCGCCATTGTCAGCATAGCTCGATACCACACGTTGTTCTCCAGCATGGATGTCATGTTGCCAATTGGCACAACAGATCTCTTCCCCACGTGATGAGGTGAGACGTGCAGTTATCCTCTGAATCAGTGAGATTGTGTCTGTAGAGCTCATCCAGAAGCAGGAGTGTCAGGTCCGATGGAGATAACGAGCAGGAAACCCACTCCCCCTCTTAGACCGCACCCCAGGCGCCTAAGGGGATGCCACGGCTTTGGTGTCTCAATCATCGTCACGATGTGCACACGGATCCGGAACCCGTCTGCAGTGACTGGTGTGTATCCACGTAGCCCTCTCTGCGACCTTCACCGCTGTCTCCGTCACCAGAAGCACCTGGAACGGACCGTTCCACCTGCGAGCTTTCCAGTTCTTTCCCCTCAGATCTCTGACCACAATGTATCGCCTGGCTCGAGGTTGTGCAGCTTTCCTTCTGCCGGTTTGGGCAGGGCAGCTTTTACCTGTTGGTGGATTTCAGACCAAACAGAGGACAAGGTTGCACAATATCTTAACATCTCATCCTCGCAGTTGCTAGTGTCGGGCAACTGCCTTTTAATTGGCCCAATCCCAGTGTTGAGAGGTCTACCAAAGAAGATCTCGAATGGACTGAATCCATTCTTGTTTCTCCTCCTGGCCCTCATGTGCATCAACACAATAGAAAGAGCTTTTATCCATGACAATTTAGTTTCCTCACACACTTTCACAAGTTTGTTTTTCAGAGTTGCATTTTCTCTTTCACATGCCCCTCCTGATGCTGGAAGATGTGCACAATGTTGTCTCAAATCAATACCCATATACTCTCCAACGGTCTTCAGGGCTGCGCTCACAAAAGGTGTACCGTTATCTGAGCTGATTTTTCCTGGAATTCCCCACCTGGGAATTATCAGGGTCATCATAGCTTTTGCGACTGCTGCTGCATCCTGTTTAGCTGTGGGAAAAGCTTCAACCCATTTGGAAAACATGCACACAATCACCAAAACAAACTTTTTCCCTTCGCTTGGTGTTAGTTCAATGAAATCCATTTGCAAGTGATTAAAAGGTCTTTCTTTAAAAAGGTATACTATAAAGTATAGTAGCACAGATCACACATCTTTTGCAAAACTTTATGGCATAACTGGAAAACTGTAAACCAGTATCTCCGTATCTCATTTCATCTCATCTCATCTCATCTCATCAACCATTCCCCCCTTTGACACGTGGTCCAAACCATGTGTCAATTTAGCAAAGAAATGAAAAAGGTAGCTAGGGAGACAGGGCAGGCCATTAGGGCCCGTCCACACTTTATCAACCACAGTACATCATGCTTTTTTCCCAAACGTCCTTCTCCCCCGGAGAGGCCCTTATCTGCAGGTCTGTTATCTCAGCCGTAGCCACGACTGTAGGAGTAGAAGCAGGGGTTAGTGAGGTAGCATGCAAGGCTAAAGACAATGGCAGCACATGATGAGCAACTTCCCCGTTGAAGTTAAGAGAATCCCTATCCTTCCCAATTTGTCCAAAATCATGAACCACACCCCTAGCATATCTGCTGTCAGTGTAAATGTTTACAGATTTGCCCTCTGCTGGTTTACATGCCTCTGTCAGAGCCACCAATTCAGCCGCTTGAGCCGAATGTGAGGATGACAAAGGACGTGCCATCACTGTCTCCTGCAGTGTTGTGACGACAAAAGCTGAAACATTTTTACTAGTGCTAGGGTCTCTTGAAGCTGATCCATCTATAAAAATTCAAATCAGCGTTGGCAATCAGTGGGTTTCTCAAATCTGGCCTGGGAGAGCAAGCAGAAGTTATCACAGCCACACAGTCATGTGTGGTCACGATCAAGTTTAGATGTAAAATAAGCTACAGGTCGCTTCCCCCCCGTGTTCTTGTAACAGTACAGAAGTCATGTACCCACCCTTTTCGTCCACAGTCTGAGTAAAAGGTTGTGTGCAGTCAGGCAGTCCAAAAGTCGGAGGTGTTTGCAAAGAAATTTTCAAATCAACAAAAGATTTCTCTGCTTCAGGGGTCCAAATGACACGATCAGATGCTTTCAGGTCTTTCCCATGAGCAATTGCTGCTAATGGTGCCTCAATTTCAGCATAATTAGGAACCCATTTGGAACTGTAGGTGCTCTGGCCTGTACTGCAGCATTTACAGCTAGCAGGTCTTGCTTAAATCTCCACTCAGCAGGTGCGTCAACAGGACGTATTTTCCGCACCGGAAATATGGGTGTCCTCACAGGAGAGCTTGGACACAGAACAATCACGCCTGAATTCAACAGAGCATCAAACACAGGTTTAATGCCTTCAATTGGTTCACGCTTGAGAGGATATTGATTACGACAGGGTCTGTAGTCTGATTTGGGTGTGATTATCACCGGTTCACAATTTTTTATCAGGCCAACATCATGTTTACTTTGAGCTCAGAGATGTGCAGGGACCTGCTGTAGCTCTGGGATGTCGGCAACGGACTGAACCATGCACAAGTCGGCTTCAAAAACAGTTTGGTCTGTAAGTGTAACAATGAGAAGCCTCAATAACACAATCAAGTTTCTTTCTGTACACTCCCATTGCATCATTAAAACCAACACGAGGATCAGTAGAAGACCTCCAACATGGAGAGGCGTTCAGCTCCCGCACCTACAGACCCAGGTCTGTGCCACTGGGATTCACCAGTGAGATGTGTGGATCAGAGTTTTGTGCCAAAATCAACTCATGCAATCGATTTGGAAGCTTCACAGAGACTGCACAATTGAAGTCATTCCAATACAACCATTCTAGCTGTAACCTATCCTTTCCCTGCTCTGAGTCACAGAAAACATCCTCATTATCACAGTCAGCGTGTGAGACAGAGGCCATGTGTGCTGTGCAGTGCAGGCATGTGACGTCAGTGTGTGTGTGTGTGTCTGGGAGCTGCAGCAAAACAGATGGGGGCAGAGTCATCACATGAACTGTCCCTGAGCATGCTTGAAAAAAACACCGTTTTCCCTCAAATCATTCACTCTCTTCACCTGAATGCCTTCAGGTGTACAAATCAAAACAATACCCAACCTACACATGAGATCCCGTCCCATCAAATTGACTGGACATCTGTCAGAATACAGGAATGAGTGTTTGAAAGATTTCTCTGTTTCAGAATCAAAGTAAGTCAGCGGAGCAGTGTATTTTTCAACAATTGCTACCCTGCAACCCCAATTGTTTTCTGGTATCTCCCACTGAGCTTAGGTGTAACGTTGGGAGGAAACTCACGTCTCACGAGTGATTCCACATCCACATTCCACATGTTGTGTGTTTCTGTGTTTGTGTTAGTGTCAGTGCTCTAACGTGTCTGAAGTGTTGGTTGGTTTCCCGGGTCAGTGTCGTCACCAGATTCGGCCGTCCTCGTGCTCTCACCGCATAGTCAGTCCGACTCATTTGCCCCATCCTTTTTCTTGTTCTTGTCCCCTTTGCAGCAGTTTCGTGCCCAATGTCCACTTTTGCCACAGTGGTAGCAAAGATCTTTGTCTTTGCGCCCTCCCTTTGACTTTCCTTTCCGGCCTTCCTTCAGATCCTGCAGCTGAGCCAGCTGTAGTTTGGCATAGAGGCGATCTTTTTCTCCAGTTTCTTTGTGGCCTCCTCCTCCCACTGACGCTGTTGCTCAGCCTCCTGACGCTGAATTTCAGCCTCTGCACCCACAGCGTGTCTCTAAATGTCTGTGAGATCAGCTGTTGGCCATGTAAAGAAAACACGGTGAACTACATCTGAAATCTCTCGTTTCATCCCATGCAGGAAAAGCAGAAGAGCCGCCCGCTGCAGGGGAGCCCCCAAATTTGGGCGCCAATTTTGTGGTGCCTCCCGTTCTCTCCTTGTCGCGGCGTTCGGCGTACGGTGGGGGTCATGTAGGTGGAGCCGAGTCGAGATCCGAATCCAGTTTCGGACACTGCACCGGGAGACCTTTAGGGCCCTGCCTATGCTTGGCCTCTTTCATCCAATCATTAAATGCTGACCAATTTGCCTCAAATTTAATCTTACCTCCAAATTTTCCCACTAATCCTCTTTTTTCTAAATCTGTTAACGCCTCGAGTTGTTTAACACTCAGGCTGCCAGCACTCCTTAACCCAAAGATCTAACTGAGCCACGCCCTCCTCCCCATACTTGTTCCTAATGAACTTCACATTGGGAGCGCCATAATCAGGCTCAATTATCCTCCTTGCGGTCGTGCTCTGGCCAGACCCCATTGTAATCAAAATCTCAGGTTTTTACAACACGGAATAAGCCAAATTCGCAAAATGAATTTCTTAATTTCCCTTACCTTTAAGTGAAAATCAAATTTATGAACAAAAAAGAACAGATTTACCACTCTGTCTGTTCCGTTTTGATAGCAGGTGTATCTATCTCTCCCCTACGCTGCTTACCACCCTTTCCCTCTGTCCCTGACAGCTGAGAAATCAGGTGTCGTGTTAGGTTCCCAACCTCCACTAACTTAGGTCCCTGACCTAAACTGAGCTCACACTTTTCCTGCACTCAATTTCCCAGAAACGGTGCCTGGCACGTCTGCCAACCTATCACAACAGGTGGAAAAGACTTTCCCTGCGCAGTCCTCAAAAACTCACCAGAACAGACAGCGAGGTGTTGTCGGCCACCAGGTTCGTTGGACCCCAACGGTGAAAGGAATGCCGGTTCTCCAGACGTCAGGCCCTCTCCTCAACCTTCCTTTGTGGGGGAGTTTGAGGTTTTAGAGTGTCAACTCTTGCTGTGCAGTCTTTCACCTTCAGTCCCGAAGTTCCAGAATCCGCTCACAGATGAGGCCCACCCAGGGATGCCAAAATTGTGGTGGCAAAATCTCTGATCAATATACAATCCAATAAAGAGTCTTCACACGTCGGCTGTCTTTCTTGAGTTTTAATGAGCATTCATGAATGGAGTCTCACAAACAGTACAAACTGCATGAATAGTCAGTCAGAGTGAGAGCTGGCGAATGTCCTCCAGCCCTCTATCTTTATAGTTACCCAAAACACATGCACATCAACAGTCAAATATGTGGCGCCTTGACATTCCTAAAAGACAACATCTCTTGAGACCAACAAGGACACTTGGTGTCCTCCCTGGCTCATAATCTTGGTGCCTGAGCCTCCCTGGCTCGTGACCTTGCTGTCTCTCATTGCTGTCACAGTAGGTGTTAGTGAGCAACACACAACGTTCATCGTAACATTACCAAATACCAGAATTTTCCATCACACCCCTAAATCTACTTGCATTTCCCAATCACAAGCACCTACTAGGCGGCCACACCCCTGCCTCCTTACTAACTTATCCCTTCTGTATTTCTCTCCCTCACGGACAAACTGAATTGCTAAACTCCTATCCATAACACCTTCTGAATTCACCTGTCTTCGTTTCCCTTCGATGCCTGCAGCTAAACATTTCAACACCTGGTTATGTCGCCATGTATATCGGCCTTGTGACAAGCTAACCTTACAGCCTGACAAAATATGCTTTAAGGTTGCGGTACCTGAACACAATGGGCATGATGGGTCCTCATTTACCCACAGTTTTAGGTTCTGGGGGTTGGTAACACATCGTATGTAGCCCCTACCAGGAATCTAATACGATTCTCCTCCATACTCCACAGGTCCCTCCAACTAAGCTTCCTCTTCTCTACACTTTCCCAATTCAACCACTGTCCCTGTTTAGCCGGGCCACTACCTTTGCACCCCTTACTATCTCCTCCTGTCTACGAATCTGTTCCACAACCAGCTTTCGTTTATCTTTGAGACCTGCTGTACAAATAGTACCAGGAACTTCGTCAGTGGAAACGGCCCTTTGGTCCCCTGATCTAAAAATCCTCATTCAGAAGCAGCTTGTTGTTGGAGAAGCACCGTACCTTCCTGATCGGTACTGTGTTCTCCACGCATAAGTTTATGTAGTCTGTTATGCAGTCAGTCAGACTGTCAGTGTCCTCCCCATGTGGACTGCACAGCACTCCCCAGTCAGTTGTTCCAAAACAGTCCCTCAGTGCCATGCTGGTCTCCTCAGACCATTTCCTCACATACCTAATGGTGGGGGCTTGTCTGCTCACCACAGGTATGTAAGCAGGGGACAGATGGACCAGGTTGTGGTCTGAGCGGTCCAGTGGAGGGGTTGAGCTGTATGCATCCTTGATGTTTGCATACAGCAAGTCCAGTGTTCTGCAGTCCCTGGTGTGGCAGCCCACATACTGGGCCTCATTCACTAATATGTGCGTGGAAATGTTCTTACTTTGCGCACAAAATAAGTGCGTACGCAAAACCACTGTGGGATTCATGACATCTGCGCACCGGCCAATTTTGTTCTTACCACCTTGCGTATGTGTGTTAATCAGAATCATTCTAAATTGGCAGGTGTGTGCTCGCAATTTGTGATTAGCATACTACCACGCCCCCATTTCTCCATATAAAGCCTGGCTCACACTACAGGATTTTAAAAATCTTAAAAGATTTTTAAATCAGGTTGTATCACACACATAACGAGAATCTTCACAGATTATCTTATCTAAAATCTTCATTGCACACTCACTACAAGATTTGAAAATAATGACCAGCACACACTACCGGATTTCATCAAGATTATCGGACCAGAGAGCGGTGCACCATGCAATGTACGTCATGTCATAAGGAAGCGGAAGTCAACAGTGTATGCCATTCTGTGCTGGGAAAAAGGCAAGAGGAAGAAACGCCATCTCCACTGTCCCATAGACATAATAAAGAGTCTATTTTTATTTAGTTTATCATGTCTATGCGCTGTCCAACGCACCCTGCTGCTCTGTTGCTCCTTCGCGGTCGCCCTTTCCATCTCGAGGTAATGTTATGTCCGGCCTCTTCTTCTTCGTCTGCTTCTTTTACGGCAGTTGGCATCCACTTCCGGTGTCATCCTGATAAAAATCAAACATGTTTGAAAATTATTGGGTCGGCCTCGACGTGTCTGTGAGCTGATCGTGGAGTTTCAGATTCATCTTTCACCCGCTCACACTAGAAGATAATCTGGGCCGAACATCAGGGCCAATTAAGGTCCGAGACCCGATTTCTCCACCGATTGTCGAGAGGGCCAAATCTGGGTCAAATCAGCCCGAGAATCCTGTAGTGTGAGCCAGGCTTAACAGAAATGACAGTGAGGTCCCAACCCCAGCAGAGAAAAGAGCACTTGAAAGGGCAGGTCTTGGGGAAAGGAAAATCACATTCCCAGGTAGGTCTACAAGTATGTATTGCATAATGTTCAGTGTAAGGGACCGAGCCGGCAAGCATGACGAACACAGGTGGTTTTTCAGGAAAAAAGGGGTTTTATTTACCCAAAAAATGCAAAAGAAAAATGTTTTACAAAAGATATAATAAAGGATTGGGCACATAAACGAGGTCAACCTAACAGAACGTAACTCAAGAAATACAAACTCAATATAAAGTGAGTTAACTGAATGAACTAACAGAGTAACTGCCCAACAAAAGACAAACCAGTTGACAAACTCATTTCCCTGCCTGCACGAGGTTTTCTGTTTTTCCTGAAATTTTGCGTCGCAGTACATTTGCGTCACACTCTCTGCGACAACTCAGACCTTCAACTACGAGGCAGCATCATGGAGAGGAGGAAGCGATCTAAAGCCTGGCTGCATTTCACCTAACGAGATGAGAATTGTGCCGTGTGTAATCAGTGCAATGCTGTAATATCGTGTAGGGGTACAAATACCAGCAACATGCTAAAACATTTGTCTACCCAACATGGAATTAAGTACCAAGAATGTCATGTGTTCGACCGCCTACTTAGGAGTGCTAATGTTGCTGCTGGTCAAACAAGCTCCACTGGGACCTCCGTTGACGACGGTAACGTGTAGTGTAATATTTACTGTAGTGCTCGTACTGTACCTTTAAACTGACCTTTAAAAGATACGTGTGTAAAACAATATAATCTGTGCAACTGACAAATTACACACTGGTTTAATATTTCATGTATTCTTATGACACACACACACACACACACACACACACACACACACACACACACACACACTCATTGAGCACTTAAGCATTGTGGTGGAGAAGTACCTAGGGCTCACTGTGAATCATTTCTAAAAATAGCATGAGGATGGGTTCAGAAAACACTAGTGGAAAGTTAGGGGAATTGCAGTTTGTCCTGCTATGACCCTAGAGGGGGAAGGACTAAAAAAAAGTGTTGACTCAGCAGAAATGTGACACCGATATGGTGGGAAGGACTAAAAAAAGTGTTAACTCAGCAGAAATGTGACACCTTTATGATCAGCACCCAATGGAAAAGTTTAAGGAAAAGAGATGACTCAGCAGAAATTCTACGATAAAAGAGCGAGCGCAAACAAAGAAATTTCAGTCTTGTTCCGGAGCTTGACTCATTGAGTGTGATGTGTTTGTTGCCTGCGAGCACATTAAACTCAGTTGCATCTGATTCTACGTGTCTCCAGTGATTTTTTGACCTCTGAGTATTTGAGTTTTTGATATCTAATGGAAGACAAAGAAAGTTTGTTCGGGAGACAGAGAGCGGGGTCGCAAGCTTCCTGACACGGCTCGGGACCTTGACTTTTTGCCTCCACAATAATTGGCGAGCCAGCGTAGGAGGGCGAGGGAGTCGAATCCTAAGATCGGGGGTGCTTGGCTGTGCATCAGATGTGTAGGTGGCCACCAGATAAGGTAAGCAGAGCCTTTTTTTCTGCTTAACCGGGTGCGTCTGAGGTGCAGTTGGGAGCCGCCTGAGTCGGAGGTATCTGACGAATTCCTCTCCTAAAGAACCTAAAATGTGATGTAAAAATTACTAACTAATAAAACAACATTGGAACATAGATGATATATTGCTGGAGACAACTGAATCTAATGCAACACAGTGTGACCTTGATGTGTGTGTGTGTGTGTGTTTGTGGAAGTTACAGAGATAAACATGGAGAGTGAATGTGGGAGGGAGTGTGTGTATGTGTGTGTGTGGAATGTGGGGGAGTGAGCTAGAGTAACCAGGCAGGCAAAGGAAAAAGTGAATGTGTGTGTGCTGAATATATGGTAACAAATGTAATGAGGAATGTAGTAAGAGTAAAGTATTTAAAGTATTTAAAGTATTTAAAGTGAGAAGTGCACAAAAACCTGTAAAAGTTATAAGCCTGATTTATGGTCGTGCGTTGAATCGACGACGTCGCTACGTGGTTGCCGTGACGCCGTCGTGAACCCTTCGAACTTCTCCGTCACTCCGTCTCGTCGCGGTGCAATTCACCGCCAGAGCAGTAGGAGGCTTCGTTCCTTTCCTGAGTGGTTATCGCCGTCTCTAGTTGATTCTTCGTTTAGCTTCCGGCTTTTTCGGTCACAGAGAAATGAACGCGGAGCACGGACAGACGGCTCCAGCCGTATCCGTATTAAACGTTGTGCATAATGGCACATATATAATGAGCCTTAACAACATCTACATGGCAATAGAAGATGTTTAAAGACGGCGGGGATGGCGGTGGAAATACGGAACCGGAAATGCGTTGCTACCAAGCAAACCAATCACAGCCGTGCCGGTCTGTGCTGGGTCTGCGTCGCCTCGACGCGTAGTTACATTTTTGGGGAGGTGCACGTCAGGCTACGCCGGGGGCTACGGTGAGCCTTCTGCGTAGCCCCGTACCCTACAACGTAGCGACGTCGTTGATTCAACGCACGACCATAAATCAGGCTATACAGGGAAGAGAAAAATAACCGGTAAAGCCAAAGAGATAAAGTATTTCTGTGATACCACTATTTTATCCTCCTAACGGTCCTTTTTGTCATGCATGGGGACAGGGCCGTCAGGCAGAGAAATAGGTTTGCTTGGACAGAATACTGAGTGTTTCTGTGATACCGCCACTTCATCTTGTCACATTCCCTTCGGTCACGGGAACTGTGTTAAGGGGAAGTGGGCCTGCTTGGACAGAACACCAAAAGAGCTTAAGAGGATCCAGAGAGAAAAGTGAAAAAAATAAACAAAAATAAGTCAAAAGAGCAATGCCAAAAACCGATCGATCATATTGTAAAAACTTGTAATATAACTGAATGTGGTATGTAATGCCTGTGTTAAAGTAGAAAGAAGTGTCAAATAAAGCATAAATAGTTGTTGTAAATACAGTTAAAGGAGGTGTCCAGGAGAGAAATGTAAAAAGACTAACAGCGCATTTGACCGTTGACTTTGACAAACACAGAGGAGAGGAGAAGAGCAGACAGACACACTCCGACACAGCTGACTGCACTGACACAGAAACCACAGTAAGATAAGACTGGTGAGTGCCGTCACTGTTGACTGCAGAGACACAGAGAAGGGAGAGGAGGAGTAGGCAGTGGAAGGAGACTTGACCAATAAATTAAAAAAACAAAACAAAAAAAAAACAAAACATAAATTGGTTTGACAAAAGGATTAAAAAGGGTAAGATCAGACACAGAGAAACACAGAACACCTAAATTTAGATGAACTTTGACAAAAGACTGGAGGATGAAATTATAGAGGAAGAGCATTGTCTCACAGAGGGTCGTGTAGAATATCAAAGAATACACACATACTTTTGGCTAGAGAGAACATACTTTAATAATAAGGGGGTGGAGCAGATAAGAATACAAAGTCAAGCAGACAGAGTGATATACAACCCACAACTGCAGGTTGTTATCGTGCCCACATAGACAAGACTGAGGACATAATAGACTAACGGCTGGACAAGGACGGGGCGCATGAGAGGTAGATAAAAGTGCACACAGCCAACAGAAGTGGGCTTACAAAAAACAAAGCTTTGTTAAAATTGATATTTTGGTTCTGATCTCTATTGGGTTAAAGGTCATTACAAAGAAAATTCTTTTGACATTTTGAGGCCTGAATGTTTTATCATAATCTGGTATCTGTGCGTTTGTTTTATGTGATTTGTTTTAGAGTTTGTTACATAAGGTAGTTATTAACAGTGTCTCAGTGAAACAAAACCAGACAAGGGTAACCTAACGGTGTCAACAAATTGTCTGGGGACTGGAAACCTAACGGTGCCAACAAAAAGTCCATATGTTTCACTGATTGAACCAGTTGCTCGGGTGAACTCCATACAAACTGGTTGGCTGTTAAGGGGAGAATAAAACAGAAATATCTGATACTTTAATTTAATTTTATCGAGAAATGAAACAAGTGATAAGTATAGTTTCATAAATAAATAGAATAAGTAATAAAATTATAAATAGATTATAAGTGATAAGTACAGTTTTATAATAAATAAATTAAGTAATAAAATAAAGAAAAAAGAAGTTGAGATCAGGCTGTCAAGAGCTGGGTGGAAGAGGGTGACAGCAGTGGTGATGAAAACTGGGCTGAGGAACATTGCATGACTGATGGCTTAGTAGATACAAGAGGCATAAAAATAAAAAAAACACATTTCGGGTTAGAAAGAACCCACATAGACAACGCGGGTGAGAAGCAGTGGCAAGACGAGCAAGAGATTTTGATTAAAACTTGTATAGTTAGTAAATTTACCAATTTAAACTAGTGAAGGAAGAATTTCAGGTATACAGTGGGAGACAACTTTAAATGATTTGTGGGCTCCCAGTTCATTAGATCCACTGCTGCAATATTTGTGTGATAAGTATAAAAACGGACCCGTAGCTTCGCTTCCTCTGAACCAGGTAATATTTCAAGATTTAGAGAACGGAGTGGAATTTAATCCAGGATTGCGGATTGTTGTTGTGCCTAGAAAAGCTAATTTGGGAGGAGATGGGTCACATAAATTAGAACATAACCTCTGACGAAAGATAATTAAAAACTGCCTTCACAGTAGGGAAATTACTAGCACTAATACATACAAAAGAAACAGATGAGCAACCACAAAATTCCAAAAGTGAGTAAAGTTAAACAAGGCTTCATGGGAGCCAACCAAGGACAGATGGAAAAGGGGTTTCTGACACCAAAAGAGATAGTGATGACACAACACCCAGATAGGAGAAACCGAATCCAACGCTGTGTGACTAAATGGCACAAAAGAACATCAGAAAAAAGCCTAAAGATGGAACCTTCAACCTGGCATGTTGCGACGAGTTGGATACAGAACTAAGACACACTGAGGCAAAAGACACTAGGGTGAGTTATAAGAAAAAGAACAAAAGGGTTAAAGAAAGGGAGGTATTAGGGTGGTTTAGACAGACAGGGGGTGGGAAGCAAATGGTGCAAGTAGAGTAATGTAAGCATCCACAGGACCCACAGACACTGAAGCAAATGGTGCAAGCAGAGCGCAGCAAGGACACACAGGACCCCCAGGCACCGACGGATGTGACACCCACAGCCCCACCCCTGCCAGCATCACCACCACCATATCCACAAGACACATCACCATCAGAGATGGCACAATACCCACTACGCTCAGTAGGGGAGGCGAGAGCAGCAACAACATGGAAGGCCAAGTGGAGGGAAGGTTCACAGTGACCTTGGCCAGAGATATGACGACGCTCCCCACACGCAGAATACTGACAATGCAACACCTCACATTACCACTACTGTTATCCACAATGAGCAGGTGGAAGCAACAGTAGCCAGAGGCCCCCGAGGGAGAAGGATCGAGGCGAACCTAGAGGAGAACCAGCAGGCCGAGGTGGATGGAGAAGGGGACCGAACATTCCTCCAGGACCCCAGCCACTGCAACAGCAAACCTATCAGAGAGCCACACCCTATCAGCAATCAGGCTCCCAGGAAATTAACTCAGGATTTCCAGGAGTGAATCCTGCAGCACCTAACAAACTATGCTGGGGTTGTTACCAGCCCGGCCACCGACGCAGGTAGTGCTCGGTCAACCCATGGGAAGGTCCAGCAGAAAACTGGCCAAAAACGAGACAGGGTGCCCATCATAGGGCTGCCCAGAGAAGTCTGAGGGGGAAGTAATGTCACCAGTCATTTCATTACAGCCACACGACGAACTAACTATACCTGTTGTCATCCACGAACAAGCATATCCCTTTATGGTGGACACAGGGGCTACATATTCATGTATTGGAAAAGAAGACTACACTCCCCCTCTCTAAGTCATCCATCAAGACCATAGGCTTCTCTGGGAAATCACAAGTCATACCAGTGACAGAGCCTGTTCCAATGCTCATCGCCGGTAAAGTCATCTTTGTACCCCTACTCTACTCAGCTCATACGCTAGTGAGCCTTCTAGGCAGAGATATATTGTGCCCTCTCAAAACTAAGATCATGAGTACTCAAGATGGACTATATTTAGACTTCTCTGACGACCCCTTCACAAAGCATGATGTCACAGCTACCCAGGAACGCCACAGAGACATGACAGGCGTTGGTCTCCTGGCTCCAACTGACATCAGAAGAGTCTCACCTCAAACAGACATGAACTCAGTGGGAACCATGGTTCAGGTTACATTTTGACACTGCACATACTCCCATTCTGCCACTGCATTGCACGCTCATGTATGACACGGACCAGACTCATGTAGATTATCAAGAATGCTGGGACACAGTGCTCAATAAAAAAAACAAAACATGCCTAATCATGAGTGAAGACATGCATTTAGCACTTCAAGGTGTGGTGGCAGATGTCCGCCTCCCAGAAGAATTAGCAGGATGGTTTCAGGTGCCAAATTCTGCATCACACGTTACACTGATGACAGCAGAAGGTTATGAGTCTCATCATCTGGGTCCAATGGTCGGATGTGCACTGCAGGTGCGAGAGTGGTTACCCACCAAGAACAAATACATCCACATTTCAGATGACAAACAATACATCAGAATCTCAACTAAGACAAGTGATAAAACAGTCGCAGACAAGGTACATGTAGATGGTACTACTCCCACACAAATAGCAGTCACAGAAGAACACGCACAGTTGTTGAGTAAAGTTCCACCACAGCTATGGACAGCACATAAACCAGACGTAGGCATGATAAAATCAGCGCAACCTGCTCACATCACACTAAAACCACATGCTAGCCTACCATACCAGAGGCAGTGTCCTCTCCAGCAGCATGCCATTGATGGTATCCAACCCACAACTGAAGGCTTAGTAAAAGCCGGAGTTCTGGTCAAAACTAGAAGTCCTGCAACACGCCCATTTTTCCAATCGCGAAACCAAATTCCTCAGAAGAGCAGCTAATGCAGTAGTGGAAACAGGGACGCCACATGTGCCAGATTCACACACGTTGCTCTCAAACATACTACCTGACACACAGTGGTATACAATCATTTATTTATGTTCTGTTTTTCCAGTGTACCGCTACACCCAGACTCTCAATATTTGTTTGTGTTCACTCAGCATTATGACCTAGCTAATTTGAACGTGCTAAGCACTGTATTACAATATGCAGATGATTTGCTTATCTGTAGCTCTTCAAAAGAATAATGTCAAAAGATTCCATTGCAGTGCTCATAGCATTAGCAGAGGGGGGACACAAGGTCAGTAAAGACAAATTGCAGTTCTGCCAGCAGTCTGTAGAGTACTTGGGCAGACAGTTGAGTGGGGATAGAAAGTGCATTGCCCCATCTCAGATAGAGGCAGTAAGTAAGGCTTCTCAACCGCAGACGGTGGGCCAAATGCTGTCTTTTCTCGGCATGACAGGATACAGTCAGCCATGGATTTGTGATTATGCTATAAAAACTTTAGTAAGAGCAGCAGGACGGCCAAACAACACAACACAGCTGTCCTGGATGGAGGAAGCAGAAGGTGCGTTCCTAGCCTTAAAAATAGACATGCAGTCCACTCCAATGTTTGACACTCCCAACTACTCCAAACCTTTTCATCTCTACGTAGCAGATAAATCTGGGTTTGCGTGTGCCGTCCTGATGCAAGACACACCCTCAGGTAAACAACCTTTAGCATATTGTAGCACTAAACTGGATAATCTAGAGGTTGGGCTGCCACCCTGCTATCAGGGGTTAGCCGCAGCTGTGTTTGCATTTCAGAAAGCATCACCGCTGACCATGGGACATCCGGTGACTATACACACCAACTCCACGCGCTGCTAACAATTACACTGACAAATTTATGCGCGCTAGGGAAGATTTGCATAATCAACCAATTCCAGCCGACCTCACATTGTTTGTTGATGGGTCATGTTTCCGTGACGCCACTGGTACCCACGCCGGTTATGGGGTTGTTCAATTCAACAGCGATGACCAAACCTTTGTGACATTACAGTCATGTAAACTTGCTCAGCCCTGCTCAGCCCAACTCGCCGAGATAAAAGCTCTAACAGCAGCATGTAAAATAGCAGAGGGAAAGTTGCTAAATGTATACACAGACTCAACATATGCCTATGGTGTATGCCATGTTCATGCTAACATATGGAGACAAAGAGGACTTTGCAGAGCTGATGGCACTCCTGTAACCCATGGAGACGCCATCCGTGAACTATTAGAAGCCATGCTTCGTCCCATAGCCTTAGCAGTAGATGTCACAGGATTGTGCTCCTATCTTAGCTCAAAACAGAGTAGATGACGCTGAAAAATGCCTATAGGTAAAGCGTGGAGCCATCAGAATAGTAGAACCAGGCTAAAAAAAAAAGGTCTCTGGTGCGACTGTCGTGGTCATTTTGTACTACCAACTTTACTGTTAAATGCAATACTTTTGGCGCATGGTAATGACCATTGCGCAAGGGGGGAGATACTAAGGAAACTGCAAACAGTATGGTGGTCACCATTCATGGCAGCCACAGTGGATAGAGTACTAAGTGAATGCGAAACTTGCACGAGATATAACATCAGCAAAATTTTTACAGCCCCAATAGCACATATACCACCTCCAGATGGTCCCTTTAGACACCTTATGCTAGACTATATAGACATGAGACCACAGTCAAGAGCAAGAGGAATGAGATATGTCTTGGTGGTAATATGCAGATACAGCAGATGGGTGGAAGCAAAAGCCACCGCAAAATCAGATCACAGAACAGTTGCAAAATTTTCGTGTCAAGAAGTTTTCCCAAGATTTGGGATGCCTGATACCATATCATCAGACAACGGCAGCCATTTTGTGTCAAATGTCATACAAGAGACACTAAAACAATTGGGAATTTAACAAAAGTTTGGCTGCGTCGTCCATCCTCAGTCACAGGGAGCGGTAGAAAGAGCAAACGGTATCTTGAAGGCCAAAATAGCCAAGATAGTAGCAGATAGTGGAGATAAGCTTAATTGGGTGGATGCTTTACCGCTTGCACTTATATCAATGCACTCACAAGCTAGCAGAGTCACGCATCTAACACCGCATGAAATGCTTATATATATGCCAATACCGTACTTGAGAGGTCCCCATGAAGGGCCCTCGTTGGAGCAATTGCAAGATGAAATGTTTGAATACTTACAAAGTCTGACTCGTATCCACAGGGCTGTGTTCCAGCAGGTGAAAGGCACCACTGAGGACAGAAGGGTCAAAATCCCAGAGGACCTTCAACGCATACTTCCTGGAGAGTGGGTGTACGTCAAGGTGTTCAAAAGGAAGTGGGACCAACCACGCAGAGAAGGTCCATACAAGGTCATATTAGCTACACCAACTGCCTTGAAAGTTGAAGGTAAGGACGTTTGGTTCCATCTTAACCACTGCTACAGAGCTAACAACCCAGAGAGGGTGTCGACAGAGAGCACCTCAGAGGAAAACACCCCATCCTCAGTGGCTGACGATGAACCTCATGAGTCGCCACCTGGTAGCAGCAGGACTGATGATGAGGGCGCAAGCGCAGAGAGAGCAGAAACAGCAGAGAGAGCAGAGGCAGAAAGAGAACAGAGAGCAGAAAGCAGCAGCTCAGAAACAGGCGAAGCCAGAAGCACAGAAAGGTCAGACGCAGACCCAGGAGACTCAGACAGAAGCAACACAGACTCAGAACACTCAGAACCCAGAGCAGGAACATCCCAGGAAACAGCCACCAATAGATCAGCACAGGGAAAGAGTGAGAACCCAGGCAACATGGGGGGAGGAGTTAAAGTGGGAATAATAATGCTACTAACCATAGTGCTTATCGTGGCAGGAGTAAAACAGAGTGAAGGGGCAGAACCAGACAGACAAGGCCAGGCACAACTAGGCGAGTGTGCAGTAGCACAAGGGACCATGGCCGCAAAACAGGGCAAGAAACCTTACAGAGAGATCATACAGTTAACTTACTACAAGTCACATACTTATGACCACGTACTGGGGGAGGGCACAGGAAATGTTAGGTTGCATGGCCGGTCTATAGGACCACAATGTAGTGTAGAAGGGATGGTGACAGCAAGAGTCTGGTGTGATAATGAAAAATGTGCCAATGTAGACACCTAGCACACAGTACCCGTAGAACTGGCTCAGCAATGGCTCAAACTAAAACCGAAACCCCCATAGAAGAACCAGAAATACACTGGTACAAGACACCGAACTAATTAAAGTACCACATGGAGATTTAATATGTTTTATCAGTGGTTAGAGAACTCCGCCAAGCAGGTAATTAACAGCTCGTGCATAGCCTGCCACAGAAAATTAGGCCTACCTAGAGTTAGGCCCCTCCTGGGTATAGAGGATTGTGAACAACGAGACACCTGTTTCGCGCAGTGTACTGTGTAGTTGGCGTTAGAGAAAACCAATTATGCCAGTAATAGGGAAATCTGCCCAATAAGTCTTAAAGGGCTCCTGAGCAAAAAAAAAAGAAAAAAAAAAAAAAAGAATTTCAAGTACCACCAGTAGTGCCAGTAGTGCATTTGGCTCAAGATATTGTATTTCCTTTTTGTGTTCCCCCGAGGTGACATGGAACATTGGTCAGAGAATTCCACTAGTAGCAACAACACGCTCGAGGCGGAACAATTGATCCAATGCTGGTGGGAAAGTGTCACCCATAAGCAAACTAATCAGACTTGGATTGCAAAAGTGTGTCAGACCATAGAACAAGCTAGGATACAATGTCACAGACCAACAGGTACAACACTCTCGAGCAAACTAACACTCTCGATTTTTTTTTTTTTCTCTCTCGCTCTCGCTCTCTCTCTCTCCCTCTCTCTCTCGTATCCTATTACTGTATCTATTTTACTCGGCCATTCTGGATGTCACTAACTCGGTTTCTTCTCCGGAGCCTTTGTGCTCCACTGTCTCTCAGGTTAACTCGTATTGCAGCGGTGCCTGGATAGTGTGACGTGTGTGGTTGTGCTGCTGCCGTGGTCCTGCCAGATGCCTGCTGCTGCTGCCATCATTAATCATTAGTCATACTTCTACTGCTATTATAGACATATGATATTATCATACATGTAGACTGCCTGATACTAATATATACTTTCAACATATTGTACCACAGTAGCCAGAACTATAACGACAGTATTATTACTTTCATGAATGTTGTTGTAAGCTACTGTCATTACCGAGGATGTCATACAGATTACTGTATTGTGTCATACAGATTACTGTTAATTTGTTATGCTGATCTGTTCTGTACGACATCTACTGCACGTCTGTCCGTCCTGGAAGAGGGATCCCTCCTCAGTTGCTCTTCCTGAGGTTTCTACCATTTTTTTCCCCCGGTAAAGGGGTTTTTTTGGGGAGTTTTTCCTTATCCGCTGTGAGGGTCTAAAGGACAGAGGGATGTCATATGCTGTAAAGCCCTGTGAGGCAAATTGTATTTGTGATATTGGGCTTTATAAATAAAATTGATTGATTGATTGAATCTAATTGTGAACACTAAAACCTCATCAATTCTTGACTGGAAAAATCTTTTGGACTATTGGAGTAATATTTGGACTTGTTCTATTGACTATTCTCTTGATAATCTGTTGCGTCCTTCTCCTAGTACAGATCCTGATAAAAAGGGCCATGAGAACGGCCACGAGACAATTTGTTATGCTGATACAACAGCAGGAAAAGCTCCCCGAGAAAGGCGAATTGTGGAAACTAGATAAACCGTGGGTAAGATCCTATGCACTCAAAATATTGAACAACGATTTATATGAAACCGTGATTGACAATACGGATGTATGTGAGAATATGGCTGACAATATAAACTTATATGAGCCAATGAAGGGGAACCTGGAAGGGGGATATGAGGCTGTATGGAGGGAGAGCCGATTCAGGGTAAGAAATAACCAAATAATTGGCAATAGATTTAGGAAAAACCTTGCTGTTACCAAACCCATACTCACAATTGACTGATTAACATATATTAGGTCATTTATACCACAGGGCAATTAGGAGGAAAAGGAGGGAGGTGAACTGAACTAAACAATGTCCTTTCCAACACACAGATAGGTGCAGAGCATGGCCAGCATGTGGAGATCCCTGTATCCAAAGCAGCAGAATCCAGGGTTAGGCCTACCAAGAGCGCCCAGCCATGCCAGAGGACCAGCCCCATTTGAGCCCAGGCTAGGGATAACCTACAGCGACAACTGGTCAACCACCATGAGCTGCAACAGGAGATTGAGATGCTGAGGGACGTGGAGGCGTCCTACAGGCGCCTGTGGATGACTGGCACATCCGCCTATGTGTCAGACGGACAGTAACTGGGCAGCATTAATAGCCAAGATTGATATGTACCATACCTACTGTGACCTGTATATGAGAAGGTTATTGTAATTAATCATGCATGCAATGGAAAATGACAGCAAGGGCACCCAGTATAACTCTTGTATCCAAACACCACTACATTAATAACATTCACAGCAATTAGATTACGGGAGTTATTGCCGAGACTGTTTTATGTGTGATGTATACCGATGATGGATCTGTAGTATGGGACTTTTCAAGTCCCACAGGAGGGAATATATATTTTTCTCTCGACTGATTTGTGTGTGAAATTCATTGATGCTAATTATGTAGTATGGGACTTATGAGTCCCAGAGGAGGGAATATATATATTTTTCTCTCCCTCTGATTTTAAGCATTATATGGGAATATGTAGCCCCAAAGGGGGGAATGTAGTGTAATATTTACTGTAGTGTTCGTACTGTACCTTTAAACTGACCTTTAAAAGATACGCGTGTAAAGCAATATAATCTGTGCAACTGACAAATTACACACTGGTTTAATATTTCATGTATTCTTATGACACACACACACACTCATTGAGCACTTAAGCATTGTGGTGGAGAAGTACCTAGGGCTCACTGTGAATCATTTCTAAAAATAGCATGAGGATGGGTTCAGAAAACACTCGCGGAAAGTTAGGGGAATTGCAGTTTGTCCTGCTATGACCCGAGAGGGGGAAGGACTAAAAAAAAGTGTTGACTCAGCAGAAATGTGACACCGAAATGGTGGGAAGGACTAAAAAAAGTGTTAACTCAGCAGAAATGTGACACCTTTATGATCAGCACCCAATGGAAAAGTTTAAGGAAAAGAGATGACTCAGCAGAAATTCTACGATAAAAGAGCGAGCGCAAACAAAGAAATTTCAGTCTTGTTCCGGAGCTTGACTCATTGAGTGTGATGTGTTTGTTGCCTGCGAGCACATTAAACTCAGTTGCATCTGATTCTACGTGTCTCCAGTGATTTTTTGACCTCTGAGTATTTGAGTATTTGAGTTTTTGATATCTAATGGAAGATAAAGAAAGTTTGTTCGGGAGACAGAGAGCGGGGTCGCGAGCTTCCTGACACGGCTCGGGACCTTGACTTTTTGCCTCCACAAACGTTGACATAAATATCCTGCATTAGCACACTGTCGCCCTGCAACTGCAAATAGCATGCACAGTTTTTATTAATAAAGCCGAGCTACATAAAAATATATTCTGGTTTCATGTATTTTAGATCATGATGACGGGCGCAGACAGGCTAATGATGACACCGATAGCTCTCAGGCAGCTGGCCCCTCGACATCGGCTCAAGTTATCCCTTTCACACTTGCTGCTCAGGGAGCTAGGTGGTGTGGTGGCAAAATCTCTGATCAATATACAATCCAATCAGGAGTCTTCACACGTCGGCTGTCTTTCTTGAGTTTGAATGAGTATCATGAATGGAGTCTCACAAACAGTACAAACTGCATGAACAGTCAGTCAGAGTGAGAGCTGGCGAATGTCCTCCAGCCCTCTATCTTTATAGTTACCCAAAACATATGCACATCAACAGTCAAATATGTGGCGCCTTGACATTCCTAAAAGACAACATCTCTTGAGACCAACAAGGACACCTGGCTCATAATCTTGGTGTCTGAGCCTCCCTGGCTCGTGACCTTGCTGCCTCTCACTGCTGTCACAGTAGGTGTTAGTGAGCAACACACATCGTTCATCGTAACATCACCAAATACCAGAATTTTCCATCACATTCCTCCCTTTTAGCATTCTCATGCTAACTCATACACGAACATGGAAAATTCACATCAATCTTGCTACCCTATGTCCTGTGAGTTCTACCTGCACCAGCCAAACGCTGGTACCCCCAGTCCTCCCTGAATATCAGAGAAGTAGAAAAACAGGCAGAGGTCACAGGTCATAAGCATGGATAAGCCAAACATCCCCCCTCCCTTTTGACGCAGGAGAAAGGTCAAAGACTTGACCATCTAGCTGCACTATCTAAGAAGGGAAAAAAAACCTCTATATGGTGAAGGTAAAAATCCCTTATACTACATGCTAAGCTAATGCATAGTAAGCATAACACATAAAAGATAGCAACACAATTAAGGGAACTTGACTGTCACATGTACATGAATGAGTGAGTACCAAAATGAAAAGTAAAAGAAAAGGTGTGAATATGCTGTATACTAAAGTGACGTTAAATGTGAAAAGTGATTTAAAACTATGTGAATAAATGATGAGTGCAATCAGTGTGATGTGGTTAAATGTGATTGAAACCACACTCCTGGAGACTCAATTTAATGAATCATGCATTTTCCCAATTAACCTAAATAGTTAACTGTAAATGAAGAAAATTTAAAAGAGTGTCTCCTGTGAATTATAAGGAGGAATCCACTGATCCATCTGCATGTGATCCATCTGCACGTAGCGCTCTACAGCAGACGAGATCATTGATGTGATCAAAGATTTCACACAAGGAACAATGCAGCACATAAAAATGCACAACAGCAACAGAACAGGCATCACAGGGGCAAACAGACGCATTAATTACGCTTTCCATTCAGTCAGTACCTGATCGGTTAAGGCTAACAGTGTCTGTGAGATTCAAAGTTGCAACGTATGGTGATGCACCTTTACAGTCCTTCATGCTATGAGTCCACATCACCCCACACGTTGCTTCAACTACCCGCGCACAGGCAGATGTCCCCAGAAAGTGATCTTTTGACGTTGCACAGTCTCTAGAGAAACAAACAACTCCTTTCTGGCTTGTGGGGTTAGTGCTCATGACAGGTTGATATATTCCCCGCTGGAAAATCTTTGTCACATTCCAGAATCTTACAGTTGCTCCCTCAAAGTTCACAGTGCTGACATTGATCCTCTCCAATGCAGCATCAAGGTGTCGCACAGTTCTGTTGGGTGAATGAACACCCTGAGTGAAAGCAATCATTGCCCCCAGAGTCTCTGAAACATTCAGGCAAAGAATTACCTAGCTCATGTGGAAGATCCGCGCAGACATAACAGCTCCCGTTTGTCAGCGCTCTCGCCATTGTCAGCGTAGCTCGATACCACACGTTGTTCTCCAGCATGGATGTCATGTTGCCAATTGGCACAACAGATCTCTTCCCCACGTGATGAGGTGAGGCCGTGCAGTTGTCGTCTGAATCAGTGAGATTGTGTCTGTAGAGCTCGTCCAGAAGCAGGAGTGTCAGCCCCACTCCGATGGAGATGACGAGCAGGAAACCCACTCCCCCTCTTAGGCCGCACCCCAGGCGCCTAAGGGGATGCCACGGCTTTGGTGCCTCGATCATCGTCGCGATGTGCACACGGATCCGGAACCCGTCTGCAGTGACTAGCGTGTATCCACGTAGCCCTCTCTGCGACCTTCACCGCTGTCTCCATCACCAGAAGCACCTGGAACGGACCGTTTCACCTGCAAGCTTTCCAGTTCTTTCGCCTCAGATCTCTGACCACAATGTAGTTGCCTGGCACGAGGTCATGCAGCTTTCCTTCTGCTTACTCTCCCAGGCCAGATTTGAGATTTTAACCCACTGATTGCCAACGCTGATTTGAATTTTTATAGATGGATCAGCTTCAAGAGACCCTAGCACTAGTAAAAATGTTTCAGCTTTTGTCGTCACAACACTGCAGGAGATAGTGATGGCACGTCCTTTGTCATCCTCACATTCAGCACAGGCGGCTGAATTGGTGGCTCTGACAGAGGCGTGTAAACTGGCAGAGGGCAAATCTGTAAACATTTACACTGACAGCAGATATGCTAGGGGTGTGGTTCATGATTTTGGACAAATTGGGAAGGATAGGGATTCTCTTAACTTCAACAGGGAAGTTGCTCATCATGTGCTGCCATTGTCTTTCGCCCTGCATGCTACCTCACTAACCCCTGCTTCTGCTCCTACAGTTGTGGCTACGGCTGAGATAACAGACCTGCAGATAAGGGCCTCTCCGGGGGAGACGGACGTTTAGGAAGAAAGCACGATGTACTGTGGTTGATAAAGTGTGGACGGGCCCTAATGGCCTGCCCTGTCTCCCTAGCTACCTTTTTCATTTCTTTGCTGAATTGACACATGGTTTGGACCACGTGTCAAAGGGGGGAATGGGAGATGAGATGAGATACAGAGATACTGGGTTACAGTTTTCCAGTTATGCCATAAAGTTTTGCAAAAGATGTGTGATCTGTGCTACTATACTTTATAGTATACCTTTTTAAAGAAAGACCTTTTGATCACTTGCAAATGGATTTCATTGAACTAACACCAAGCGAAGGGAAAAAGTTTGTTTTGGTGATTGTGTGCATGTTTTCCAAATGGGTTGAAGTTTTTCCCACAGCTAAACAGGATGCAGCAGCAGTCGCAAAAGCTTTGATGACCCTGATAATTCCCAGGTGGGGAATTCCAGGAAAAATCAGCTCAGATAACGGTACACCTTTTGTGAGCGCAGTCCTGAAGACCGTTGGTGAGTATATGGGTATTGATTTGAGACAACATTGTGCATATCATCCAGCATCAGGAGGGGCATGTGAAAGAGAAAATGCAACTCTGAAAAACAAACTTGTGAAAGTGTGTGAGGAAACTAAATTGTCATGGACAAAAGCTCTTCCTATTGTGTTGATGCACATGAGGGCTAGGAGGAGAAACAAGAATGGATTCAGTCCATTCGAGATCTTGTTTGGCAGACCTCTCAACACTGGGATTGGGCCCATTAAAAGGCAGTTGCCAGACACTGGCCACTGCGAGGATGAAATGTTAAGATATTGTGCAACCTTGTCCTCTGTTTTGTCTGAAATCCACCAACAGGTAAAAGCTGCCCTGCTCAAACCAGCAGAAGGAAATCTGCATGACCTCGAGCCAGGCGACTACATTGTGGTCAGAGATCTGAGGCGAAAGAACTGGAAAGCTTGCAGGTGAAACGGAGGAGAAGATGCAAGAGTGTCACCGGGCAGTGACCATGTTCGTGGTGAAAGGCATACATCCTTTCTCCACTGTAGAACAACCCCATTTTCGGTAAGGCAAGGCAAGGCAAGTTTATTTGTAGAGCACAATTCATACACAAAGTCATTGAAAGTGCTTTACAGAAGAAGAAAGTGCATTAAAATCACAATACAAAATAAAAACATAAATAATCATTATAAAATTAACTTTAAAAGAGAAGAGTGCAGATAAGATCCTTTCAGTCATATGCACAGTGAAATAGAGCTGTTTTGAGCCTAGATTTGAACATTGTCAGAGTAGAGGCCTGTCTCACATCTTCAGAAAGACTGTTCCAGATTTTAGCTGCATAAAACTGGAACCCTGATTCCCCATGTTTAGTCCTGACTCTAGGCACCAGCAGGAGGCCGGTCCCTGAGGTCCTCAGAGTCCGAGATGGTTCATATGGCACTAACATGTCAGAGATGTACTTTGGTGCTAGGCCGTGGAGAGACTTGTACACAAGCAGAGCTGCTTTAAAGTCTATTCTCTGAGCCACAGGAAGCCAGTGTAGAGACCTGAGCACAGGACTATTGTGCTCGTACTTCCTGGTTCTGGTCAGGACCCGAGCAGCAGCATTCTGGATGTACTGCAGCTGTCTTACGGCCTGTTTGGAGAGGCCAGTGAGCAGGCCGTTACAGTAGTCTAACCTACTAGAGACAAATGCATGGATAAGTCTCTCCAAGTCAGGTTTAGACACTATACCTTTGATTTTGGCAATGTTTTTTAGATGGTAAAAGGCTGCTGATGTTATTGATTTGATGTGGCTGTTAAAGTTCAAGTCTGAGTCCATTATTACCCCGAGATTTCTAACCTGATTTGTAGGTTTTAGAGAGAGAGACTGGAGGTGACTGCTGACACTTTCTCTTTGTTTATGTGGACCAAATACGATGACTTCAGTCTTGTCTGAATTTAGCTGGAGAAAGTTGTTTTGCATCCACACACTGACCTGTTGGATGCAGTGAGAGAGTGAATCTACTGGTCCATATTCACCTGCTGTCAGTGAGACATAGATCTGAGTGTCGTCTGCATAATTGTGGTAGGGCACATTATTACTTTGTATTAACTGGCCTAGAGGCAGCATGTATAGATTGAACAGAAGGGGTCCCAGGATTGACCCTTGGGGCACCCCACAGGTCAAGGCCATGTGGTCTGAGACACAGTTACCAATTTTAACAAAGTACTTCCTGTCTTCTAGATAGGACTTCAACCAATTTAGGGCAGTGCCAGAGATGCCCACCCAGTCCTCTAGTCTCTGTAAAAGGATCTCATGATCGACAGTGTCAAAAGCAGCACTTAGATCTAGCAGGACTAAAACTGAGACTTTGCCTACGTGTTCAGGCGGATGTCATTTGTCACCTTAATAAGAGCGGTCTCAGTGCTGTGATGGGGTCTAAAACCTGACTGGAAAACATCAAAGGAGTTGTTCATTTGGAGAAAGTCAGTCAGCTGTTGGTAAACAACTTTCTCAAGGACTTTGCCTAAAAATGGCAGATTTGAAATGGGCCGGTAGTTGTTCAGTACTGTGGCATCAAGACTGCTCTTCTTTAGGAGAGGCTTAATGACCGCAGTTTTTAAAGCCTTTGGGAATGTAGGTGGTCTATGCAGACTACAGATAGTATGTAAGATGTTTATTACAGCCCATTTTAGCCCATACGGCGTATCTACAGTGAACTTTTAAAAGTAACGTCACAGCATGTGTTTTTCTAGTGGCTAATACATCATCAGAATTATATGTTAAGTTACATGTTGTTGATTCTGTCCTAACCACTGTAGTATTTATAGGGAGATGGCGAGGGTCTTAAATCCCAGATATAAACCCCCATCAAGGAAAGCTCTTACGAACCACCTGATCCGTGCCTGGTACCAGGTGGAAAAACAAAACTTGCGTTCTGAACTCAGAGATGTGAAAAAGGCAGCCATCACAGCAGATGGATGGACCAGCCTTGCCCAAGACCATTATGTAACAGTCACTGTACATTATACAAAGCAGGGAAAGATCTTAGGTAAAGTCCTGAGAACCAAGGCAGTGTATGAAGCCCAGACAGGTGCTGTTGTGGCTGAGAAGACTGAAGAAATACTACATGAATTCGGTATTAGTGAGAAGGTTGTGGCAACGACCGTGGATAATGCAGGAAATATGAACGTGGCAATGAAGAAGCTGCAGTTTGTCAAGACTGGCTGCTTCGCACACACTTTAAACCTTGCAGCCCAGAAGATCCACCAGTGCAACGCTGTCACCAATTGGGCAGCAAGGGCACGTGCTGTGGTGAAGTGGATGAGGAAGTCCTCCATGGCCAAAAGCATCCTCACAGAAAAGCAGCAACTCCTGAGTAAGTATCTATGCATAACTTTCACTAGATTCTAATAAGCACTTAACATAGTGATCTACAACAAACTAAGTAATGATGGTTTATGATTATATGTTCATTGTTATGTGTGATATGCTTATGCAGATCTGAATTTGTTTTTCAGACTTGCCCCAGCACTCACTGATTATTGATGTAAAAACACGGTGGAATTCTCTCAATCTGATGATTGAGAGATTCTTTGAGCGGTTTACTGCCATTCAGGCTGCAGTGATGGACCCAAGGATAAAGAGGCAGTTTGAGAAGGAAAAGTAAGGGATAGATTCTGTAACTAACTTAAAATGGTGTTATTTTAAAACTGTGGATTATAAGACTGCAAGAGGACTTGTGTGTTTATTGCTAATTATTTGCTGTTTTAGACTGATGGAGAAATTGCAGTCCGACGACTTCAAGAAGGCAGAAGAGTTTGTCCAGCTGATGCGGGTGCTTTACACATCGACACTCTGTGTCTCAAGTGAGAAAAGTCCAACCAGTGGTCAAATTCTACCCATCTTAAAGTTGGAGCGCCACTATTCCATTAAGGCAAGCGACTCTGCTTTTGCAAGAAATATAAAAGACAAGATATGGACTGATCTCTCCGCTCGTTACCAGGCACCATGACTTACTGTATATTAATTTGTAGTTCATGAGCGTCAGATTTCAGACACTAGCAAAAGTGTCCCCAGGTTTTTGAACATGAATGTTTCTTGCTTTCTGAAATTAAGGATGAAGAGATCCAGATCTTCCTGGGGGAGGCGACAGTGATGGACCCGAGGTTCAAGCTGAAAATGGACAATGATGATGCCATCTGGGACAGGCTGAGGAGCTCAACAGTAGCAGAGATGCTCACAGGAGCAGAAGAGGTATTTGAATCACAGTCTGTGGTACAGTTCCATTGTGATGCCTATATACTCTGGTTCCATGCATGTGACTCACACAGTGTGTTTATACTTAAGGTACCAGTGCCAGAAGACACACAGAGCCAGAGACAGTATGAGGACGTGGAGGAAGAAGACGAGGAGGAGGAAGGCTTTGTAAGCACAGTTCATTATAATGACCATATGGTATATTCATAATAATCCATTCAGACCATGCACCTAAAACATAAGTTTATGGTCCTTTTAATTTCAACCTGTAAAGCACCCCAAGACAGCCCTAGAGGAGCTGTTTGGAGAGGAGGAGCAAGACATGAAGCAGGTAGCACCCCAAGAGACCCAGAACATTGGTGAGCGTCTCAACTTAGAAATACGAATGTACAGAGGCCTTCCTGCTACTCCCATCTCAGCTGACCCTGTTCTGTGGTGGTGGCAGAAGAGGGATACTTTGCAACTTCTGTATGATGTGGCACAAAAGTATTTGTGCGCTCAGGCATCTTCTACTCCCTCAGAAAGGGTATTCTCCACAGCAGGAGATACCATTAGTGTGGAGCGCTCAAGAATCCTCCCAGAATTGCTGATGTTCATTCAATGTACTCTGACAAGCTTACAGTAACATTATTTCCAGTTTTTAAAAATGTTATGTAGGCATACATGCCTATTTATCTAAAGTGGATGTAGGTATGTTCACTATTTCATTCACAGTTTCTATCCCTTTTTAGAAAAGGAGTGTTAAGCTATAATTTTGGTTTCATTTGGTTTAAACTTACAGTTAAATCAACAATATGTGCATTCAAAAAAATGTTATCGTGGCATGTCTATTTTTCTAAAGAGGACTTGGGTATGTCCACTGTTACTTCATTTACAATATCCTTTTAAAGAAAAGGAGTGTTAAGCCGTAATTTAGCATGTTCAAGTGTTAAATATTTATTTTTTATTGCTCATTGTATCAGTCTAATTTATTTAGACTATATTTTCTTTATACACTATATCTTGTCAAGGTGTTGTTCAGTATGTTTGAGTTGAATATGTTCATGTTCGGTCTTGTGCAGAAAAAATAAAATGGTTGCTTTTGGCGCAGAAGACTGTGTAGAACTCCTTTTTTGCCACTCAATGAACTACTCAGGAATCGATATGAGAATTGTTAAGGAATTGGATTGATAGGCAGAATCAACAATGGCATTGATATTGATAAAAACTTATCATTTCCCACCCCTAGTCACAACCATGATCAGGCACACCTGTATTATCAAATTAAAGTAGCTCCTTTATGAAATAAAGGAGCTGGTTTAATTTCAGGAAGTAGTTGAGCTGGGAATAAAACGTTTTGAAATAGATTGGCCCTTACATTACATACACATTCCTATTAAGTCTACAGACTAACTCCTTGTATTTCAGGTGATGCAGCTGTTGGAGATCGGGTAAAACGGCATTTCCTGTCCGTGGTAATGGAAAAAATCCAGTTTGGTTTCAACCTTGACCTCGGTGAGTTTTTAACAATTTATTGTATTGTTTTGTTTGTAAAAAAAAAAGCATACCATTTTGCTTCAAACAGAAGTAGTGGGGTTAGATCAACTGGCTCTGACTAGTTGGCCCTAAAGTCCTTGTTGGATTTGGAAAGGTTGGTCACCAAAATTGATCTCAAATTGACAACAAATAAATATTCTTTAACTGAAAATTGTCTTCCATGTCTGGTATTTTGACTCACCCAAATCCATTTATGTGACACTACGTAAAGCATTATCAGAGCAAGATCTGTCTTTGAACTGCGATTAAAAAAACTCAGGATAATGTTACATTGTCTCATCAGAAATCAGCTTGTATTTGTATCTTTTTGTTTTTTTGACTCTTAGAGAGCACTGGCAGAACTTTTCTGTTCAATGGGACAGGTGATCACAAGGTCCCATCCACTTCCAGACCCCTGATAGATGGAGACCTTTTCCGAGTAGCTGGACATGCCACAGGACATTGTTTTATTCATGGAGGTCCTCGATTCACTGGACTGAGTCCAGCAATGTTGCAGCTAATTGTTGGAAGTTACAAGGAGTCTGCTGCACTTGAGCTTTCTGACTGCCCTGATACAGATGTTGTTGATGTGGTGTCTATATTAAGCGTCACTTGAAGTTGTTTTATTTTGTCATGACACTACTTTTTTTAATTCTCTTGAATTGATTATTCCTATGCTATCATGCAAATATGTTTACTTTGTATTTAACATAAATAAGCTTGATAGTCAGGGGGAGGCCACAGCACAGGAATGATGCGAGGTGAACAACTTGGCCTTCAGCTGGGATCTTCCTCGCATCAATAATAACAGGAGGTGGTTGGCAGAGAAAATCCTACAGCATGCAGTATATGAATAATTCTAAATGAAATTATGTAAGATTTACATGTATTTGCATTTTTTTTTAAATTTCTTCGCCCTTTTATTGGGTAAAAAACATTAAAAGTAGTCCAACCAAAAATAATTATGCTAAGCAAATGAAGCAGCTCCGTAGGGGGCTGAAAGACAGCAGTATTGTCACCATGATTAAAGAGCATCCAGCTAGGGGCGGAAATCCCGGGGGGGAAAGGGGGGACATGACTCCCCATTCAGTAAAGCTGTCCCCCCCCAGAATAATTTGAGACACAATTAATAATTTTTGAACAATGCAGTAATATTCATTGAAAGCACAATGTAAGTGGTGCTCATTATAATCGCGCAATAATGTGCCATTTAAAACTTAAAAGATTTAGTCCCCCCTCCCATTCCTAGTAGTGGTATATCCCGCACTCTTTCCATCGGGCAGGGCTACTTTGCTGCAGTAGCAGCGTGTGGCTGGACCCGGCTGCCCACATCCCGCATCGCAGGGTAAGATGTACACTCACACAGACACAGTTTAACTTACACAAGTTACAACACATTCCATTTACTGTTACAACAAGCCCCAGGCCCAGGCTGATAATATAAACTGTCTGCAACATTTCTCCTGCATTGTTCAAAAGCCTACTCAATTACGAGTGCTGCTAAGCTAAAAGTTAATCATTAAGCTCAGAGTTTAGTGATAGAGGAGACAGGAGAGAATGAAGAGGGAGAGGACAGGACAAGAGGGTACCTGTCTGTAGGCTCTCCACCTATCAGTGAGACAAACATGAAAGGCATGCAGTCTAACCGACGAGGAGCGGTCAGTACGTGTGACTATTATGCACGGTTGTGAGGTGCGCAGCGGCAGATCTCACAGGACATTGTTTATAAACCAGTTTACCAGTTTAATTGCAGGAAATGTTTAGTTGTTAAGCCATTTCTCATAAGTATAGACATTCAGTCTGCCTGCTGGAGAGATAGAAAGAAGATTAAAGCGTGAAATTGCGGTAAAAGATGCTGTATAAAAGACAGGCTACAACTTTTTTTCCTTGTACCCCCACCCGGAATTATTCTCCAAAATTTTACTGTTTATTCATTATTATTATTTTACTGTTTACCCCCCCCCCCCTCACAGGTAATTAGCTTCTCATGTGAAACTGCTGACTGTATACATAAATATCATTATGGTTGTTATTGTCATTGTAATTAAAAAATAATGCCTGGAATAAGGCTTTAAGTATAACATCTTGGAGTTCTATCATTCAGATAACGAGCCTCCATTTTATATACAATTAAGGTTGCCTTTTCTACCTGTACTTTTCTAAATGCGATAGTTCTTTGCAAAGTAGCTCTACTCTGTTAATATACCATTTTACTATATAGTCTTTAAAAATGTTTTTACTTCTTAGACCATCTTGAAAAGGCTCATCTGGCAAATCCCAGATGGTGAGGATGAGGATGACCACAGCAGCGTGGAGGAGACATGCCTGGTCACAGGCTTTTTGAGAGACTACATTGAAAAAGGTCAGATTATAAATGTTATCTTAGAAAAAATAGATCTGATTTGGAACAATGTACATCTCCGAGAGCTATTGCCAATTATTCACATTGAGTCCATATTTACGGAAACATGTTGGTGAAAAATCACATTTTGTAAACAATGTTTTATTTTACTGTAGAAAGTCCAAGTTTTTAAATCCCTCTACAGTGAAGCAGTGACTAATGATGTTCGGGTAAACTTCAAAAAGGTATAATATAGCTTGTTCTTGTGTTTTAAAATAATTTGACTGTCTTTGAAGGGTCTTCGCAGGAACTACAACTCCTCCTGAAGTTCTGGACAGGTTGGAGTATACCTCCCCAGCACCTTCATGTTCAAGTATCTCCGGAAATTACTCCGCCAGTTGCCTAAACCTGCCTCACAACGCTGAAACTCCAACTGAAGTGCCAAAGTTACCAGGCATTCAAACAAAACCTAGAAGCATCTGTGAGATCTACAGAGTTTGGGTTTGGGATGATTTGATTAGAGTGAAACTGTCTTTAAAGCAGAGGTAGGCAATAAGAGAAACTGCACTCCCACATTTCCACGCCTGGTTTGTAGTTGTGTTTGTAAATTTTAGTGATGCTTGTCTTTATTTTTCAGCAGTCTGTAAAAAGAGTTCAGCTCTCATGTTGAATACTGTATATTTGTATAGTCAATCGCACAACAGCTCTTTACAATTTTACATGTGGTTTTTGTGTACTGTATGGCACGTGCGCCCACGATGGCACACAAGGTCATTAACATGGGCACGCAGAGTAATTCAATAAAATAAATTAATACTTTTTGGGATGGCAAAATATTTTTAATAAAATATAACCCAATGGTGAATTAAACGAACAATTTGATTCAAAATAATCTGAGATAATTAACTAAGCTCAAAATACACCATTGTTTTTGACAGCAACAGACACAAAAGACCAGTCTATTCCCAGTCTTTGCATTGACTTTGTGTGTAATATAGACACAGATAGTCATTCAAACTTTTGCGAAATTTCAGGACTTCTATTTTTGCTAAATTTTATGCCTTATTTGCAAAAAATCACCACTTTCTTCTCAGATTTTTATGATTTTATTTAATTTTTTTGAGAAATGTTGGCTTTTTGAGAAATTTAAAACCTGACACAAGACATCCAAAAGGCTGCTGACGCCTGCTTTAAAGTTTCAATGATGTTATTTGTTTGAAATTCATTTCAGACCCACAGTTGTAAAAGTTGGTGTTTATCTCTTTTTCATACTCTTCAAGTAAATTGCTTTCAGTTATGGAGCAGTTAGATATGTTAGGGCATCACCTCAAAAGGGACATTTCCCTTTTTCTGAAGTGGGGTTGTATGAGCTGTAGATTTCACTCTTACTGTAGCTCTGTTATCTGAAGCAGCTACAAGAACCAGCATGTAACAAGTCATGTGCTGAAAGTCTTGGGTTGGTTACAAAAACCATTTTATCCACCAAAAAAGGCATAGCCAAAAAAAAAAGAAGCCTGTATTGTTTTAAACAGACATATGATATTTCCACTGCTTAACTTTGCCATCAGACAGAGCTGTCTTTTGGCACGATATTTTCTCTACTGCTAATAGGGAAGTTAAGCTGTTGAGAATATATTGTGCCAAAAGAGAGCTTTTAGTTCATGGCCTGCATTACATGCTGGTTCTTGTGGCTGCTTCAGGAAACCTGGAGCGCTCAGAAGTACGTCATGAGGAACTATCCCCTTAAGCCAGTTAATAATGTTGACATTATAATATCAAACAGTTAAGGAGTGTGATATTTTATTGACAAATGTTTAAGGTTGTGGAATAAAAACTTTAAAAAAAATTGTTGTGCTTCCTGCTTTTAGAATGCACCTAAAATGCACCATAACCTTTACAGGTGAACTTAATTTGACCTTCTCTAAACTTTTGAATGAACATGATGTTCAATTGTTCAATGTTTCAGTACTTATTGCATAACATGCTGTTCTATATCAAGGTGATTAACTGAAAAAATCAGTGTCTGATACATGAATCGACCACTACATGTTTTGGTTCAGTAACAACTTTGATTTAAACAGTCCTTTTTTCCCCAATTACAGTAGTAGGATGTATAATTAAATTAAGGCAGACTTGACAATATTTAAACTCAATACAGTGTCCAAATCCAAAAGTGGAGCACAACAGGAACTTTTATAACACTATAAAAGTAGCAACTCATTTTCACTGACATTCAAACAAGGGACGGACACTTACAGCAACCCATCTGCCGCTCGTCTGTATTTAAACAGTCCTCTTCATCAGGCTGTTCGCATTTTGAGACCAATCGATCAACAATAATAACAATAAGTAGTAGTAGTAGTAGTAGTAGTAGAAAGGCTTCAAGTGGAATGTTCTCAGAGGGAAGTTGCCACTGAGCTTAGAGTGTCAGTGTCATCAGCAGGTTGTAACAGACAGACTGGAAGAGTCACAGAACAGCAGAGAATGCCCTACTTTCATGATATATCATGTAGCATGAACTTTTTACATTTTCCATAAATTTGACCCAAAAGTTGAATATCCGTAACTTTTTTGGAGTAGTGTGTATGAATGCACCGCTTGGTCCTGCAGCCTCACTCCTATTTATCCAGTCCTGGATAGGAGAAGGGGAGGGGGAGATTGTCACTGCATCAACTGCTGTAGCATGGCTGTGTAGATGTCCAGTGCATCCAAGAAGGGAACATTGGGATCAGATAAGCTAGCCATGTCCTCCTCAGTCAGGTGTCGCTGCAGCTGCAATTGGGGTACTTCAACTTGTTCCCTTTGACCTCCAAGGTCATCAAAGCCGTACGGTCCATCCCAATCAATACCATGATCTGCCTCCACCTCAACACAAATAAAAGACAATTGGAATTTTTAGATTATTAAACATTTTATAAACTTTGTTGTAACTGTTTTAGAAAACTGAGGCTTTATTTAGATTCTTAAATACAATACAATACAATACCTATGGTATCTTCAAATTTTTCACTTCAAGATTCCAATTACAGTTTTAAAAATGTTAAGCTATGCAATCTCCTAAGCTTAAAGGATAACTTCGGTATTTTTTAACCTGGGCCCTATTTCTCCATGTGTATGTGTGCGTATGATTAATGGGTACATCTCGTTCTAAAATTGGTTCAGTACTGAGGGAGGCGGATGCAACCAGAGCCACAAAACGAGCTAAAATGGTAACGGGGGCAAATGCATCCTGTATAAGTTTGCGCATTAAAAGTGCTTTTTTTCGCCACTGACCGGCTCAGATCGCCAGTGTTATGGGTGCTATGAGTGGAGTCAGCTGTCAGTCAGTGTTAGAGCAGAGAGGGGGAGGGCTGCCCCGCTGGGTACTGTAAGTGAGTATGTGTGTATGAAGTGTGTGTTTTTTCGCCACTTACCGGTTCAGATCGCCAGTGCTATCTCTGTAAATAGCATACTAACTTAGCCTTTCCCTTATCTCTGGGCTGTGTGATGTCATGAGCTTTGCTCCACTGTGTCTGTAGTAGTGGAGCAGATTGCTGAAACGATCTTTCACTTGGTGATGCAAGCACCAAATTTGGCACACAAGCGCTTCAGAACCTACTCTCTCAGAAAAGTATGATGTCCGCTTAAAAACAAAAACAAAATGGCTGCCTTTTTTCAAGATGGCCTCCATTCGAAGTGGTAGTAAATGGTGTTTGAACTATATTTTGATTGAATAATCCTATTTTGATGATCTATACATCAAAATATATGTTTTTGAGTATGAGAAATCCAATACTGCATTTAGAAAATCAAAATTATTGAATGTTATGATGATAAAATGGGAAATAAACGAAGAAACACTCTCTGTGATGTTTCCGATGTGATGTTTGGGTACATGACCACCCAATGTAGAGCCATGATAGGACAGTAAACTGCTTACTGCATTTCAACAGTGCTAGAAGATGTAGTATGGCTTATGACACTTTTCCGAGGGTTATGTTAACTTCAATTACAAACAATGTGAACAAACTGATTGGCTTGTGTCCTCTATGGAGGACAACTTTATTTGACCCGCCACCACCCCACCTATACGGAGGACAACTTTATTTGTCCCGCCACCACCCCACCTCTACGGAGGACAACTTTATTTGACCCGCCACCACCCCACCTCTACGGAGGACAACTTTATTTGACCCGCCACCACCACCCCTCCACGGAGGACAACTTTATTTGACCCTCCACCACCACCCGTCAATGGAGGACAACTTTATTTGGCCCGTCACCACATCCCCTCTATGTACAGCTTTGATTGGTTCATCCTGAAACGATAGCATTTGCATCGTCCTCGGCATTCAGTCTTGCAGCCACATTTTGTCAACTGCTCACAAGTCTGTGCAACGGGTGGAAGGGTTGTCCACAGAACTTGCCAGACCTCACCATCTTTTTGCCAGCCCCAGTTGGCAGGGCTTTCAACTTGCTTTTCGCACACTGTTGCCTGGCCCCATATGCAGGCAGCTTGGAAGGCAGACCGTTTCACATGCTGAGCTTGTCGGTGGAATGGGATCATAAGACCTTTGCTTCCGAGCAAACAAGTCCAGCCTTGCCTCATCAGCCTTGCTTGTAGTGCTGTGCTTGTCATACATGGTGATGACAAACTTCTCAAGGATGACGAGGTCTGCATCTGCTATGATGGGTGGATATTGACTAAGCTTTTTAAAGACAGGGCTCACTTCAGGGCAAACCTCCCATGCTTGCCATGCAGTTTTCTTGCCTACCACGAAAAGCTGACACAACATCACAGCCAGTCAAGGCTCGAAAGAATAGCTTGCCACTGGATTTCTCTGGGCCAGGATTTACCACCATATCATGGATTGGTAACCACGTAATGGACTGACCCAGGCCAAATTCTACCCAAATAATTTCTAAGCCTGCAACAACAAGAATATCTGTGTCGCATGCCTTAATCAACACAGACTTCATCTGTTGCTTGGCTGCATGAAGAGCATATGTGAAGATTCTTCAGTTTCTTCGAGGCTGCAAGGACTTAAGTCTTCAAGGCTGATGAGTTTGTTTGATACTTTGCACTGTTTCACCTCGATGTATCCTCAATACCACCTCCATCATCCATTCTGGATGGGTTTAACTTGATTGGCAACTTGTTGATTGCCTGAAATTGTGGTATGTTTTTGGCTATCGTCGAATAGCCATCAGAACTACACTCATAACAGATTGGGGGAGAGATCAGCTCCTCTTTCGTATCTGTCTGACAGAGGCAACACTTCCTCCAGTCACTTTAGTAGCACAACTCAGTGGATTATTGGCAGACATCTTGTGTTACACAGTTATAGGTTGGGGGTTTATCCTTTCACCACCCAACTGTACAAAACATTAAAGCACATTGAAATATAGGATGCAACTAGGTTCAAGCATCTGGGGCACTGCACCTAGCCCGATCGTTCATCCAGTGCCATTTAAGTCCTGTGCGATCTGCACACCATCCAGGTAACTGAAGCCCCGTTACCCTTGGCTTGGCTCTCCTGCACTGGCACATCCTGTCAATTCAGGTGTGGCTATCTAACTACAATACTACAACTAACTAAACTTCTAGTTGAGATATATAGAGGGGCTTATTAGATAGCATTTGGGACACTAAAGTATACTACAAACTACAGTGAGTACACCACTACAACAGTTAGTAAACTACAACTACAGTTAGTACACAACAAGCAAACTGAACCCCATGCTGAGTTTCACAGCAGTGATGTCACCAGTGTGCCCTGGTTGTGCTTTGACATCACTCTTATAAAAAATTACAAACCAATAGAGCATGACCACAGCATTTCAGTGAATGATCATGGATATTTCCCTTCAACCTAATGCAATATCTGTGATTGGACAGCTTCCGAAAATGCTAATTTTGAGTCATGTTAGAGCCACCATCTTGAAAACTGGTGACCAAATTGGAATTCAGTTTGACACTATTGAGTTCTTCCAGTCAGAATACATTCATTTTGATGTTTGGATCATTGATACATTTCTGTTCATTCAAGTTCTACTTCAAAAACCTTTTTTTTTTTTTTGCATTTGACAAGGCGGTCATCTTGAAAACTGGCGGCCATCTTGGATTTTGAGCTGGACATCGTACTTTTCTTAAATAGTACATCCTGGACATCATTTATGCCAAATTTGTGCCACTTGCATCACCAAGTGAAAGATTCTGATGGAATATTGACTTAATCTGCCCCACAAGGCTCTCTCTACTCATGGGATAGCCGTTTTCTTTAGGAAGAGGTGTTTCGGGATGTCCTCTCTTCTTCGGCTGGCAGTAGTTATCTTAGGAGAAGTGAGCACTGCAGAGCCAATGGTCTGCAAGGCGCAGTGTCTGGAGAGGAGTGTTAACATCCATCTGTAGCACAACTAGCCACAACTTCAGCATCTTGCCATCCGACAAAGGCAGCCTACTGTATGAAAGCTGCATGGGGTGTTGCGCGACATCCTGTTCTTGCGTTCAGGAAAAAGGCCCATTTATTTGAGCACTCCAAAATCTCCGGAAACACTCCAGGCGGTAGCATGTAAAAGACGTCCTCTGATTCATCTGGCATAACACGCCACACTTCATACACACATACTCACTTACAGTAACTAGCGGGGCAGCCCTCCCCCTCTCTGCTCCAACACTGACTGACAGCTGATTCCACTCATAGCACTCATAACACTGGCGATCTGAACCGGTCAGTGGTGAAAAAAAGTACTTTTAATGCGCAAACTTATACGGGACGCATTTGCCCCAGTTAATGTTTTAACTCGTTTCGCGGCTCCGGTTGCATCCGCCTCCCTTAAAGGCTAAGTTCGGTTTTTTGACACCTGGGCCTTATTTTTAAGCAAACATGGTTTGTCATTGCGTTTTTCCACTTTGTCCAAACAAAATGACTAGTTGGACAAAGTTCACATTCCACAGGCTTCCTTTGAAAAACCCGGAGTTACTAAAGCTCTGGCTTGTTGTCCTGAAAATGGACTCGAATATTCCTATGGAAGAACTGAGGAGGGTCAGTCACCGGGTCTGCAGCGCTCACTTCGCTCCAGAAACCACACTGAAGTGAATTTCCTAAATGCCAAACTCATATCTATGAAACTGTCAACCGTCTTTCTACATTATTTTTTCTGTGTAATAGCCTGAGTCTGCTGTCTGCATTCCAGATCATACATAACTACAAAGTAAGGACATCATACCCAAGTTATTCATTTATAAAGCAAACACTCATAGAAAATATACCCTTTTTGCATTTGTATGGGCTACTTACTCTATCGAAAGTTGTCCGTTCGGTCCTGCTGGCTTCAGCTGCGTCTGCCAGTTGACTCTCGGGACATGAAAAAAAGTCTCTACCACAGCCCGGTTTGTCATGGCAGAAAAATCTTCCAGTGTAGTGAGACACGTATTTTGGGGGGCATCAATACGTGTTTCCTCTGGTCTCAAGTCCCACTCTGAGCAGCAAAGGCTCTCCTCTTCTGTTGTCTGTGGCGTGTTCACAACAACACCACCAGTTAGCCCCCATTCGTGGACGTGCAGTGGTCGCTTGTTCTCCGGCCAGCTGTTCGGCTCTTTCCCTCTGCATCCTCCTTTCAAATAGCTCCTTGTCGGTGTATTCTGGCTCAAAACGATATGGGAATCCATCATACTCAAAGTCGTCATCGGACACTTCTACATCGGATAAATATTCCGTCATGTTGCACAAGAATAGCTGTGTAGCTGTATAGCCTAGCCTAGCGCCAGCGGGACGTAGTCATCAAAAGTTACCCATCCTTGTAAAGCCCCGGATGACCATAACAAGGAAGTTGAGCTGACATGGTGATAACACTGGCCATTCATTTATAAAATGTAGGTGAAATGAGCGAGTTTCGCAACAGATAATGTCTAATTTAGGGGCTTCGATGTCTGGCCCCATCCACTTCTATGGCATGAGAGAAAACACCGTTGGATGGATCTAAATTGCTCGAAAACAACTCGAGCTCCACCAAAATTGTCTGGGTGAGTCTACGAGCGTATTTATTCCTAAAAATAAGGCCCAGGTGTCAAAAAACCGAACTTAGCCTTTAATACTGAACCAATTTTAGAACGAGTTGTACCCATGAATCATACGCACACATACACATGGGGAAATAGGGCCCAGGTTGAAAAATACCGAAGTTGTCCTTTAAAGAAGTCATCATCTGGTGTTTTAACATATCCTGTCTCTCTGTAATTGTCTTAAAATGAATTAATTTGCCAAAAAATATCAAACATTGAGCTTGTTGTGTCCCCCTGCCATACCACAACTTTCTCTCACGAGAATACACACGAGATTTTGACTGGTCTGGATGCTCATTGTAATAATGGTAATGAGACACACACTGATTGAGAAGCTGCTCACTGCAGAGCCAATGGGTGGAGCTAGACCGGGTCCACTGCTGTCCCCCTCGCTTTCACAAATTCCTTTTCTTGTAATGTATGTATGAATGTATGCTTTGTATGCATATTTTTTATTGCGTCTGTGTGGGTCTTATGTGACCTATTGTGGACCTTGCGCACCGCATGCTTTTTCCTCCCTCTGTTGGCTAGAGCGCCAGCTTCCCTCTCGCCGCCGGAGAGGCTTCAGTCTCGCCGCCGGAGAGTCCAACTATAATATACATGTTTTAACAAGGAAAAATGTGTTTTCAAGGTGATGACTCCTTTAAATATTAAATTTCTGTAATCTAGCCATATCATTTTAGGTTTTTTTTAATGTATAATTGAAATGATGGCTCCTAATATGATACACTCAAGCGTTTTAACATACCTTATCGGGATCCTCAAGGTTTCTGAATGATGCCCAAAGTTGGTAGGGAGACTGGCTACCTGCTGTTCTCAGGCTATGACAGTTCCAAGTATCCATGAAGAAGGCCAGTTGCCTCTGTAGTTGAGGCAGAAAAACCCAGTGGAGTGCAAAAAGATGACTCTCATCATCAGGATTCAACATCCCTTTTCTCTTCAGGTTTCAAAAGAGAGCATGGAATGGGTCCAGGACTTGGATGTACACATCTCTCCATAGGCGTTCTATCATGGAAGGGCAAGTGACATGATAAAGAAAAAAATTACAAACAAAATGAAAAAATGTTTTTGCGCTGAATTATAATTTACAAAATTATAATTTAAATTATTTAAAATTAGAATTGAAGACAAAAAACGATGTTCAAAGAAATTATTGATGTGCATTATAGCGGTAACTTTAGATTAGTTAGATTAGTTCTGAGTAACAAGCTAATATCCAGCCAGGATTTAGCCAGTAAAGCTCCGCTGATGAATGAGCTATGGACTGCACAGCGTGTCTGACCCTACGCTAGGGCTGGGCAATTATGGCAAAAATCAAAATCACGATTAATTGAACTTTTAACATCGATTATGATTAATGAATGATTATCTCCACCCTCAATGAACAATTGTGTTTTTTCACAGTTTCTTCCGTTTTGTATTTTACACTGCCCTCACACCTGGATATTTTGTGATATTTTCACACATGAGTATCTTTAGGGAGTGAAAATAATGATGTTTTAAGGTGTGAGTTCGGGAATCGGGATCGGGTGTGGTTAATGTCTAGTTTAGGCACAAAACCCACTTGATTAGAACTATGAAAAAATCATGATTTGGGTTAAAATGATCACTGGAGACAAGTTTTCAAATTCCTAAAGATATGCAACCTTTACTGTCATGGCAACAGTGAACACCACGATTAATTGACATGAGCAAGATTAAGTCGACTAGAGTTTCTAAATGTCGGTTTCGATTATTTTTCAATTAATTGCCCAGCTCTACCCTATAGTTTTATATATGAGGCCCTGGTCTTGGTAGAGTACTTGCCTAAAAAACTAAGTATGAAAATGTGTGATGTCAGAGATAAGCAAACTACACACTATAAAGTTTGATGTATTAAGCTTTATGTCAGTGGTCAGAGGAGAGAAGATCATAACATCCAACAATTATGTGAATAGAAAAGAGGTAGGGTACAATGAAGAAAAGTTGTGGAGTGGGTGAACAAACTCAATATATCATATGTTCAAGTATGTACCATATTAATTTGTCGTTTCCATCTATGTGCCACATTGCATTTGGTGAAGAAACAGAGTATTGCCTTTGTCTTAGTGTCCGATTGGCCATGGCCTGCACTTCATTCCCAATTGGGTCCACTCTTTTTAAGGAGTCACGTACTCTTATAACTACAACAACAATAGCAAACATTCAATTTCAAAGACAAATTACATGAAATATTAACAGCACTTCAAAAATCAGTGTTAACACAGGTAATGCTAATTAAGGTAAGATTTCATTTATGCCCATTTCATTTAAATAATTCTATTTTTATTTTATTTTCTTAATTTTAATTATATCATGTCATCATCTTTTAATCACCCTTGTTAAATAAAGCACTTTTAACTACACTTTTGTTAGAAAAGTGCTATACAAATAAAGTTTATTATAATTTTATTATTATTATTATTATTATTATTATTATTACTTAGGTCAAACTGAGAGAACGTGCATTGACTGAGTTTACAGAGAACTTAATGCATTCATATTCACAACTTTATATTAAACTTACTTTGCACTAGCAGTCCCTTGGCATGAAGGAATGACTTCATCATCCTGTATCCTGTGTTAGGGTGACTTTGGTGGATTTCTGCAATGACGGCATCCAGCTCGTCGTCACTCAGTGCAGAATACATGTCTGACATTCTAAACAAACAAACAAAAAATTTTTTTCTGAAATTTATCTTAGCAAGAGCAAGAAAGATGGTTTGTTAATTTCTTTTAATTGACCATTTTCACAGCAGTCATTTTGATGTGAATGTTTTTTTGCTTATTGTGTGTGCACTGGTGTTTGCCACTATCATCACATTATACTGCTGCGTTCACATAGTCAAGGATACATAGGGAAAACGAGTTTCCAAGGGGGACAGTGCATGGAGAACTAAATAAATCATGTCCACGTTTTGTTAATGGCAAATTAACAATAGCTTTGGCTAAAATGTTATGTATTCATTATTCTTAGAACACAGCTCTCTTGAATACTCGATTCAGAGTATTCAAGAATGAAACCATTCCCCTGTCGGAAGTTATTTCAATAATCATGGCTCACTATACAGTATAGTGAGCCATGATTATAGTATAGACACTATAGACAACTAGCTTATTGTCATAAGGCTTATGACATCACAGTGAGTTGTCCATAGTGATCTACGTTAGTTCTCAAATTTATTTTTAGTGGCAGTATTGTGTTTTCTTAAGACACTCGGTAATACCAGTTTTGGCGGTTTTGTTTGTGTTTTGGCAGGTTTTGAACACTTTTTGGTCTGGAAACCATCAGCTGTACCTGGTAGTGACATCGAAATTGCTTTAACTCTGGCACAAAGCATCAAATGGCAACAAATATGTTTAGTAGTTAACACGGCCCCTTTACAAATAATAGTAATAAGGAGCCTGTTACCGTTACCTCAATCCATTGCTTTGCATCCTTCGACAGATGGTCTGGTAGCCTACGCCGAACAGCTCTGCTATTTCCTTCACTTTGAAACCATTTAATAAATAGTTCTCTATGGCCTCGAAAGGGGTGTTGATGGCTGGTCGTCCTCGTCCCCTTTGAGGCTCCACAGCATCCAGTCGTTCCAGGACTGAAGAGTGGTTAGCTAAGGCAACCTCAATTAACTTCTGAATCTGTGATGGCAGAGTATGCAGCCAAGCTCTCTATGACCTGCTCAACTCGGTCACGGGCATCAGATTCAGATATAATATTAGCATCCAGCTGGGCAGCTAATTCTACAAGTGCCTGCACAATCTCAGGGAGCGCCATGATCAGCACACGGTCAGCACGGAGCCGAGGAAGAGCGGCTACTGACGTCACTCTCCTGCGCCGCTCAGACTGCTAAATCGTTTTGGAATTATGGGTACTATTTTGCGGGGCAGACCACGGAAATGAAATAGCAATGTCCTCTTTGTTTTCTTTTTGATTATGGCATAAAATTTACAGTCTTGAAGAAGCAAATGCAAATAGGTTGATTGATTATTAATTTTATTTATGAGTCAAATAATAAATAAATAAATACAGACGCAGTTTCTATTTGCAAAATTGCTATCAGGTTTGATAAATTACTTTGCGTGTGCTAAATTAATATATTTACATTTTCTCCTCCCAGCACACGCACAATTGCGTGTAAACGCCCCATATTGCATATTCATTGCAGCAAACTTACTAACTGGATGCATTGCAGACGTGCTATTTTGCACTTTTGAAAGACGCAACGCTTAGTGTGCACTGTTCGTAAATCAGTTTGTACATTTTTTTGCGTGTGCAATGAGTTTGCACATGATTTTATATACGCAAACCTTTAGTAGATCCGGCCCTTGGTGTTTAGAACTCAAACAATTAGTCAATTTAAAGATTAGTCAATCAAAAGAACAGATTACTCAGCATTTATTTTAATAATTGGTTGTTTAATCATGCAACGATACCAAATATTTATGGTTCTTCACAAATGTGGAAATATACTGCTTTTCTCAGTATTATATCATTCAAAACAGCTTATCTCTCAAGTTTGAACTGGTGGCAGAACAATCTGAAAATGTCACTCTCTGCTCTGTATATATGCAGCCTCAGTGGGCCCCTTTCCTCATTCAGTACAGCCATTGTCATGCCTGGACAAATAAGTCAATCAGCAAGAAGAGACACGTCAATAGGCCTATGTCAGTAATAAAGTGTTTATTGGGTCTTTAAGAAGTCTGCACATTATGAAATCTCAGCAAACTCCAGCCCTCTCTTCTGACCAAACTGTCATTACAGGGTTTTCAACGTCATAGAAAATTATTTCTCTAACAGTTTTTTTTAGGTCTTCAATATACTCCAGTCATAAGACAAAAAAATGGAAAGCCATTTAATTCTGAGAAAGCATTACTCCCACTGTATTTCATGGTAAAAGAGGACTGGATAAAACTTCTGTTTGTAGAAATAAGGTCTTCCAGCAGTTGCTGGCCCAAGGCAGTATTGAACTTGAAAACACAGGATTACAACAGGTTATCTCTCAAACTGATTGGCTGCTCTTAAAGGGATAGTTTGGATCTTCTGAAATGGGGTTGTATGAGCTACATATACATAGTCAGTATATTACAATAGATGTCAGGTGGGGTATTCCCCAGTTTGGGGAAGCAGACAGGAGAACCACCAAAGAAGCTAAGCAATGTGCAGCTACGGACATAACCAGCAGCAAAACACATTTTAACCCCCTAAAAAATCAGAACACAGGTGCTGCTGCTCTCCCGCTGCCTCTGTCGTTTAGTTTGTTTGATTTATTGTGTGACTTTGGCATTCAACAGGGTTAACTGGATTCATCAAAGTCACACAATAACGCAAACTAACTAACTGATTGGGGAAGTTGTAGAGCAGCACCTCCTGTGTTCAGTGACCCAAAATTACTGTTTTTATCAATGGAGTCTGACGGCTTTGACAAGAGCAGAGGCGGGGAACTGTTAATGGCTTTCCTGTCAGAAGGGGCTGTCTAATGGAAAGATAAAGCAGTGAAAATATTCTTTAAATAGTGTACACCTAAACTGATATTGAATTTATAGGGTGTCTAAAACTGCCCCCATTTACAGCAGCACATTGTTTAGCGTCCATGGTGGTCTCCTGTCTGCTTCTTCTACTGGGGGTGCCCAGACTGCAATCTACTGTATGTAACCCACTGACTATGGATAAGTACCTCATACAACCCTACTTTATAAAATCTGAGCTATCTGCACTTTAATTTCTGATGTTGCTGAAGCTTACTCTGAGTCAGCACTGATTGTTACCACAAAAAAACATTAAACCAACCATAAAGCGGATCAAAACTCTAAAGTAAAGTGATCATGATTCTGTTTTTTTTCAACTTTAGAAACATTTTTTAGTTTTGAATTCAAGAGGTAGTCTGTTAAACTATATGTTAAGCCTGCACAGTTAATTTATAATGCTAATAATGTGAATTTTAAAAAAATATATTAAGACAAATCTTTTGTAATACTACCTATTACTAGCATTGCGGTAATAACTTGCCAAGAAAAAAAGTCATGAAGGTTAACTGAAATTAGTAACATTTGATGGAAGATGTAGTTTTATCAACTTAGTAGAGAGAAAAACAAAACCGTCACTGTTTCTGACTGAAACTCAGACTTTGTCATAAAACAAGCATCAGTTTTGTTTAACAGCAGAGAATATGAAATCACACCGACCTGGGTACACCTGCAGGAACAACGCCCCTCACCACACGTGCATGGCTTTGACGGGCTAGGATTGGCTGAGTTTCATCGCTATCTTCCGCCCCTCCGAGCGTACGTCACCGCGGCGGTGTCCGCAGCGCTGAAGGAGAGCTGCACTGCACACTCACGAGCCTGGACGGGACGAGACGGCGATCCGACAGTAGCCCTCATCCATCATCGCTATGGGAATTAGCACAGCGTTCTTTTTGAACCAAGCCCTTATCCCGTACTATCTGAAACCGGTCCACCTTGAGACACGGACTATAAAACAGTGCAGTTGAGACTGTCGCTGCACCAGAGCTCGTCTCAGCTTCTACCCTCCAGTAAAGTGTGGAGGAGCAGTATGATGATGAGAAACATCTAGATATGATATAGTGTTTCTACAGCAGACAACTTGAACAACGACGTTTTCTCGAGCCTCATTTGTGTCGTGTGATTTAGGACCATGTCTGCCATCTGTGTTTCCGCAGTGGTGAGTAGCTTCCTGCTTGTTTTCATTCTTTATTCTAAGGCAGGGCTATGCAATTACAAATTCAACTGGGCCAGATATAAAAACCAAAAATTGTCGATGAGACACGCGCGCCCGTGTGTATACATATATTACAATACACAATATAAGGAAAGATTAGACTGTAGTATAAGATTAAATGACAAGAATGATTGGTCAGTGAACGAACTCTGCTCAAGATACCAATTGATTTCATAGTCGTTTTGCATACATGATCTATATTTCCATGATAACTTCTCATCAACAATGACTCTAGGAACTTAAGTTATTTCCTTGTTGTCTAAGATAATTTTGGCATTTTCTTTTGAGTATTTTTTGTTTTTAGTGCAAAAGCACAAGCACAAAGCACAAAATTAGATTTATTTATATTAAAAGAGAGTTTGTTCATACAAAACCAATTTGAAATAGATGATAATTCCTCATTAGCTTCTCGAAATAGAGTATCAACTTTTTTATGTGATGCAACCAGATATGTGTCATCAGCAAATAAAAGAGGTAAAAATCAAGTCATTGATATAAATCAAGAACAAGAGAGGTCCAAAGATAGATCCTTGGAGAACACCACAACATATCTTTGCTCTATGTGAAGAATGCCCATTAAATGATACATACTGTTCTCTGTCCTTTACATAATTAAGCATCCATTTCAAAGCAACACCTTGAAAACCATATTTATGTAATTTTTTAATAAGTATATTGTGATTGACTGTGTCAAAGGCCTCTGACACAAAAAAAAATACCAAGAGAAATGTTTTTATTATCTAAAGCAGTAGAAATATTATGAACCAGTTGTGTAACAGCCATTTCTGTTGACATTTTTTTCCTAAAACCATATTGGTGACAGAGTAATATTTTATTCTCATCCATGTGTTTTTTTTTACTCTTGAATAAACCAATTTCTCAAGAATTTCGGAAAAAATGGTAAAATGGATATAGGATGATAATTTGTGTATACACTATTATCACCAGATTTGAATAGCGGTATAACTTTGGCAAATCATTTGGAACAACTCCTGTCCTGATGGACAGAGTTAAAATATGTGTTAGAGGCTGAATAATATTGAAAGATTCCTCTGTAGGACATGATGAAATACGAGCAAGTCTTGTTAAGAGAATAGTTACTTCCATTATTCAACCTTTAACACATACTTTAACTTTATCCATCAGGATAGGAGTTGTTCCAAATGATCTTAAGGATATTGATTATCGAAGTTTTCAAAAAGATGACCATCTGTATTCTCAATTTTGTTGGCCAATGAAGGACCAATATTAACAAAGAAATCATTGAAACCATGTGCAATATCTGAAGGATTAGAGATTTTTTTCTCACCTTCACATAAAACAGATGGAATAGGTGTGGAGGCCTTTTTCTTTTTTTTTTTTTTTGAAGATATTTTTTGGGCATTTTAGCCTCTAATCGACAGGACAGACAAATGTGAAAGGGGGAGAGACATACAGGAAATGGCCACAGGCTGGAGTCGAACCAGGGCCCCTGCGGCAACAGCCTTGTACATGGGGCGCCTGCTCTATCCACTAAGGCACCAACGCCCCAGGAGGAGGCCTTTTTCTTATTCAACAATTAATTGATGAGTTTCCATGTTGATTTGATATCATTACATGATTGTTCAAATTTAACTGAGAAGTAGTGTTTTTTTGCAATGTGCATCAATTTAGTGAAATGATTATGGTATTTTTTGTAGAATTCAATGTTAAAAAGGGTGGGGCTAACAATACATTTTTATATAGTCTATTTTTTTTTTTTTTTTTTACAATGGAGGATTTCTTTAGACCTGGAGTAATCCAGGGTTTGCAATTTTTAGACTTATATTTTCTGTTGATTTAAACAAAAGGAAAGCATTTATCAAATACAGAATTAAATATGTCTATGAAGGTACTATAAGCACATTCTGCACTATGTTGATTCAGCACATCTTCCCATTAAACTTTATCTATTGAATCTTTAAACATGTTCTCATTTTTCTTAGTAAACCTACGACAATATGTTTTCTCTTCTAGATTTTTTTAGGTTCATTTGAATTATTAATTAGAAAAAATTGGGGCATCAGTGGTTTAGTGGATAGAGCAGGCGCCCCATGTACAAAACTGTTGCTGCAGCGGCCCGATTTCGACTCCAGCCTGTGGCTCTTTGCTGCATGTCATTCCCTCTCTCTCTCTCCCGCCATCATGTTCAGCTGTCCTGTCAGTTAAAGGCAAAAATGCCAGAAAAAATCTTTGAAAAAAGAGGAAAAATTGGAAATTGGTCTGAAATGTCAGTAAATAATAATCCAGAATTGATTACATGTTCAAAGTAATTTGTAAATATATTATCAATTAAAGTTGCAGAGGAAAACTTAATCCTAGTAGGTTTAAAGATGAGGGGATATAAGTAAGATGCATTAAGAATACTCAGAAAATCTGAAGATGATTTGGAATTCATTTTTTAGAAGATCAACATTAAAGTTGCTAAAGAGAATGCATTTCTTACCCTTGCTACTTATCATCTTTTTCCACCAAAATCACAGACTAGGTAATTCAACAAAAAGAGATTCAACCTCGATTTGATCAAAATTACTGCTAAGCTCTTTTCTTTCAATAAAATGAAATTTGCTATCTAAAAAGATTAAAACACCACCATCATTTTTGTTTGTTCTACATGAGTGCAAAGCCTTATAATGAAAAACAGAATAAAGAGATACCATTTCATCACTTAGCCAAGTTTCTGTTAGAGCAAGCACTGAAAATGTATGGTTTAAACTAGACAAATATTGGGTTAAATGACCATACATTTTTGATAACCTATGTATATTTAAGTGAAAAGTTGAAAAAACATTATGACTTTGATCTAGAAGACCCTTAGAGAACTTATTAAATTCTTAATAATTGCATAATCCTTAAGGCCTCTTGGAGTTACGGAAGTTTACATCTGGATCAAAGCAGTCATTATACGAAGTGTCCACGTCATCATTTAGATAATACGAATTAGAGGCATGAGCATCCGATGAATTAGAATTTAGATTATATACATCATTCATAGTGGGTTCACAAGAAAATCACGTGAAAATACTTTCTAGTGATGTGTAACATTTAACAGATGTAACAGACATAACTAGAGATATTTACTTAGGTCACGGAGGGTGCGCCACAAGCTGGTCATATTTCCGGAATGCAATATTCCCTGTCATCCTCATCTCTCGGAGTTGAGGTAGTAGCTCTTTTAGGGCTGCTCGATTATGGAAAAAATTTAAATCACGATCATGCAAATGATTATCGGGCGCACATGATGACTTATGTTGTTTACACGACGGCATGTCATTTCTGTCTCTACATGGTCGCATGTTTACAGTTCTCCTCTGCTCTTTGTAACACACACACACACACACACACACACACACACACACACACACACACACACACAATGTTGTGGAAATTCTCTGCTGCTGGTGAATAATGAAATAGAGACTTCTGCCGGCCGACAAGGTTTTTTATTTTCTTTGCAAAGAAAAGGTCAGTCATCACACGAGCGGTCAGAATGAAGAAAGACCCCGAGCATGGGGAAAGCCTAAGCATTTATACCTGAGGAACGCCTCATACGGTGTGTTTCACACCCTTCTGTCTGCGGCAGGGAGCAGCGTCCCTACCCATTGTTTTCGAACTCTTTTGTCTGCCACAGGTATTGGCTCCGACCCCCTAGGGTGTGTTTCACACTTGGTGTATCCTGCAGGATTTTGTATCTTGGTATGAGGTTAAGATGCCTAGACATTCTGAAGTATTTGAAAACACAAAGAATACACAAAGAAAATGAAATTACAATTACATTTCCCCCTTTTGATTATTGATTAATCACTAAAACAAAAAAAAAGAAAAAAGGAAACAAAAAAATACGTATGTAAAAATTGAAAGAGAGAGAGAGAGAGAGAGAGAGAGAGAGAGGGAGAGAAAAACAAACAAAAACAAACAAAATAAAACATTTACAAAATGTCATCATCAGAGTCAGAGTCTGAGCTGGGGTAATGATGGGGATCAGGAATGTGAAATGAGGCTGAATTTTTGATCGGCATTGTTAACGTTCATAATATGTGTGAATTTGACCTGATTGTCAAATTCCAGAGTGAACAGTACAGCTGAATGTTGCACTTTGTCCTCATGTCAGAGTGACAGTCTTGGCAGGTTTGTAGGTGTAGGTCTCTATCAGTATTACATAATAGGGTCAGGATCAGGTGCATGGTGTAGTCTAGTGGGAAAAAGGTTTGCGTTGTTAATCCTGACGTCTAGTTGGTGTCTGTTGAATTCATGGAGTTATTCCTCGTGTCGTCCTCTCTTGCGCTTGTTCGTCCTCGTGTTGTCCGTCTCCGCATCGTCCGTCCTTGCGTTGATCAGGTTGACAGACAAATTCTTCTGTTGGTTCAGGGACCTTCCTGCAGTGGCTGGCATGAACCCATGTTGCTCTCTCAGCGATCTTCACAGCAGTATGCGTTGTCAGGAACATCTGGAATGGACCTCGCCAGCGTTTGGAGTGCCAGTGTTTCCTTCTCAGGTCCTTTATCACCACCCAGTCGCCAGGTTGGAAATCATGGAGTGATGGTGGAAGCTGGTGGTGGAAGGGCTGATTTCACCTGCTGAGAGATTTGAGAGAGAGTGGAAGATAAGTTTTTGCAATATTGTAACATGTCATCCTTTCATAGGCCAGTGGAGGGGAGTGGCCTGGTTACAGGCTCCACTCCTAGGGATGGAGGTCTGCCAAAAAAAATTTCAAAGGGACTCATGTTCACTCTGACCTTTTTCTCATTCTCATATGCATTAGGACAATAAGCAGAGCTTTTGTCCATGGCAGTCCCGTTTCCTCACAACACTAAGCCAATTTTAATTTTAGAGTGCCATTTTCTCGTTCGACAACACCTCCACTGGCAGGGTGCTATGCACAATGTTGTTTGAGGTCAATGGCAAGAAAATCACTGATTTGGGTTATTTCAGAAACTGACAAAGTGTGAGCCATTATCGCTGCTCAGTTTAGTTGCTATTCAAATGTTCGAATGGTCTGTCTGGTGGTGGGTGAGCGGCGTGTGTGATTGTTTTGGTTTTACCTGCGTTATCTGTTGCACAAACCATACATGACTGACAAAACTTCTGCGCATGAACTGAAAACCCTTTGGTGAACCAGTGTTGAGTTATGGCATCCAACATCCCCCCTTTTGACACATGGTCCAATCCATGTGTCAGTTTCGCAAAGTGAGGAAAGAAATGTTTGGGCAGGCAAGGTTTGTCATCAGGTCCCTGCTACACTGCTTCTTCCTGTATGGCACTGCAGCGTCTCCACAGCGTCTTTTCTTGTGGTGTGGCAAAGGACTGTATTGCTGTAAGGGAGCTGGGAATAGAGACTGGAGTTGAAACAAACAAGGTATCAAGGATAGTGGGTTCGAGTGCAGCTCTTTTTGCAGCTGCATCGGTTCTTGCGTTTCCTAGAGAGACAGAATCTGAGTTGTTAGTATGAGCAAGGCATTTACAAACAGCAATTGAGTTTGGGAGCAAAATGGAACAAAGGTATGCGCACTGGAGAGTCATCACAGGGAACAATTACTCGTGCTGCTTCAAGAGACTCAAAGACTGGTGTTATGCCATCGGTGGCTTCTTGTTTAAGTGGATATTGAGCCTTGCAAGGTCTAAAGTCTGATTTTGGAGTGATGACGACAGGTTCACAGTCTTTGATGAGGCCAACATCATACTTACGGACAGCCCACAGTGTCTTAAGGACCTCCTGTAGAGCTGTGTAGGTTGTTCTTGGGACAAAAAACAAAAAGATTTTAGGTACCAGCTGGATTTTTCTTTGAGTGTGCACAACAGATGTTAAAGTTTTAGAGTAGCACTGCAGTGTGAAAAAAAAAAAAAAAATAGATTGATCAGATGTTTCTTGCCAATCGGCTGCGCGCTGACATAATTTTATAAATGGGCCCAAATCTTCCCAATTATCTGTGTGTTTTGCAAGTGTGAGGTGTGGGACTGAATGGTCCATGTTGTACATGTCACATTGAGTTGGTGTGAGAGAGACTAATATAGCACATTTGTGTTGTGTCCAATAAATGTGTGTCAATGTGAGTTTGTCAAATCTCTCCCCAGTGCAGATCCTCTGGTGTCATAAAATCTATTGTAGCTGTTGAAACTGTTTTTCTAGCTAAAGTCACAATCTCAGAGGCAGCTGATGGTTGCAATTTCCATTGATATGCATACTGTAGGTCTGGGGTGTGGTGAACAAAGGAGTGCGAAAAATTTGGCTCTAGATCCGATAGTCTGTGAACTTTGACACCTTCTGGGGTTGAGATCAGACAAAGGCCTAATTTGCACCCCAAGTCTCTGCCCATGAGGTTAATGGGACAGACTTCAGAGAGCTTGTATCTGACTCATCCGCACATTTGAGTGGGACAGTAATGTTGTTGTTTTTTATTGTTTGACCTGATGAACCAACAGAGTACACATAATCTCCACCTAATTTTTTTTTTTTTGTGAATTCTAAAACTTTTATCACAGAAATGTGTGGCTCCTGAGTCAGCTAAGAATACAACATTGTGTGTGTGTGTGTGTGTGTGTGTGTGTGTGTGTGTGTGTGTGTGTTGGGTGCAGTAATCAATCAATTTTATTTATAAAGCCCAATATCACAAATACAATTTGCCTCACAGGGCTTTACAGCATACGACATCCCTCTGTCCTTTAGACCCTCACAGCGGATAAGGAAAAACTCCCCCCAAAAAAAACCCTTTACCGGGGGAAAAAAATGGTAGAAACCTCAGGAAGAGCAACTGAGGAGGGATCCCTCTTCCAGGACGGACAGACGTGCAGTAGATGTCGTACAGAACAGATCAGCATAACAAATTAACAGTAATCTGTATGACACAATACAGTAATCTGTATGACATCCTCGGTAATGACAGTAGCTTACAACAACATTCATGAAAGTAATAATACTGTCGTTGTAGTTCTGGCTACTGTGGTACAATATGTTGAAAGTATATATTAGTATCAGGCAGTATACATGTATGATAATATCATATGTCTATAATAGCAGTAGAAGTATGACTAATGATTAATGATGGCAGCAGCAGCAGGAGGCATCTGGCAGGACCACGGCAGCAGCACAACCACACACGTCACACTATCCAGGCACCGCTGCAATACGAGTTAACCTGAGAGACAGTGGAGCACAAAGGCTCCGGAGAAGAAGCCGAGTTAGTGACATCCAGAATGGCCGAGTAAACAAGATACAGTAATAGGATACGAGAGAGAGAGGGGGGGGGGGGGGGGCGGAGAGAGAGCAAGAGCGAGAGAGAGAGAAGGTGCCCGGTTTATTATAGGTGGTCCTCCGGTAGTCTAGGCCTAAGTCAGCCTAACTAGGGGCTGGTACAAGGCAAGCCTGAGCCAGCCCTAACTATAAGCTTTATCAAAGAGGAAAGTCTTAAGTCTAGCCTTAAATGTGGAGACGGTGTCTGCCTCCCGGACCGTAGCAGGAAGATGATTCCACAGGAGAGGAGCCTGATAGCTGAAGGCTCTGGCTCCTGATCTACTTTTGGAGACTTTAGGGACCACGAGTAACCCTGCGTTCTCAGAGCGCAGAGTTCTGGTGGGATAATATGGCACTGTGAGCTCTCTAAGATATGACGGAGCTTGACCATTTAGAGCTTTATAAGTTAACACTAGGATTTTAAATTCAATTCTGGATTTTACAGGGAGCCAGTGCAGAGAAGCTAAAACAGGAGAAATATGATGTCGTTTCTGAGTTCCTGTTAGTACACGTGCTGCTGCATTCTGAATTAGCTGAAGAGTTTTTAATGATTTACTAGAGCTACCTGATAATAGAGAGTTACAGTAATCCAGCCTCGAGGTAACAAAAGCGTGGACCAATTTTTCTGCATCTTTTTGGGTCAAGATAGGCCTAATTTTTGCAATATTACGCAGATGAAAAACTGTAGTCCATGAGGTTTGTTTTAAATGAAAATTAAAAGACAAATCTTGGTCAAATGTTACTCCGAGGTTTCTTACGGTAGTGGTAGAGGCCAGAGCAATGCCATCGAGAGAAACTATGTCATCAGATAAAGAGTCTCTGAGTTGTTTGGGGCCAAGAACAATTACTTCAGTTTTGTCTGAATTTAACATCAGGAAATTGGTGCTCATCCAGGTTTTTATGTCTTTAAGACAATTAGTAAGTTTAGTTAATTGATCACTTTCTTCTGGCTTCATAGATAAATACAACTGTGTATCATCCGCATAACAATGGAAATTTATAGAGTGATTTCTAATGATGTTACCTAAAGGAAGCATATATAGAATAAATAGGATTGGTCCAAGCACAGAACCTTGCGGAACTCCAAAACAAACTTTAGTACGTACGGAAGATTCATTATGAACGTCAACAAATTGAAAACGATCAGATAAATAAGATTTAAACCAGCTTAGTGCAGAACCTTTTAGGCCAATTAAGTGTTCCAGTCTCTGTAACAGAATTTCATGGTCAACAGTGTCAAACGCTGCACTAAGATCTAATAAAACAAGTACAGTGACGAATCCTTTGTCTGAAGCAATCAGAAGGTCATTTGTAATTTTAACTAGTGCTGTCTCAGTGCTATGATGCGCTCTAAATCCTGACTGTAATTCCTCAAATAAATTATTATCATGGAGAAAATCACACAGCTGGTCTGCGACTACTTTCTCAAGGATCTTTGACATAAAGGGAAGATTAGGTATTGGTCTATAGTTGGCCTCTGGATCCAGGGTGGGCTTTTTTAGTAGAGGTTTAATTACAGCTACCTTAAAAGACTGTGGTACATAGCCTGTTAATAAGGATATATTGATCATGTCTAATGTATGGGTGTTAACTAAAGGTAAGACCTCCTTGAGTAGCCTAGTTGGGATGGGGTCTAAGAGACACGTTGATGATTTAGATGATGAAATCACTGCGGTCAATTCTTGAAGGGAAATTGGGGAGAAGCAATCTAAATAAATATTAGGTGTTACAGCTGTGTACCTTTTTCCGGCCCCACAAGTTGGCTTGGCTTGTCGGCAGGAGTCCATCTCTCTCCGACAACCCCCATCCATTTTCAGTCCAACTTGTCAACTGAGGTTTGATGACGTATTTCTGTGACAATCATGTTTCCAATGTCCACGGTAGCCACAGAGGAAACGGACATCATTTGGAGTTTTTCTTCCCCAGTTCTTGTGTCGGCCAGCGTTCTTTCCCTCTATGTTCATGACCTGGTTGTCCATGTCCTCGGACTGTGTTATACATGGTTATTGCTGCCATGTGAAGCTCCTTCTGTGTTGTCTCTTCTTTTTTCTTTATCTTAGAGAGTATTTGGTCATGGGCATGTATGGCGTGTCTGCGAAGTTCGGACAGGCGTGCATCATTATGTTTTTTAAACTGAGGGATCCCCCTATTTGGAAACCAAACTCAGCTGTCCAGACATTTAAATATTTTATTTACTTTTATCCCCATATTTCCTTCTCATAATATCCACAATCGGCCCCACCGGAGGTCCAACCTCGACGGAATTTTTACTCCCCATTCCAAATGGAGGTCATGCACGACTATTACAATACAGATGTCTCTGTAAAAGGTCACTTCGTTTAAGGATACAAGTGATAAAGACCTGGTCACTTCGTTTAAGGAGACAAGTGATAAAGAACCGGTTGCTTCGTTTAAGGCTACAAGCGATAAAAAGCAGGTCACTTTGTTTAAGTGATAAAGACCTGGGGCCTCATTTATAAAGCTTGCTTACGCACAAAACGGGGCTTGAAAGTGGCGTACGCCACTTGGCACGCAAAGGTTGTGATTTATAAAAATAAACTTGCCTGGAGAATGAACATTTTGGAGACACTGGGAAGTGGCGACGCAGACGGCGAGGTGAAGAAGTGGAGTCAGATTGTTATTGATGTCTCACACAAATTTAATGTCATGCTATATCCACCTTAGATCCACATTATCATTGCAATTAAATCCAGCAGCCTTATTTTGCGCTTGGAGTGAGTGATAATTGTTTCATAAAAACGTTTTAAAATCCAACTCAAATCCTGAATTGAAATTCTTTCTAAATACATATTTAATCCGCACTGCCTCTCACGTCTCATTGTCCACTTTGGGTGTGCAGAGGGGGAGAGGACGGCGCGACTGCTTGGAATATATTTATTTATTTAGCTAAACGTTTCCAGTGCATTTATCATGTCTCGAAAAACAGCCATTAAGCACAACCGTTACACTCATTTCATCAGCACTACTTAGTCATGTGCTGTTCATGACAAAACCGACATGAAGAAACATGTTTGCCTATTACACTTTCATCTTTGAATTGTATTTCAAATTACATGTTGTATTTTGGGACAGGGATACCACTGGTTCATGCTGTAATTCAGGCCAGGAGTCTGATCAGACTAATTGCCATAAACATATAAATACTGCGGTGACCCTCGTGTGTAATTGCGCAAGGTGGCACTGGCACATACTCCTTTTTGCCTCCACCTTTAATAAATGTGATTCTTTCTGTCGCACATCAATGTCAAACATCTTCAAATTTAAAAGCAACACAATAACTACATGTTGGTAAAGGAGTAGAAATATTTGGTCTACCTTTAGATCAGACCACTTTTTTTTTTTTTTTTGGCTCTGTCACTGTCCGTGCAGTCCCACAGACACAGCTGACAGCATTAGCAGTGCTGATGTGTTGCCACTTCTTTTTTCGCTTTCTTTTATTAGTGATCCCGCTGCTGTGGCCACCAAATAAAATCTTTCTTCAGTCCTCCACCTCCTGTTAAAGAGTCTCTAGCTCAGTCTCGGAGAAATTCCGTTTTTTTGGTTCGTTTCTCACACCTGTCGCCGTGACTCACACAACGAGAGAACACTCGCATGCCGGCTCATTTATATGCAGATCGCATTCATGAGGTGATTTGCATGACCATTTATGGTTGAACTAGGGCGTGTAGAGGGCGGAATATGAGGCGGATCTGGGTGCGCACAACTCCAGGAGGTCTGTGAGAACATTGCGTGCAAGTGTGCGTGCGCACGGTTTTATAAATAAGATTATTTTTTGGCGCACGCCATTTTCAGCTTTTGGGCGCACGTCAACTTTTAGTATGAATCCTAAGCACTCTTTTATAAATGAGGCCCCTGGTCACTTCGTTTTAAGGAAACAAGTGATAAAGAACCTGGTCACTTTGTTTTAAGGAGACAAGTGATAAAGACCTAGTCACTTCGTTTTAAGGAAACAATTGATAAAGAACCTGGTCACTTTGTTTTAAGGAGACAAGTGATAAAGACCTGGTCACTTCGTTTTAAGGAAACAAAAAACAAGTGATAAAGAACCTGGTCACTTCGTTTTAAGGAGACAAGTGATAAAGACCTGGTCCCTTCGTTTTATATGGAGTTAGATCAGTCTCAATATTCACAAATGCACACAGAAGGATTCACAAATACATGTTAAGATTTATATATAAATGACTCTCTCCACACAAATATTTTCAATGCACACACATATATTTAGCATTTTATATAAATGTAAAGAAAAATCCACAAATAACCAAAAAGTTTCACAAATGTATTTCTGATGCACACACAAATATTTATTGTTTTAAATATATGCAATAAAAATCCACAAATATATGTATAAAAAGTATTTGCAATTTTCATCAAAACATATGTGGATGTTGATACATTAATTTACAAATGCTTTTATTTTGTGAATCTTTTTGAGACTCCCCTGACGTCACCCGATCCACAAATGCATTTTTTTCTACCAAGGGGATATAGGTAGCCAATCAGATGTCTCCTTCCTCTTCAGCCAATCACATGAGCATCCCGCCACCGCCCCCACGTGGTTGTTTTAACATTGTAGCGTCAGAAGGTGGCAGTAATGCACCACTACATTGTTTGCGACCGCCAAATTAATACGGAAGAGAAGAAGAAGAAGGTCAAGAGCGTAGAGTGCTTCAGCACTGCTCTATTTCCAGCGCGGCAGGCACTGCGAGAAAAGCCTTTTATGTCCGTCCCAGAACAGCGGGCTGGGGTGGGAAATAGTGTCGAAGGTGCCGCTGCTGATGTGTTGTTGACGGACAACGCACCGCGCCGGCGGTGGTGTGCGTTGCACGGTGCAATTATAGGCTACCAACTAAGCAAGTTTCAGATGATTTGCTAACTAACTGGGCTACCACACACTTTAGGAAAACCAATCACTAATAATTCAACAAAAAGTCATGATTTACAACAAGTGGACACACTGACAGGCAACAGTATCCAGCTGCAGCCCCGGAGCAGAAGCCCCTGACATGACACAAGCCTCTGGCTTTTTTTTCCTAACAACTTATTTAAGAAAAATTGCATAACATAGCGTCTATGAATTGATGAATTGTCCATTTATTTTACCTTTTATTTAATCATACAAGTCAACTTTGCTTTTTGTTTGTTTTTGATCACATCGCCATGTTGGAAACATCAATAAAAGAAGCTGCGCTCAGTGGGCGCTCCTTGTATATTAATATTCATATGCTTAGTTAACTACCACCTGTATTCATTTAGGTCGGACCTTTCAAACTACAAATGTTTCACCATTCAATGTGAGAAATCAATGCTAACATTCAAAAATAGCTGACTGTTACCCTATTTCGTGTGTAAGTGTGCACAATGAAGAGACAAAAGTCAATTTGACAAACTTTATTTTCAAATTTCCACAAACAATATCTGATAGCCAGTCCACTTCTCCTGGAAGCCTGCAAGAGACAGAAAGACAATGAGCACCTAACTTCAAGAAACAAATCCCAACTTCACCACTGTATTTTTTTTGTTTCGCATTTCAGCTGTCTTATAGCCAGATTGAAGGCTTTGGGTCCGTCACTCTGCTTAATTTAGTGTTGTAACGGCCTGACTACACGGTGTCGGCCCGCCTGGCCTGACCTCCGTGCTCCTCTTCGCTCCTCTCACCCACACTTGAGCATCCGTCCAGGCCGCGGAGGTCAGGCTGGAGGGCTGCGGAGATGTCAAGCCCAGGCAGGACCATAGGTGAGTGGATCCCAAGTCTCGAGCCCTGCCCTCGCCACTCACCAGGGACCTCTTCTAACGGTCACAGAATAAACAACATAACTATTTTCTGCCAATTTATTCCAGTTAGCTTACCTGAAACCTGCTGCGTTGAGATGCTGTGTCCTGCGAGCTCAGTTCCACACAAAGACCGCGACAATAATATTCAGCATCACTTCCATCACGTCAGGGGCTTGTGCTCGGGGGCTGCAGCTGGATGCTACTCCTTACAGGTGCTCGATCGTCGGCTGCCATGCTGCTAACTAGACCTCTTGACCATTGACATACGCGCTTGACCTTCTTCTTCTTCTCTTCCGTATTAATTTGGCGGTCGCAAACAATGTAGTGGTGCATTACTGCCACCTTCTGACGCTACGACGTTAAAACATACCCCACGTGGGGGTGGTGGCGGGATGCTCATGTGAATGGCTGAAGAGGAAGGAGACATCTGATTGGCTACCTATATCCCCTTGGTAGAAAAAATGCATTTGTGGATCGGGTGACGTCAGGGGAGTCTCAAAAAGATTCACAAAATAAAAGCATTTGTAAATTAATGTATCAACATCCACATATGTTTTGATGAAAATTGCAAATACTTTTTAAATACATATATTTGTGGATTTTTATTGCATACATTTAAAACAATAAATATTTGTGTGTGCATCAGAAATACATTTGTGAAACTTTTTTGGTTATTTGTGGATTTTTTTTTTTACATTTATATAAAATGCTAAATATATGTGTGTGCATTGAAAATATTTGTGTGGAGAGAGATCTTAACATGTATTTGTGAATCCTTCTGTGTGCATTTGTGAATATTGAGACTGATCTAACTACATAGTTTTAAGGAGACAAGTGATAAAGACCTGGTTGCTTCATTTATGCTACAAGCGATAAAAATCAGAAGATCGATTGTGGATAACATGAGAAACGGAAATGTTATGCCAATTTTAAACCCAAATTTTAAGAAAAGAAAACTTAAATGTCAATATTTCAGTGCTCACCAGATGAATATAGCTGAATTGCGTTCGTGGAAATCCCAGCGGCGACGATCTGGGGCGTTTGCGGTCAGTCCTCCCTTCTCAGAAGAGGATTTAAGGTTGGAGGCTGGAAATCTTTTTCTTTCCAGGATGGCCTGTCACCGTCCGCGTCCCGTCCCAGATGATCTCTCGAGGGATCCCACTTCTGACAGCAAATTGTTGTGGAAATTCTCTGCTGCTGGTGAGTAATGAAAAAGAGACTTCTGCCGGTCGACGAGGTTTTTTATTTTCTTTGCAAAGAAAAGGTCAGTCATCACACGAGCGGTCAGAATGAAGAAAGACCCAGAGCATGGGGAAAGCCTAAGCATTTATACCTGAGGAACGCCTCTTACGGTGTGTTTCACACCCTTCTGTCTGCGGCAGGGAGCAGCGCCCATACCCATTGTTTTCGAACTCTTTTGTCTGCCGCAGGTATTGGTTCCGAGTTGGGTGTATTTCACACTTGGCGTATCCTGCAGGATTTTGTATCTAGGTGTGAGGTTAAGATGTCTAGACATTCTGAAGTATTTGTAAACACAAAGAATACACAAAGAAAATGAAATTACAATTACACACACACACACACACACACACACACACACACACACCAACCTCTCTCGCTCTCCCTCTGCCATTTTCCGCACGCTGTTTTTGAAATCTTCGGCGACCTGCCCCTTGCATTATTCGATTTCGCCTACTTGACTGGCTTGTGGAGTGGATAGAGGAGAGGAGGGGAGGGGGCAGTATTGCGCATGCACGGCTTCCGGGTGCGTTTGATTTGCAACACAAGACAACAAGAGTAAACTGACAAGAAGTGCATAATCGTTTCATGTCGATTATTTTGTTTTCATAATCGTTGAAAGCCCAACTCGTAATCTAGATTAAAATTCGATTAATCGAGCAGCCCTAAGCTTGTTATGTTTCATGCGGACTATTTCTGAGAAGTCCTTGTTGATAAAGATGTTGGTGCCTTTGAGAAGTTTTGTTCTCTTCAGAATCTCTTGCTTGTCTTTATATCGGAGCAGTTTGACCTCGATGGATCTGGGAAGACCTGCCTGATCATATTTCCCAGTTCTATGAGCTCTTTCAACTTCTATAAGCTTAGAGTCCATTTTTAGATGGTCGGCTAACATTTTCTTTGTTAGGATTTCTGTGTCTCCCCAAGATTCAGATTTTGATTCAGGCACTCCATCAATCAGTAGGTTGTTTCTTTTTGTTTGATTCTCTAGATAATCATTTTTTGCAGACAGGTTATTCATAGAGGCTTGGTAAGAAGCAAGGCTGGTTGAAATATCTTGGATTTTTCCAGAGTTGCTCTTTAGAGAAGACTGCAGTTCAGTTATATCAGCTAGGGAAAACTGAAGACTTGCTTTTAGGTCATGAATATCTTTTGAAATGTTTAAAACATCTCTAACAAGATTATCCATTCGGACAAACATAGAATCAACACTCACTTGTAGGCATGATTTGTGGCTTTTTTCTTGTTCAAGAAAATCTTTGTAGAAAGTTTTTTTGCTGCTCAAGCATTTCATGCAACACAGACATGGTGACAAACTTCTCATCATTTCCAGCCTTTGTGACCCACGTACCTTACGCACTTTTTAGTGGCTGACCTGTAGGAAGATGCAGCAGGTCCTAGTGGTGGCTGCTGTTGGAGCCTGGGGTCGGCCTGGTGGTGAATGGTTCCTGTTAAAGCTTGGGCCTGGGCTGATGGTGGATGACTGTTGCAGAAGCCTGGGCTTGGCCTGGTGGTGGATGGCTGCTGCAGAAGCCTCGGCTCGGCCTGGTGGTGGATGGCTGCTGCTGGAGCCTGGGCTCGGCCTGGTGGTGGATGGCTGTTGCAGAAGTCTGGGCTCGGCCTGTTGGTGGATGGCTGCTGCAGAAGCCTGGGCTCAGTCTGATGGTGGATGGCTCCTGTTGAAGCCTGAGCCTGGCCTGGTGGTGGATGGCTGCTGCTGAAGCTCAAGCTCAAGCTGCTTGCTCCCAGTGGGCCCAGGATGGTGGCAGATGCAGTGGGCCCCTGATTGTTAATCCATCAAAAATCAGCATTGTCCATCCACACTTTAGGAAAACTTCTCCGTAAATGACTTGAATATTTGATAAATAAAGTGTTTTTATGTTTTTTTAAAAGTATTTAAAAAGTCTAGAAATACAATAAGATAAAACTGAAAAGCTGTGAGGGGGTGCTCAGCCCTGTCATGCAGAGAGCAGGAGAGAGACTGCAGAATGATAATACATAAAAACCAAAACTTTAAAAAGTAACAGTAACAGCCAATAACGGTGGAGCTTACTATTATTATTATCATTATTGTTACGGTCTTGATTAAATTTGCCCCGGGCCATTTAATAGTAGTACCAATCCCTGCCCGGGCAACTCAGAAGTTGCCTCTGGGTCGCATGTGGCCTGTGGGCCACTAACTGATCCAAGGACTCCTCCAGCAGGTTCTCCATTTAAAACGACAGTGTCTGGTTTTTTCGTCTCACACTGAACTTCAAAATAAGTCTCTAAAATAATTCCCAATTTCAACTATTAAATCAACTCCAGAGAGACAGTTAATCTGTAGATTGAATATGCAGAGTGTCAGTCATCTGTAGGTGAACAACCGAAGAGTCTCCAGTGGAAGGATAGCGAATGAAAAGGCACTTGGCAGTCTGTTGTTCAGCCTGCAACACTGTGTCGGTCAAACAACTGGAGATGCCAGTCAGTGGACTCTAATCCATCAACCGTCTGTCTTAACAAAGACATGGTTTGATTTAAAGTAAGCAAAGAGAAAGGAAATAGAATAAAGACAATCACAGTGGTTTATTTAGCAAATTAAATGAATAATAATAAAACAATCACAGCAAGCTCTAAGGCACTTGTTTTGAATATTATCATCGCCATCATCATCACTTTGATGATGGGTGGATGGATGTTTTAGTGCCAGTATTCATGATACCAGACAGGATCTCCCTTCTTCACATGGTGGACGTGTCCTTTTGCAATGTCCTGAATATAGTTAGATCTGTAGCTGATTGAGCTCAAGGTCTCATTGTTCTCACAAAGATGCTACATCTGTCTCCTCACAGAGGACTTGGGGCTGTTATGTATATGCAGACAAGACAAATTCACTTTTAATGACTTCTTTCATGGTCATGGAATTCAGAGGTTTGAGTTTGAAGTTGGTTTGGTATTAAGACAGGATAATAGTACAGATCAGACATAACCCAAATGTCTGGTTTTATTCAGCTTACGGTGACCAGACGTCCCAGATTTTCGGGGACAGCCCACGATTTCCGGGGACAGCCCCCGATTTGGGTGACCTGTCCCTGGTAAAAGCTGTCCCCGAAAATGTCCCCGATTTTGACATTGAATAGGGGAAAAATGCGTGCAAACTCAAACACCAGTTATTACGGTAGTCAGTAAAGGCATCGCCAGAGAAAACGTTGTATGATGTACAGACGTTATCAGGAAGCACGACCAGACGCAGCAGCATCAACAACAACAATCTAGAGGTGGCAAAAAGGAGACAAGTGGAGACTTGTGTGTGTGTGTGTGTGTGTGTGTGTGTGTGTGTGTGTGTGTGTGTGTGTGTGTGTGTGTGTGTGTGTGTGAAGTGAGATAAAAGTAGGTTATGATTCTAACATGCAGTGCATCTGTTTAATCTGAACTGAAGACCTAACGTAACATTATAAAAGTCAGTGAACATTAACATTATGTCACTGTTTTTATATCTGTCATTGGTGAGGCTGTAACCTTAGCGTGAGATTATCAGGTGATGACATTGTATGTGGCTCTGTTTTCGAAAAGGAGGAGGTAGAAGACTGCTTTGGTACCATAGGATTTTCCTGGAGGCATAGGGACCTGAGACTGTGTTAAAATAATGAATAAATAATAAGTAAATGGTTAATAGTTGTGTGTTAACTGCTGTATTTTGTGTCGGGCTGGCACCAGTCACTGCTGTGTGGGTAATCAATGAATTTAGTAGTTATAAATGCAGACCATTTGATTAGATGATGTCCTATGTCACTGTTTTGTATGTCACTGTTGTTAGTGAAGGTGCAACTTGTTATATTAGATTATCATGAGATGACAATATTATCTCTATCTTTTGTGAGTGCACTTAATTCTTTAATTTTAATGAAGTAGCATTTTGTTTAGCCTTACTGATGCTGTTGCATGGGGATACAGTTATTTTTCTTGTATGAAAAAATTATATCTGCAGTAGAAAGTTGCACTTTGGAAATTTGGTTTGGTACAGTGATACATGGTCTGAAAGGTTTAGGAACCTCTGATAGAGCACATTTCAAACAGACGCAGTTACATAGAGCATATAAAAAAGAGCACAATAACTATATTATATAAGTATATTACCAAAACTGATGTTATTTCTTTAAGAAACTATTCACTTACTATTGGCTCTGTTCTTGCAGTTTTTCTCATGTTCTCCTTTGCTCTTATTCTACCCAAGCTCCTGAGGTGGAGGCTACGGAGGTGGATGAATGAGGGGATCATGATGATGTCATCCCTTTTTTTGATTGCCACCTTTTGTGTCATAAATATCAGTTCAGTGTTCAGTTATGAGTTGAAACCTTTGACCAAAAAAATCCATCCTAACTCAAGCTAATAAGATTAAGATATTTTTGTCTTCCTCAGTGGATGGATGGTTGGTGTAGAAACAAAAAAGTCATGGTCCCGAGCCGTGCCAGAAAGCTCGTGACCTCGCTCCTTTCCTCTCGAACGGACTTTCTTTGTCTTCCATTAGATATCAAAAAAAAATCACTGGAGACACGTAGAATCAGATGCAACTGATGTGCTCGCAGGCAACAAACACATCACAAACTCAATGAGTCAAGCTCTGGAGCAGGACTGAAATTTCATTGTTTGCGCACTCGTTTTTATTGTGAAGATTTTCTGCTGAGTCATCTCTTTCTTAATCCTTCCCACTCTGCTCTGATCGTAACGGTGTCACATTTCTGCTGAGTTTCCACTTTTTCTTTAGTCCTTCCCCCCCTGGTGGCATGCCTTTTTTGCTTTTGTTCAGACATGCCCAGACATGTCTTAAAGATGTAATCTTTTTCTCCCGGCCTGGTTTCACTTTATTTTTTTTTTTAAAACATATGAACCTTGGGGACTTTCGCTATACAATCCCCTATGACTTCATACAATACAACTTTAGAGTGTGTGTGTGTCTATTATTATACTTACAGGTGGTGCATAGTGTCTTATGTGTGTGTGTGCTTAAAACTGTACAAGGTATGATATGTTTTTATCATGTGTGTGGTTACAACAGTGATTTACCTTACACGGTTACATAAACCACTCCAAACTTAATCATTGAACTTAATCAACCTATACAGAACAAAGTATTTATCTGATCATTACATGAACTTCTTTTATACTTAATCAATGTATGCAATGTAAAAACCTTTACCTGATTAGTCATAAAATCTTACACTACATTGGTGACTCATTTGTTTGATTGCAACCTTTTTTGTAATAAAAGCTGGTCAAAATACATGAAAAAGTACTTGTCCCCGGTTTTTATTTCATAATGATTATATTTAATGATTTTTCACCGCCGCAATGAAAATGTCCCCAGTTTTCATCTCAGAAATCTGGTCACCTTAATTCAGTTGTCACTGCATCATCACAGTTTTTTTCTGTGGATAGCAAGTGTCTAAAAATGTGGGGATTATTTGATCTTTTGATTAAACAAAAAGGTTTGTCAGGCATTCCTTTTCATGAACTTCTTGGGACTTGACCTTTTAAACCTTTGAAAAAATACAAGATTAGAAATATGTAGAATGCAAATGTATATTGTATGTCTGCCTATGCGAACAACCAAAGTAGTATTACTGTAAGTCCGCTGTCTGCATCTGTTTTTTGGACTATATCTGCTCTTCCACCTAAACCTGAAGGGTCCAAACAAAGTATGGGCTCTCAGTTCAGGTGTGGCAGGTGTCATGTTATTTTACATGCTTTGGCCATGCTCTAGTTTGTATTTTCATATACAAAAAAATTCATAAAGATGTTTTCATACTTTCTCTTTATGTGGCAAATGCCCACACTTCATCTGTTGCAAGTGTGTTCACAGTGCTCAGTGGGAACATGGAACGAGACAGGGTGCATTGCATTAGCCTGCCAAAATAATGGTCAGTTACAGATGAAATAAGGGAATGCATTGCCTTATGTCAAGGGTTGGGCTTCAGTCTCTAGTCTGGCTGTACAGGTCTAAATCCTGTTCAGAACAAAGATTTGTGATGAGATAAGTTGAAACTTGCAACCAGCTGCAAGATGCGCCGGTTTGCGTCCTTCTAAGAAACCTGCCAGTTTATAATAATGCAACTAGACAAGAAGGTGTATCATATCCTTATCAAGGACTCTGTGAACGACAATGGCACTTTGTGGAGTTTTGAGTCACGGGGTCAATAATTGCAATCCAGTCAGAGCTGATCAGATATATCTATGGATGACATGAGCAGCTGCTGCAGAGGTGAGTGAAAGCAAACTTTTTGACCCAGAACAATGGGCCTCATTCACTAATATGTTGTATATGTTCTGTAATAAATGTTCTTACATTGTTCAAAATAAGTGCGTACACAAAATCACCGTGGGATTCATGACACCTGCGCACCGGCCAATTTTGTTCTCACCACCTTGCGTATGTGTGTGAATCAGAATCATTCTAAGTTGACAGGTGTGTGCTCACAATTTGTGATTAGCATACTACCACGCCCCCATTTCTCCATATAAGGAAACCGCTTGCCTAGAGTTGATTCATGAATGAAAGAAGTGGTTACGCGAGGAGAGAAGTAGTAAATATCACAGTTTGTTAGAAGCATGGCGCCGGATCTTACAGGAATGCCATGGGTCATTTTGCAAAATTGTGGAGGACACAGCATGCCAGGAGGATCTTGCACACCTTCTCAGGGGTATAAAGTAGTTTGCCACCGGCTGTATCCAATCCAAACACATTCAACGGCCCTTGAGCACGCCAAAAGTGTGCTCTACGGGGTGTGTCCAACAAGCCATCCACTTCTCACAGCCCCTGCCTCCAAACGCATTCACACTGTACTGTTTTGCAAAGTAAATGAGTCGTGGGTGCCTCCTGGCCAGCGGGCTACAGTGTTAAGGATATGGCAGTCGGCATTACAGATCATCTGCACGTTGATGGAGTAATAGTTTTTTCTGTTCATGTTGTTGTTAATATTTTAATTGTCACAATGATGAGGCTGAACATGTGTCAATTTCATGGTTATTTAATACATCTGGCCAATATATTAGTAAATTAATGATTTTAAAAAATGTGAATTAAATCTCTTTTTAATGAATGTGGTTTTATAGTCTCTGCATGTACTTAAAAGGTATGTGTTTGCATTTTCTAAGTCAGTTCAGCCTTCGTCATTTGTGCGTACGCATGGTCTGAGGCAGTTCTAAATTTGTTCGCAAAGTAAGAACAAATTCGGGTAAGAAAATATCGATGAATCCCGGATTTGTGCGTCAACCGATCGTATGCACAGTTTAAGCACAGATTTGTGCGTACGCACTGTTTGTGAATGAGCCCATTGAATGCTGACAGGCTATTCTCACAATTTTTTTTGTATGTAATGCACCCACATTTTCACATATCCCATGTATTTTGAAAGGATGTGATCACGTGGCCAGTGCGCTGACATCAGTTAACAAGATAACAGTCCTGAGTGCTTGTAAGGAGGCGGGTTGGTTGCAAACTGACAAGTTTGGATCCGTGTGAACTTTGAATTAAATTTTAATCTTTTTAAGGTACATCCTCACCATGTTTCTTTTCTACCCCTAACCACAATAATTTTAATTGCCTAAACCTAACCTCTATAACTTTACATTAATTATGTAACTGCATGTTAAGGATTTGTCATCATTCATTGGGTGCAATTCATTTCACTTTCACTATGCCTGGTGCCTGCTGCTCCATCTGCCCTGAGTACGCTCTGCGAGAGTGTAGTGCAATCAATAACCAAACAGTATATATATTCCAACAGAGCTGCTAATGAACGGTCCAGCTCCAAAAATAGAAAATCAAAAAGTGGCGGCAGGTGTTGTGTGTGTGTGTGTGTGTGTGTGTGTGTGTGTGTGTGTGTGTGTGTGTGTGTGTGTGTGTGTGTGTGTGTGTGTGTGTGTGTATTTTGGTTTGCTGCCACAAATAAATTAATGTGTGGGAAACCCTGCTGTTTATTAGCTCTTCTGTTTTATTTGTGTATCATTAAACTGGTCTTACACACAGTATCGTCCAACTTCTACAAGTGGACACATTGCTACATTGATTGTATGTGCAAAATACAATATAATGTGTTGTTTTTGACAAGTATTGCAGTGGCTTACATGGCTAAAACTGGTATTGCTAGCAACATCTTGTTTTTCTGTCTTCTTGTGCTGAAACGCAGTCAAATCTGGTGTGACTGACTTGTCAACAGCTGCAGGGATGTAAATAAGATAGCATAAACTTGCTGGTGATGTAGGGCTGTTTGCCACAGCAAGTGAACATGTCATCTGCTGAGTTTGTCACTGACTTGACCAGCTGACCAGAGTTTAACTGGTTGTTGAAACAAGTGACTTGTCTCATGCCTCATGTTCTCAAATGGCTGGCAGTGTGACAAGCTGAGTCACAGGTGACACCATCAACTGATGGTGAGCTGAAATGGCCCAGTTCACATCTCTACAACTTTGTCGTTGAACATTCTGAATCCCTCTCACTCAAAGATTTTCAATTTAGTGCAGTACAGTAATATAAAAGTTTTGAGTACACCAGACACATTAAATGTGTCACGTCCCTTGTCTGACAGGAATTTTATGTCAGTTTAACATAACTATTTTTGTTATTTGAGCATTTAATCCCATGTCATTTGAACAAAAAACATTGAGTACACTTTTTACAACAATTTCTTAATTTCACTAAATTATAAAAATATATGCTAAGGCCACAATGATAGTGCTGTTTATTGACCTTAAACTAATTAGGCTAAATCAGATTTATACATTTCAGTCAAATTAACTCAAAACTCAAATTGTTGACTTAAAGAGTAATTAAACCCTAAAACCATTTTTTCAGCTGATAATCATTGTTTCAGGTAATGAAGTAGTGTTACAGACTGATCCTGCTCAAAATCTTGACAGTTTAGTGCAAACTGTTGAAAATCTACATGCTATTTTAAAAATGTGGTGTGGAGTGCCCTCTACAGCTTGAAACCTGGTTACTACATTTGAATTTACATTACATTGGAGGCAAATGACTCTTTTTCGAGGCGAATGACATCACTAACCGTCCACGCTAAGCCTGCCTTCCTCCCTTTACTCCTCCCCTTACTATAAAACCATTCTGTCCGCAGTTATCAAACTGATAGCGAGCAGGAGTAGTAGAGCAGAGAGAATAGCTAGTAATTTGTCGAATTGTATTGTTATCATAGTGTATTTTAGTGTAGTTTTACAGTTAGTAGTGTGTTTATAGTATTTAGGTTAGTTGGTCAAGGAGAGGCACCGAGGCTTGGGAGTATATATCTCTCTTGTCAGTTTATGAATTCACATGACTACAGAAAACAAAGGTTATAAGGTCACAGAGGGGGGGTGGGGGGGGCGCAGTTCTCCCTAGTGCTCCCTGGTTCAGTCATTAGCAGTTAACTCAAATATCATTGCTGGCTATTGTCAGTGATCAATTCAGCCTCACTGAATCCAAACAGAGTCTCTTTCTGTGAGCTGAAATGAGCTGCAACTGCAGAGCAGGACGACAGGAGGACACACAGCAACAGGTGCTGCTGCATTGCCTGCTGACTGGCTCGACATGTTGGGTGTATGGGTGTGCCAGTGTGCACGCAACCATCTGTGTGTGCATTTTTGGTGGGCCCTTCTTTAATTAGACAATAATTCCAGCTTAATGTGTTCTGCCATACACACACAAACATCCCACCCACACCCAAATGTTTGTATGCAGACACCTCATTATGTAACACATGTGGTCCAAAACACAAATACACACACTGATGCACACACACACACACACACACACACACACACACACACACACACACACACACACACACACACACACACACACACACACCAGCCTACATAGCAGCTTGATTGTTTCCTGCTGTGACTTACCGTGTACAGTTCATTAAGTCATTCCCAAAAAAAAGAGCAACATTTCTAAAAGAATATCAACACTGAGTCACGTGAGACTCTCCGGTCTACTTATTGCTCTGTGGTTAAGTTTGTTATACCTGTCCATAAATCGCAAGACTTGTCACAGGGTCAGGTCAGTGTGTGTGTGTGGTGGTACTACGATGCCTAGCAGACAAACAGCTCTGCCTGGGTGTTGGCAGACTGTGTGAGGTGGCATGCAGCCTGAATGTCCACATGTGCTGCGTATAGTATTATAAGAATAACCACAACACTGTTTTATATCACTGTTGAATCAGCTATATATATACATGTATGTGTGTGTATATATATATATATATATATATATATGTATATATATGTACATATATATACATATATAATGTATACATATATATATATATGTACATATATATACATATATATGTGTATATATATATATATATATATATATATATGTATGTACATATATATATATATATATGTATATATATATATATATATATATGTATATATATGCAGGGCTCCAGACTAACTTTTTCCACTGGGAGCACCAGCGCTCCTTACTGAAAATTTTAGGAGCACCAGCACAAATTTTAGGAGCACTATCTATATCGACACAATATGTTCATAATTTTGTTGAGATTAACTGCATTACGTATAATTTAGCAATAAACACAGACAACCCTGCAGGGTTCAACGCTAAGGTTTTTTTTCCACTTGCCCGAAGTCAGTTTTTACTTGCCCTATAAAAATTGTTTAATTTAAGTGGCTATCAAATAACAAAGACTGCAGTTATTTTTATGTTATGTAATCTTTATTCACACTGTATCGTTCTCTCTCTATAATTTTGTGCCTATATTAACACCGGGTTTAATTTATTTTGCCTCCATCTCTCTGCCCTGCTCTACTCTACTTCAACACTACTTAGCTCTCTCTGCTTTACCAGTAGACTACCACATCCACCTGCTGCACAAAACACACACAGCAGTGTTTCCCCTAGGATGGAGTTGTAGCAGCAGAGGTGAAGCACACACATGAAAAATAATTTTCACATGCGTGAAACTCTTTTGTATGCTTGCAAAGCACAGCCTGCTGGGATGTTTCTGTGTATACTGGCACCAGAAGGGCTCTTTAGGACTAAGTACATACAGTACATGTGCACAGTAATGAGGTGAAATGTCTGTCTAGCTTACATAGGAGGTGTCTCAACATTTAGGAACATACAATTTTATTGAACATAATAAAATTAAAAAGTCACTTGACATGCTACTGTTTTGTGCTATGACCTATTTAAGTGCTGGAAGTGGTTAATTACATGACAACGCCTGAACGCAACACAAGCTCAGCACCCAGTGCCGTGCTGCGCTGCTGGGCGAGCAGCGTGTTTGTCTGTGCGTAACAGCAGTCTGTTCGGGTCAGGTTTGGTCAAGAAAATGCGGCCCGAGCCGCTCTAGCGTGCTCACCTGTGTGTGTGTGGCGGAACTCCGCCGTGCGCAATACAGAGAGCAGAGGATAAATGTTAATGCGTGACCATGTAGAGACAGAAATGACACAATGACATAACACCATAAATAGTATTTTGTTCAGTTATTATATGAAGCGTCCGTCGCGCAAAATAATATCAATGGGGCACTGTGGGCAGGGCATTGCTGACTCGTCCTCTGAACTATCTGAAGTTTGGGAAACTGGCACAGGACCGACAGGAGTTTCTGGATAAATTTTTCTTGTGAAAAACGAATCTATAGTTCGTTTCATAGCGTCACTTTATGGTCAAACGACACAGCACTTTCTACTCGACACCGGCTCTGTGATATATATATATATATGTATATGTGTGTATATATGTATATATATATATATATATATGTATATATGTGTGTATATATATATATATATATATATATATATATATATATATATATATATATATATATATATGTATATGTATATGTATGTCACTCACAGTTCACACAGTTCTGAACACTGGTCTGCTGGGGAAAGTCCTGTGTGTTTGCACATCCCCCACCCCAACGTGCCTCCTTACTGGATCTCATACTTCTTTCCTCCAGTCAGCACATTGGTCACCTGACTGCAGCCTTCACACATACACTGCTCAAAAGAATTAAGGGAACACTTAAATCACATCAAATCTTGATGGATGAATTATTCAAGTTGAAAATCTTTACTGATGTGGGTATAATTTGTTGAGAACAAAATGTTGTAACAATGGTCAATGAAAAACAAAATAATCAATCCACTGAGGGCTGGATTCTAAATCATATTGAAAAATCAAAGTAAAAAAAAAAAATGGAATCACAGGCTGATCCAACTTGTGTGAATTTTATCACGGCAACTCATAATGTGACTCAGTAGTGTTTATGGCCCTTACGTGCCTGTATGCACTCCTGACAATGTCTTGGCATGCTCTTGATGAGTTGGCAGATGGTGTCCTGGGGGACGTCCTCCCAGACATGGATCAGGGCATCAGCGAGCTCTGATGATCTCATCCTGATACCTAACAGCGTTACCTATGACATGGAGGTCTGTGTGACCCTCCAAGGATATGTCCTCCCAGACCAATACTGACCCACCGCCACACCCGGCCCCACTGAAAGATGTTACAGGCAGCATAACTTTTACCACAGCATCTCCAGACTCTTTCACGCCTGTCACGTGCTCAGTGTGAACCTGCTGTCATCTGTGAAGAGAACAGGGCACCAATTGCGAACCTGACAATTCTGTTTTCTCTGGCGAATGCCAATCAATCTGCACTATGTTTGACTGTGTCCATAGGTCCCACTAGAGGGTGTTTGGTTCTTACCTCCAGTACCCTGCTGGAGGTCATTTTGTAGGGCTCTGGCAGTGCTCCTCCACTTCAGCAGTCCTATGCTCTTGAGACTGTGCTAGGAGACACAGAAAACCTTCTTGTGACTGCACGTATGGATTTGCCATCCTGAAGGCGCTAAACTAACAACTTGATTAGGCTGCAGGTACTGCCTCATGCTACCAGTAGTGACAAAGACACTAGCAGAACACAAAACTAGAAAAGAATCAGTCAGGAAGGATAAGGAGAGAGCAACTGTCTGTGGCCATCACATGCAAAACCATTTCCTCTTGCTTTTGCCTCTCCAATGCACCTGTTGTCACTTTCATTTGCACCAAAGCAGGTGAAACTGATTCACAATCACTTGTGCTTCCTACCAAGTCTAACTGACTAGGTGTTATACTGTGACCATTAAGTGTTCCCTAAAAATTTTTTGAGCAGTGCACATGGGATATGAACAAATTATTGGCTCATTATTACATGAGATATGTACAAATTTTGGTTACATCTCATAGGAAAACGTAAAACAGTTCATTAGAAAAGCCTAGCTTGGTAAAGGCCCATGTCTTTCAAAGTCCCCACCCCCAGCTTTTTAAGTTATATAATATCCCTAACTGCCAAGTACAAATTCAGCACACTCATTCTCTGGGACCAGGAGAGGTCTTGATTTCATCAAGATATTAAATTTAATAAGTAAGACTCCAAAAAATTAAGCTTTTTGAGGCTTAAAGGGGCAGTTCACCAAAAATCAAAATGACACATTTTTACTCTTACCTGTGATGGTATTTATCAGTCTAAGGGTGAATTCCAATTCCTGTCTTAACCCTCAATCTTAACCCTCAATCTCAAAAATGCGCACTCCCGCGAAGTGCTATTGCTGTCCCGATTCTCAGAACGTTAAGCTGAGGGGCAAGTTTGAGGGCTGTATGTCCCTCACTTTTAAGATTTTCCAGGACCACCCTTGGTAGTGAGTGCTATCCCAGAATCCTTTGCGCATCATCCGCCGAGCCCAGCCGAGCCCGGCCGAGTACAGACGATTCAGTCAATGCAAGATGGCGGCGACAAGCGTAAGGAAGCGGAGTTATCAATGTGAGTATTTTCCTTGTTAATAGTTGTTTTAAAATTATGATAACCATTGCATTATCTTAGTTTAACGTCATTTTATGGACTATAGACCTCTATGTAGTGTAACACACATATCTTTTGGCTAGCTAACGAAGCCGGCACGGGCGCTTGCCCCTGCACGTAACCCTGGTTCTCTGATAACTGAGTATGCTGTCATTCAGTTGCAAAAAGTCATTTTTCTCTGATAATGTAGTTGTTAAGTTGTTTTAATATACGTGAAATGTTTGCATTGACATTTTTGTAAGATGACCGGACGGTGTCATCTCCTGTAGCCGTAGAGTCTGCAGCTGGTAACGGTACAACTGCAGGTTAACGATAGTGATCGTATTATCTGGTGACTTTCTGCTGAATAACTTCAGTCGGTTGTTGTGGTACAGATTATTTGGTTGAATATCAACTTATAACCCAAAGAGTGAAACGTTAATGTGGATGAAAGTCACCAGATAACACTTGTGTGACCGTATAAACAGCCTCACTAGTTCTGCTGGATGTTGACTACAGTATTCATTGTGATAATACTTGCAATACTGCATGAAACTAAACTAATAACTTAACGAATATCTGACAGGTAGCCAAAAAAATAAAAGAAAGTAATGTTGTTATCTCTGTTCCATTTCAGGGCCACCAGACAAAACACAAGCCCTGATTCATTTCAGGGCCACCAATGAAGACAAGTTTACAAAAAGCAAGCAGGCTCCAAAAAAACTATGGGAGTGAGTAATTTGTAATTTGTGAACAGTTCATATTCATAACATAATTCTCAGTCACAACGACAACTGTTCCCCGAGTGATCAAACATTCTGTTACAATATGAAATCAACACAGCTGCAGACGGCAGCAGATTATTGTTTGGTAACTGCACATTTGTTTTGCTGCCCCTATACTGTCACTTTTTGGAAAGATTTTGTCGAGTATATTAATTGTAACATTATGTTTTATTTTCACTACTGTACAAAGATGTGCTGTTTGGATTTTATGATGTCAGCATTTCTAAACAAAAACAATTCTATTTCATTAATCTATTTATTATCTATAGCGAAATTCTATATTCATAAGAGTAAATTTTATAATAGAAAATCCTTGTTCAAAATTTTTATGAATGAAATGCAGCAATACTTAGAAACCATTCAGCACTCCACAAACTCCAAAGCTATAAAGACTCTGAAAATATGTAAACAATTTAATGGTTTGAGCTGCTGAACTTTTTATTTATTTATTTGTTTATCTTATTTCTCTTTCTTTTCTCTTAACCCTGGCATATTTGTTCTGTTCATGTCTGTCACTGCTTGTTTTGTACAAGAATTGAAATAAAGTGTTGGGGAAAAAAAATCATTGCATCTTTTTATTGATGACTACTGATGATGTATATTTCTTATTCTTTGAACTGACAGACTGGACAGAGTTTTGGCCCCCACAGTCTTAAGACGTATTTGCCTTTGAGGGGTGTCCCATTTCTAAATCACAAAATAGCCCTTAACACTTGGTTTTGAGGGCTACTAAGATTGAGGGTTGAGGGTTAAGATAGGAATTGGAATTGGCCCTAAGTCAGTCATGCTTAACTCCCTGCCCGTGAACCAGCTCTGGCCCACTGTAGGGTGTCAGGTTTATAAATAAATAAATTAACTAAATTGAATTAAATCGATTGTTTTGGTGCAAGTTGCTGAGTGAGATATTGGCCTTAGAGGTATCTGCCTTCTCTCTTATATAACACAGCAACAGAGCACTCAGCTTGAGGTGCTCAAAACACCAAAAAATCCATTTTAAAATCTGAAAGCATCAATTTCTCTTATCAGAAATCATGACCCGATTACTCAAGATGATCCACAGATCATGTTGTGAGCAGTTTTGTGTAGGAACTATTTTCTTTCTACTGATTATGCCCTTCAACTGATCACTGCGTGACAGAGCTGAGGAGGATGCCATTAATGTTTACATCTCATGCTGTCACAAGCACAAGCCTCTCATCCACAGTGGTGTTTGTTGGTGTTTTGAGACACACAAGCAAAGTGCTATTTAGTTCCAGTTTTTTGAGAGAGAAGGCAGATATTTCTATGGCTGATATTCTGCACACTTGGCAATGTGCACCAAAATAATCTAGATTAATAATTAGCTCTACAGGTAAGAGGAAAAAATATATTTTCAATTTTGGGGGGAAATGTCCCTCCAAAGAGCCATGTTATCTTGATTGATAGGTGTCTCAATTTGCCTTACTGCTTGTGGTGGTTGCCATCCCACCTTAGTTCGAACCAGACTCCACTCAGCATTTGTTGAAATTTGAATATGGTTTAAGTAATTGAAAAAGATGGTGGAAAGTGTTAAAGATTCAAAACAACTCCCCACACACTTTTGTACAATCTACACCAATTCTAGGAGTCATTGACTGTTTACTGTAGTAGTACGAAGATATGACATCAATAATGCAGTGAAGTTTAACAACACTCCAGGCAGAACATACACAGAGAGGCGAGACAGAGTGTTGCATATTACATGTGTGAAAACATGTCTGTCTAAACCCTCCCTCATTCAGTGCTGTATTAATGCACTGTCTTTACTTTTCTATAACTCTCATATCAGTCAAAACAAACACTGTCTGATGAACCATGCCGGCAGCCAGTTGTCCCATCACATGCCAGCCATGTGCAGACGACTGACTACTCACACACACAAACAGGGAAGTGAAATGATATTCAGGTTTGACTGTCTGTCATCTAAAAAAAGATTTGACCTATCAGTCGTAATCTTGCTGTGGCCCACAAACTGCCTCTCTGATAGTATTCCCTCTCGCCTTTTTAAAGAGGTTTTTAGTTCTGTTGGATCTTTTATTCTTGCTTTAATTAGGGACCTCGGCCGAAGGACGAAGTCCATCTTGTTTTTGCTGCGTTTATTAGGGACCTCGGCTGAAGGGCGAGGACCCTATTGTTTTTGTAGTATTTATTATTCTTTCTTTAAACTGGAATTTGACCCCCTAAACATGCTCAAAAACTCACCAAAATTGGCACGCATGTCAGGCGAAAAATTTTATGAAATGAAAAAATTAATCCGAAAAGTGCCAAAATGGCCTCTCTAGCGCCACCTAGCAGTTTAGGCACACTAAAATGGTCGCTGCGGCTTGTAGGAATGACGTAGAAAGATCAAACCAAAACTGGCTTGTTCGTCTCATGGAGACCTACAAATTACGCACTGGCACCTCTGACAGGAAGTGAGCTATTTCCCTTTCAAAGTAAGATTTCGCCTCAAAAATGCTCTTTTTAAAAATTCCTTCAAAAATCAACTCCTCCTACACCGTTTATCGTATCGGCTTCAAACTCGCACACATGACAGATGAACTCGTCGTTATCAGATGTTCTGTATAACTTTGTCATTACTTGAATGGTTTGGATTTTATGGCGTCTTCCAGGTGATGTCTTACAAAACCTCCTGACGATTTTTGCACCACCTAGACACACTAAAATTCCTGCTGCGATCAGTAGGAATCCTGTAGAAAGACCACACCAAAACTGGCTTGTTCGTCTCATCAAGACTTACAAATCACGCACTGATACCACTGACCTAAATCCAACAGGAAATGCGCTATTGCCCTTTCAAAGTAAGATGTCATTTTTTACAAATTCTCTCTCTCAAAAAATATTTCCTCCTACACCATTTATCCTATTGGTTTCAAACTCGCACACATGACAGACCAAGCCCTGCTGAACAATTCCTCTGAACAACTTTGTCATTACTCGAACGGTTTGGATTTTATGCCCTCTTTAAGGTGACATGTCACAAAACCTCTTGACAATTTTTGCACCACCTAGACACAGTAAAATGGCTGTTGTGCACTGTAGGAATGATGTAGAAAGATCAAACCAAAACTGCCTTCTTTGTCTCCTGGAGACCTACAAATCACTTACTGTCACTACTGACCTAGATCTAACAGGAAATCAGCTAGTGCCTCTGAATGTAACATGAGCAAATGTGTCAGCTGGTGCTAGACATTGTAAACTTGTGGCTAAGATCGCTTTTTTGACTCCACAAACATGAAAGCTATATATGTCTGCGTTTGGAATGAGTGTATCTCTCTGGTATCTTCAGATTGACGATCGGACCCACGGTTTGGGAACTGGAAGGACTAGTTCGAGAAATTTTTAACCCATTCTGTCTCTCTGTCAGCTGCATGCTGTCATTAATTAGCATAACAAAAGCTTCAGTCAGACAGACACAAGCCTGCGTGTGTGTGTGTGGTCACACACACCTGACAGGATAACATTGACCAAACTGACTGGAGGTCCGTTTCAGAAAGGAGGTTCAACAAACTCTGAGCCTAACCCTGAACTCTCTCTCTGAGATGGGAAACTCTGGGTTACGGGTTTCAGAACAGGTAATTTCAATCGGTTTAATCAACACAGAGTTTGTTCACTCTGAGTTAAGCATGTGCACCATGGCAACAAGCTACAAGAAAAGGTCTGCATTTTTTTTTACTATATTATATACTATATATATTTTAATAGGCTCATACAGCGAATTTTAAACTGTTTTCAAGAGTAACACGGCTGCAGCAGCGAAGGAACGGGAGTCGGCGTTGGAGAAAATTACTGCTCGAGTCAATGCGTAGCCTAAGTTAAAATTTATTTTATACATTTATGCAATCACAATAATGTTAGGCAAGATATGCAAACAGGTGGAACGGTGTTAAAGCTAAAATTTAGTTCACTGAGATGCAATCCCACCTAATTATTTTTCAAGTGAAAATGGTCTAAAAACAAGTTACTTTTTGGTGTGATTTGTTTTGACTAGAAATGAGACATTTTGACTAGAAATAAGACACATAGGTTATTCTTGGTATGATTTTGAGTTTTTGCAGTGTGATGCAATCTGACATTTTGAGACAGTCAATCTACCTGCACATTAATGCTGTGAATGGACTTCCTATTCTCCTTCATTTTGTGAAGGAGCAATGATGGGAATAATCTGTGAATAATCTCCCGATGAATGCTCAACTCCCTCCTCAGTAACAGTGCCTCTTTGTCCACAGGGTCCTCCAAGAACGGACATGCCATGGTCGAAAAAAGTAGATTTAGAACTAGAACACACTTCAGGATGCGACTTTACCTTGAGGACAGATGTTCAAACTCGCTGAAACCTGCGCGACACTAAACGAATAAATGAATGAATGAATTACACTGCATGTGTGGCGTAAGAGGGAGGAGACAGCTAGAAACTCGAGGTTCATTGAAGAAAACCTGCTCCGGACCAGGTTAGGTTCACAGAGTCAGTTGCCATAGCAACTGACACCGAGCTACAGTTACCTCTCTTTCTGAAATGGGCTGGAGTTACTCCGCTTTCTCTGGTTTAAGTTACCTCCCTTTCTGAAATGGAAAACCCAGAGTTTCCCTCATTTCAGGGTTAACAGACTGAGAGTTTTCACTAAACCTGCTTTGTGAAACGGACCCTGGCTCTTGTGTCTCATTCCTACAATTTCCTAAATAAATGCCTGATAGCAAAAACATGTAAATACAAGATCTCCAGGTCAAACTCTTTTGCCTCATGTACAATCTGAATCAAATCTGTAGCTAAAGCTGTGCTGCAGCAGTACACAATAAAATACATGTAGTCCTGCTCAGTTTCTCCACTGAAATGACCTAGTGTCTGCCTGCTGTTACATCAGGAAAGTATACACATCTTTGAGGAAATGTTACACTCCAAAATTACAAGCCCCTTTGTTTAATCACCACTTTAGTCTTTGTAAAAATCGTATTCTTTTATGATTTACTCTCCTTTATAATTCATGTTTTGTCCATGTTCATATTTGTTATCCTGTTAAAATGTATATTATGTATTTATATATTCATGTACTTACATCATAATGTGTTACACAACAAAACAGGAGTACTGTCACCACAGACCTTTATTTTTTACAGTAAATGGGGAACACTTCAATTCTTAACAGTATGACAGACACAATGTTAATCTTAACATTATATAATTTCTTAATCATGACAGTGTATTTCATTTGAATGTGGATGTTTTGGACAAGACATTTTGTTTCCATAGCTGGCATATCACAGGTACATTTTAGTTAATACATCGGTTGAAAATGAAATACATATTCAGGGTCCGACATTAACAGTTGCCCGAATGCCCAGGGCAAGTAAAAATAGCCGGCGGACCAGCAGATCCTGTGCAGACATGCGCGATCGGGCAAGCAGCACTGTTGCATCGTGAGATGAACCGAATGTCCACAACATCCAAGTTTGAACTGAACTTTTACTGAAAACTGGAGCATGGCATGTTACACACTCATGACTGCACACTCATGACTGCACACTGACTACAACAGGGGTACAGGCTCGGCAGCTCTAGACGGAACTTCTTCTGTTTTTACCTTGTATGCACTCCTGACAGCATGGCGTGATCGCCACCTAGTGGACCCGTGAGATTAGCTCATCACATTAACATTCAACAGGGTTAACCAATGTAATTTAGCAGGTAAGTATTGATAATTAGGAAATACAAATAAATGTCAGGATACCACATTTCCCCCACCTTTAAGTCAACAACTGGTCCTTAACAGAAAAAACAACAGACACTCAAATGCTGAAATACACAATAGTCACCAACATCACAAAAACTTCAATTGGAACTCTTTTTTGTTGTTGTTCTTCTCTCTCTTTTTTTTTTTTTTACTAACTTGAGAGGTACGTCCTCCCAGTGAGATCAGAGGGCATTGTTGCTCTACTCCTGGAAAAGATCTCACCCTAACTAATAAAGTCTCTGAGGTGAGCAGGCAGACATCTCTCCCTGGTTGAGCGACGCCCCACCGGTGCAACAGGTGAGTCTGGGTGAACCTCGGCAGCGGAGGCAGGCAGTTGCTCTGGAGGCTCACCTGAAGGAGATCCGCCTCCCTGACTCATATCTGCAGGCAAGGGACCTACAGCACCTGGATCATTTTCTGGAAACAGTTGCAAGTCCCTGTCAAGCTCCAAACTTGGTGCTGCAGCTGTCAGTCTAGCTCTCACTTGATCCACATGTCTCTTCATAGTTTGACCACTCCCAAGGCTGACAGTGTATGACACTGGACCTGAAGAGCTCTGAATGACTGCAGGGATCCATTTGGGCCCGTATGAGTAGTTTCTGACAAGAACATTGTCCCCTGATGTGAAACTTCTCAGTTTCCTGTTTTTGACATGAGCTTGCTTCTGCTTCCGTTGTTTTTGCTACACCTTCATGCTCACATCAGGCAGAACTAAGTCCAATGCAGATCGGAGCCTCCGTGACATCATCAACTCTGCAGGCGACAAGCCTGTCATTGCATGAGGTGTGATACGATAGCTGAACAGGAACCTGGACAGTTTGGTTTGCAACGTGTCTCCTTTCATCTTTTTCATCCCCTCAGGTTTGGACTGCCCTCTCCGCAAGCCCATTAGAGGATGGATGGAACGGTGCCGACCTCACATGACGAATGCCATTTTGTTTCATGAATGACTCGAACTCGGCACTTGTGAAACAGGTACCATTGTCTGACACCAGCATTTTTGGCAGGCCAAAAACACTGAAACTTTGACGTAGCTTCTCAATGGTAGCCTGTGATGTGGATGTTTTCCCTGGGTAGATGTCCATCCACTTCGAGTGAGCATCCACTATCAGGAGGAACATTTCTCCTAGGAAGGGCCCTGCATAGTCCACATGAATCCTAGACCATGGCGATTCTGGCCACTCCCATGGATGTAAAGGTGCAGTTGCCGGTGCCTTTTGGTGAGCCTGACATTCCTCACAGGACTGCACTGCTCTTTCAACGTCCTGGTCCATTCCTGGCCACCACAAGTAAGATCTAGCCAGACCTTTCATCTTTGTTATGCCAGTATGTGTTTGATGCAGCAGTTTTATCATTCTGTCTCTACCTTTTTTTGGTATGATAACTCTGGCTCCCCAGAGCACACAACCATCCCTCACACTCAGCTCCATTCTCCGCTGATGGTAAGGCTTGAAGCAGGCGTCAGTCTCAGCCGGCCATCCTTTAAGGACGTATGCATGGACTTGTGACAGTATTACATCCTTAGCTGTCCAGCTTTTGATTTGGTTTGTGTCAACCAATGTCTTATCCAGTACATCCATCATCAGGACTTGTTCTGTTTTCTCCCCCTTCGTCATTTTTTCAGTCACAGGCAGCCTGCTCAATGCGTCCGCATTAGCATGGTGTTTTCCTGGCTTGTAGACTATGTTGTACTCGTAGGCACTGAGGCGCACAGCCCATCTTTGCACTCTTGGAGAACCCATTTGTGGGATGGGTTTCTTCTCATTGAAGAAATAGATCAGTGGTTTGTGATCTGTGTAAATGGTGAAGGTACGGCCATACAAGTACTTGTGAAACTTTTCCACCCCAAACATGACTGCCAAGCCTTCCTTGTCAAGTTGAGAGTATCTTTTTTTCAGCAGGCTGTAGCGTGCGTGACATGAATCCCAAGGGCCTCTTACTCCCATCATCCATTCGGTGTGATAAAACAGCGCCTCCCCCATAAGGCGAAGCATCACATGTTAGGATTAGTTCTCGGTCAGGTGAGTAGTGAACTAACACATCTGATGTGTTCAACAAGACCTTGGACTTTTGAAAGGCCTCCTCTTGCTCTTTTTCCCACTTCCATCGGCCCTCTTTTCTCAACAGCTCATGCAGTGGGGCTAGCAGGGTTGCTAGGTTGGGAAGAAATTTATTGTAGTAGTTCAGCAAACCCAGATATGATTTGAGTTCAGTGACATTTGTGGGAGCAGGAGCTTCCTGGATGGCTTTCACTTTTTTCTCTACTGGGTGAAGTCCCTGTGCATCCACTCTGTGCCCCAAGTACTCCACTTCATCCTGTAGGAAGGTGCACTTATTTCTCCTTAAGCGCAGCCCTGCCTCTTCCAACCTTGTTAGCACTGTGTCAAGGTTTTTTAGATGGTCAGCCGCATCCACTCCACTCACCAAAATGTCATCCAGGTACACTGCTACTAGTGGAATTCCCTTTAACAGACCCTCCATGGTCCTTTGGAATATGGCGGGTGCTGAAGCCACTCCAAATGGTAGTCTGTTGTATGTCCTCGATGTGTGTTCACCGTAAGGTATTTCTTTGAGTCATCATTCATCAGTATTTGCTGATATGCATGGCTCATGTCCAGTTTGGAAAACTGTACTCCTTCAGTTAAAGCTGCAAACAAGTCATCAACTCTGGGTATTGGATATTGTTCCAATGAGGAAACAGTGTTCACTGTGAGCTTATAATCTCCACATAGTCTCACGGTTCGTACCGGTTTCAAAATCGGCACCACTGGGGCTGCCCACTGAGTATTTCACTGGTGTGATTATTCCTTCCTTCAGCAGCCTGTCGATTTCTTCATCCACTTTAGCTTTCATGGCATATGGAATGGATCGAGGACGGAAGAAACGTGGGACAGCATTGTCTTTTACATGGATGGTAGCTTTGGTGGCCTTCAGTGTGCCAAGCTCTTCTTTGAACACTTCCTCATGCTTGCTTAGCACCTGCTGAAGCGCTTTCTCTTTCGTTTGCTGCACTGCTTGATTCTCTGTTTTGAATGTGCTGCACAAGACGAGCTCTGTGTCTGTCCCTGATTTCCTTCCAGTTCAGCTGTATGTCCTCCAGCCAGCCTCACCCAAGTAAGGAAGGGCCATCCCCTTTGACCACTACGGTGGGCAGTTTAACACTTTGATGCTTGTACTTGACTCTGACATAAGCAGCTCCCCTTACTTCCACTGGGTGCCCTGTGTAGGTCTCCAACTTAATCCGGACTGGCCTAATGCGGGGGGTTTTAGCAGCTAGGAACATTGTGTGAAATGTAATCTCATTCATTACTGTGAGACTGCAGCCAGTGTCTATTTAAAAAGTAACACTTTTCCCATTCAGTTTCATACTCACAGTATATGGATCAACTTTTCTCAGGTGCACCTCACTCATGTGACCCAGTTTGAACGTCATGCACTTCAGCGTCAATGTGCCATCTTCTGAGCTATCAGTGTTACTGTCCTCTTGTTTCTCCTGTACTTTGTGTGAACGGTAGTTTGAACTCCGCCCCTTCTCTCTCTTAGCTTCAGCTGTTTTTTTAGTCGATTTCTTCTGTGTGCTCTTGTTACGGCATGCTCTGGCAATATGCCCTACTTTTCCACAGGCATGACATTTTTCTTGTTTAAACTAAATTCAGATGCTAGGTGTTGTCCTCTGCAGCGGTAACACTCCGGCGTAGCTCCCTTGAACGCACCGCTCTCATGCGAGCCTCTATTTACTTTGAAGCACTTAACTGCAGCAGTTGGATTTTGTAGATCCAAGGCATTTTTTGTTGCTGTCTCTGACGCCACGGCAATTGCCAAAGCTTTATCAAATGTCAAACCTGATTCTGCCAGGAGTCGCCTTTGAATCTGGTCATCGTTAATTCCACAGACGATCCTGTCTCTCAACATCTGCTGCAAGGTGTCGCCGTAGTTACAGTCCTGCGCCAGCCGGCACAACTCTGCCACATACTCCATCACTGATTCATTAGGCTTGCGGCTTCGGGAATCAAACTTGTACCTTTGTACAGTTTCGCTTGGCTTTGGATCAAAGTGGTTCTTTAACAGACGTACCAGCTCGTTGTATGTCTTGTCCTTCGGCTTGTCTGGGCTGAGAAGGTTCCGCATCAAACTGTATGTCAATGCCCCGACGACACTAATGAGTATAGCCCTCTGTCTATCTCCGTCGTCAGTGTTATTGGCCGCAAAAAACTGTTCCATTATTTCACAATACTCTTCCCATGTTTGATTTTTTTTGATCAAACGGTGCCAGCGTGCCAATAGTCGCCATTTCTTCTCTCTGCATACCCTCTCCTCCTTTCCCAGCCGAAACCACGTCTCCGTCAGTGCCGTTAACCGCCACACAGTGCTAGCATTAGCATCCGCTAACCTGACTTGTCGCTCTGCAGTTTGTCGTCCAGTAGTCTTTATCCTCGTCGCCAAAAAGATGTTGCATCATGAGATGAACCGAATGTCCACAACATCCAAGTTTGAACTGAACTTTTACTGAAAACTGGAGCATGGCATGTTACACTAGGGCGGGCCATACTCATGTGAAAACTTGAATCTAAAGGAAATCCTAACATGAGGGGTGTCTAACTTATGTATTTTTTAATGAGGAATTCAAATATGAGTTTATTTTTTTGACCTACATCAATTTTGTATTTAAATAACTAATTCTACCCTTTCAAAACCCTTTGTAAGATATAAGAAGATGTTAGGGAAATTAATAGACAAATCCAATTCAAATTTCTATATTTATTAACAGGTTAATGCATGAACATTGTCAGGTTGCACAAGCCCTGCTTTGATTCATTTTTGGACATCAGTCTCCTGCTGGTCTCTTAAGCTCTGATCCCTCCATCCCTCTTTTCCTGTGAGAAGTATTTGGCAAAACGACTCAGTCACCATTTTCACAACCCTCTCAATGCTCTGTGTGTGGCAAGGCCAGTTGGGCACCTTCAGGGGGGTGTTGATGAAGTTCTTCACCTCTGAAGTGCTTAGGGAGCAGGTGAGAGGTGGCTCTGATACACCCTCTGACCAGCTGAACAAGTCACCAATGGTGGAAGCATCACAGTTGATGTCAGGTGTCCTTCTGGTCCTGACAGAGGAGTCCCCCAACTGGGTGTCTGGGTCCCCGTCTCCCCTGATAGCCAGGATTCTCTCCACCCCATCAATCCTCTCCTTCTGATCCTAAGAGCACAACAGTGTCTGAATGAGGACTTCACTGTGGGCATACCAAGCACATCCTTTCACAGTTGGCATCACAATGTCCAGCACCTCCTTCCTCTGGGACTTGAGGCAGTCCAGCTGAAACAGGATGTGCCTTGGCCCTTCGATCCAGGAGTGATTGACCTTCACTTTGAACCAACATGGATAGTACCCTCCAATGATAAATTCTACAATGAATCGCAGATTCTTCAGCCTTCTTCCTCACAATTGGTTATCTGACACTTGCAAGTCAAAATATAAAATAACTTGTCTAACTTGAGCATGAACCTCTCTTTTGCATCAAGTTTGCCCTTCCCAAGAGAAAACTTCACTGCTTGATTTCAGACATCCTTGAGCTTGGAGATGATGGTCACCTTTTCATTGATAACAGGTGGCTTGAAAAGAGCATTAGCTTTACTCCACTGACAAATCAGAGCAGGGTAGATGTCACCCACCAGCTGATCCACTGGGTAGTTCCTCCGGTCATCTTCACTTTGTTCCCTCAAGTTGATGCCATACCTCAGGATATCCCTCACAGTTGGCAGTTCAGACACCAACAGCTCCCGCCCATTGCCAACAAGAATACTCAAATGAGAGCTTGATTTCGACCTTGTTTTAACATGAGCCATTTGTTAAACTACTGCACAACTCAACACAATATGAAATTAAAATGCAATTCTCACTCATACCCTCAGTCAGCAATTTGAATGAGTGAGAATGCAAACATCAAATTATTTAAGTGTTTCCCTAGCTCTGTTCCTTTTTTTTTTGCGTTAACACAAACTCACACACTTACTGGAACATCACTTCTAGTATAACTGTATAACTGTCAGGTGGCTCTTATGAGGTAGAAGACTTTTTCCCTCCAGAATTTCCTCTAATCATATAAAATTTAATGTTTTCAGAAATTTAAAAATAATCAACTGCAAATTGATGTAGGTAAGGGTTATCAGAATTAAAAAATAAATTCAGATTTGTCTTCTACACACCAAAATACATGATTTGAACACCCCTCTTAATTGATTTAAAAACATTTTTGAGTATGGCCCGCCCTAATGTTACATACTCATGACTGCACACTCATGACTGCACACTGACTACAACAGGGGTACAGGCTCGGCAGCTCTAGACGGAACTTCTTCTGTTTTTACCTTGTATGCACTCCTGACAGCATGGCGTGATCGCCACCTAGTGGACCCGTGAGATTAGCTCATCACATTAACATGCAACAGGGTTAACCAATGTAATTTAGCAGGTAAGTATTGATAATTAGGAAATACAAATAAATGTCAGGATACCACAAGCACCGACTAGGATTATTATTATTTTCTTTTTCTTTCTAATCACAGGGCAGGAATTATACCACGGCCAAACGGCCAATGCCGTAATCCCCCTCCTACCCATACGGCCAGTGTAGCATGTCCTGTTGTTGTTGTTTTTTTTAACATTAACATGACAATCAGCAAGGCTACGGCTAATAAGTTAATGTACTGACACTCCTCAGACAGACAGACACACACACACACGTGCACACGCACGCGCACACACACACACACACACACACACACACACACACACACACACACACACACACACACACACCGGACAGCCTCTCAGTCCTTAGCTGCTAACGTTAGCTCATGTACAACACAGGTACCACACAGAAACTTTTACAAAGGGTCATAATGTGCTTCTAGTGACTGTCAAATCGCCAGCGAAAGTTGTTTACACTGATTGCTCTCATGGGACAAAGATCCTCTGAGAAGAAAGATGGTTCACTCTGCTCTGCCGCCAGGAACAAACTGGGAGGCAAAGATCCTCTCTAGGGAAGAGGGTTCACTTTGCTACAGAGTTCACCAAAACATTTTTTTTGTTTTAACAAATTGAACACACATTAAAGAACATACAAGACCCTGTAGAGGATTAATACATATAATACAACAGAGATGGGGACTCGAGTCATTGTGACTTGGACTCGAGTCGACTCAAGTCACTGTTTTGATGACTTGTGACTTGACTTGACCAAAAATAAAAGACTTGAGTCTTGGCTCAGACTTGGAAGTTAAAGACTCGGGACTTGACTTGAGACACGATGACTTGAATGACTTGAGTGTTATTCACATCATGTTTTCAGTTTGAATATAAAATTAATAAATTAATTTAAAAAATAATGTTGATTATTTGTAGGAGCGTGGGCTGAGAATGGCGTTGTCATGACTGGATCACTACCCTATCAATCAGTCATGCCCTACCTACTTTATGTGTTTATTGGAGAAACACGCCCTCTTATATCAGATAGGCATCAACATGTCAGTGGGAGGGGTACCGAGAGTCATCGTCTTCGGCTTTTGGAATCATCATTATGACAGCAAAAAACAAACAGCACAGTGCAAGACATGCGGCATAAACATCTAGGACAGCCAGACGACAACTTCAAACTTTGTTCGTCATTTGAAGAGCCATTCTGCCCAGTAAGTGCTTGTCAATTAGCTAATATTATGTGGTTAGTCGGTAGTCAGATAACATTAGCTTGATACGATATAGGGGTGAGGTGGGGGGGTGAGTCGGTTTGGTGGAACTTGTTTTTTAATTTATTTGCTAACATTAACCCCAGAAAACGTGAGCAAACATTCCGACCGATTCATCACAAGACTGGCTGTACGTTTTATGAACAAGGGGTTAAATGAGCACAGGGTTAAATGAGCTAAATGGGTGATTTTGGCTGCTGCCTTGCTTAGTGTGTGTGTGTGTGTGTGTGTGTGTGTGTGTGTGTGTGTGTGTGTGTGTGTGTGTGTGTGTGCGCGCGCGCGCATGCATGGGGGTCATCCCTGCAAAGTAAACATTGCAGCGATGAAGTCTGAAACACATACAGATGTTTCTGATGCTCTGTAATAGGTTTATTCTTTCAGATTTTTATATGTTTGCCTTTTTTTCCTTGGCAACTAAAATATTTCAAACACTGTTGGCAGAAGTGAGGCAGAAGTGATCTTGTTTAGATTGAAAGTCATCAATAAATACTGTTTTGTTTGATTCCATGATGTATTTTACTGAATATCAATCATTACAATGCAAATCCAAATTATTGTCATATTTTTTATAGGTTATAGGTAGGTTGGACACATTGGCCAGTGATGTTTACTGACAGTTACTTATATCTTGTCTTTTCACTCAATTAAGATCAGATTCTGCAGGTAAAATTACAATAATCAGGTGACTTTACTTGACCTATTACAGGACTTGACTTGACTTAACTTGACATAACCTGTGACTTGACTTGACTTGCCCAAGAAATAATGACTTGGGACTTACTTGAGATTTGAAGGTTAAGACTTGAGACTTACTTGAGACTTCACATGTGTGACTTGGTCCCATCTCTGTAATACAATACAATAAACATTGTCAAATTACAGATATATGTAGTTTTTCCACATAAAAAATTCTAAAAACGACTAAACCAATATTATATATTTTGTTTAGTTGTGTCCTTTGATTATCAGAAATGTTTCCAACAATTTTTCAAACCCAGATAAATATGAAATATTAATAACAGTAATGGACCGTGTCAGTAGGTCGCAATGGCGGCATAACTCCAGTTACCATAGACATTAAATGAAGGAGAAGAAGAAGCAGCAGACCGGCTGAGACATCAGAGAATGAACGTTACTGTTGCTAGGCTAAGCTAACTCGTCATGGATCATGATTATGCATTAACGGTTGCTGCACCTTCTGACACCGAAGGTGTCCCGGTAAACAAGCTGATAAAACGGAAACCACAGGTCAACCAAGCAATCCCAGAAGAATCTTGGATAAGAAGAGAGCTAAATCCAGGATAAATATTGGTGTGGCCTTTCTGAGATGGAGAGAGCTTCGTGAAAATCAAGGACTAACGTTACAATTCAACACCAACCTTCCGTGTGTTCCACTAGACAGGTAAGCAAACATCTGGCTGATGTTATCAAAATATTAATAATTTCCACCAGTGTATTGCAAGCACTGCTGCCCACCAGGGCACCAGCGCTGCGGAGCGGTGTGGAGCGGAGGCTGGCTAACCACAACATTTTACGTTAACGATAGGTTTGTGTAATGCTGAGCTGATGCCGGTAAATGAACTGCATTTATAAAAGAGGCAGAGGAATAGCTAAATTAAGATGCACTGAGCTAGAGAGAGCAGCAGAGAGGGAGAAGCCATCGCTAACTGTAAAACTAAGTAACTAGCAGTTTGCTCACATAACTAGCAGATTGCTAACCGCTCAGCTAAAGTAAGTAACGTTAGCATTTCTGAATAAAGTGTAAATAACTGAGGTTAGCAAGACAGTTGCTAAAAAAAAAAGCCATGACTTTAACACACGGAAAACTGGACATTATAATCAGATTATTAAAAAAAAAACCCGGACACCAGGACGGGACGTGAAAAGTGGACATGTCTGGGCAAAAGAGGACGTTTGGTCAGCCTAAGTAACGTTACTACTGATAATCAGATCAGAGTTTGACAATCCGTTGTAGGTACCAGATCGACTCGGGCTGCTACACCGGCTGACGGACCCCATTTGCATAAAATGAAAAATAAAGTGAATATAACTTCAGCAATATATGTCGTCCATGAGCATTTCTCTGCTGCTAAAGCTCGCTCTGCCAAAAAAAAACTGCCACGGTCGGTTTCAGTTACATGGAGTGAGGAACGTTAGATCTGTATCTGTTCTATAACTACAACTCCCATGATCCCACGCTACTTCGTGACGTCATCCAACTCCGTCTTCTGTTATTGTTTATAGTTTATTATTGTTTATTATTGTATATAATTAAAGATATGTAGGCTATGTTAGGTGATTACTCCTGTCAGTGACCCTGACCACTGGCATTGGCAAAAGAACTGGAGTTGGTCCCCAGACGCTGCACTGCGGCTGCCCACTGCTCCTGGTGTATACAGTAGGAGAGGTCAAATGCAGAGGTCAAATATATGTAATGTGCTGACAATAAAGAATCTTCTTTTAATAATAATTTCTTAGTAACTAGGAGATAACAAAAGAATAAAGAGATTTCAGAGACTTAATAAGAAGGGACATGAATCAAAAGAACAAGAAAGGAGATATATCCCCAGTCATGGACACCCAGTTTTGATAAACTCAGTACTGTTTTTCAACACATACAGTACAGGCCAAAGTTTGGACACACCTTCTCATTCAATGCGTTTTCTTTATTTTCATGACTATTTACATTGTAGATTCTCACTGAAGGCATCAAAACTATGAATGAACACATGTGGAGTTATGTACTTAACAAAAAAAGGTGAAATAACTGAAAACATGTTTTATATTCTAGTTTCTTCAAAATAGCCACCCTTTGCTCTGATTACTGATTTGCACACTCTTGGCATTCTCTCGATGAGCTTCAAGAGTTAGTCACCTGAAATGGTTTCCATTATGGCAAGAACCAATCAGCTAACTAAAGAAAAACGAGTGGCCATCATTACTTTAAGAAATGAAGGTCAGTCAGTCCGGAAAATTGCAAAAACTTTAAATGTGTCCCCAAGTGGAGTCGCAAAAGAAGTGACATCACTTCTACATACCTACAGCTACAAAAAGTATTCAAACATCAAAACGTTCAGCTCTGTAAGGATTTTTTGATGTTTGTGGCAATGTGTTTGATATTTCTAAATAATTGACAATGATGACATGAGCTGGAGGCCAAAACGGGCGCCAGTGCGAGGTCCCGCCCAATGCTGCTTGCAGCTTTAATTATTCTTTCTTTCTTTCTTTCTTTCTCCCGCCATCTCTTTAAACTGGAATTTGACCCCCTATACTTGCTCCAAAACTCACCAAAATTGGCATGCTTGTCAGGACTGGTGAAAAATTTTAGGAAATGAAAAAATGAATCCGAAAAGTGCCAAAATGGCCTCTCTAGCGCCACCTTTTCATTACTCGAACGGTTTGGATTTCCTGGGCTCTCAAATGTGAGAAGTTACAAAACCTCCTGACGACTTTCGTGTGATTTTACTTGTGAAGGACTTTGTCATTACTGGAACGGTTTGGATTTTAGAAGCGTTCTAAGGTGCAGCACACAAATCCTCATGATGATCTCTGTAAGAAAAGATGAGGGCCAACACATCGTAAACTTGTGACTAAGGTCACATTTTTGAGTCCATAGACATAAAAGCTATAAATGTCTGCGTTCAGAACAAGTTTATCTATCTGGTGATGGAGTCTGTAAGCAAGATGGCGCCGGTGTGTATGGCTGGCCGTCTGCTGCTCCCACTTTGGCTGGCATTTTTGTTGTTTGTAATCCGTGGCACTGTACAGATCAAGTCTCTGCTGGTGTATGATCGCCAATCCCTCTTAAATCTGAGACATAATGTCAGAGTTCTAAGTATATTTGATCACGGTGGACAGAAAACTCTGCCCCCGCTCCTGTCAGAAATCCCGACTCACCTTTTCCGGGCCTCGGCTCTAATCCCCCGGCGGAAGCGTCTCCTTCGTCGCGGTAAACACGGCATTCGGCTGGTGAAGCTGAAGGTCTGCCTGGCATGATCTTCGTCCATTTCCCGGTCAGGACATGGATTATCCTTTCCCTTCGCTGTGCCCCAGCGTTTCCTGGACCCGATCGATGCCTGCCTGGTACCTGTTGCCGGTCTGGTTGAGGGAGCTGAGGGGCCCTGCTGCCCCTGCTCTCCCCGGCTCTCTCAGCGTGGGATGAATCTCCGGAACTTGAAGACGCTGCTCCGGGCTCCCCGATCCGCCGAAACACAGGCCCCGGCTCCTGCCAGGATTGGGCTGGTAAATGCCAGATCACTGGCAAACAAAACTTTTATCCTGAGGGATTTCTTCAGCTCCCGTGGCCTGGATTTTCTCTGTGTGACAGAGACCTGGATCGGTGCTGGTGAGTGCAGCACTCTTGTCGAACTTTTACCGGCTGGTTGTTCTTTTTTTAACTCCCCGCGGACGTCAGGCCGTGGAGGAGGAACGGCGACTGTTTATAAAAATGACTTTAAATGTAAGCACTGCGCTGTGTCATCCTCTTTCTCCAGCTTCGAAGCGACTTTATTTGAGGTGGGTCGCTCTGACCCGGTGATGTGCGCTGTCATCTACTGGTCCCCCAAGTACAATAAGGACTTTGTGAAAGACTTCTCGGATTTTCTGGCTGAAATCATGCCAAAATATGATCGTGTCCTTTTCTTGGGGATTTTAACATTCATGTGTGCTGTCCTGATAAGCCGTTGGTGAAGGCTTATTGACTCTTTTAATTTGGTGCAGTGTGTGTCTGGTCCCACACATGAACATGGTCATACATTAGATCTTGTTCGTTCTCATGGTTTGTCTGTGTTTAACTTGAAGATCTGTGAAAATGACATTTCTGACCATATGCCCGTATTGTTTGAAGTTGCTTTTTCTTGTACTGCAGTTAAATCTTGCGCTCCTGCTCAGCGACGTCGGACTTTTGACCCTTCCACTGCTGGTCAGTTCTCTGCTGCTTTCGATCAGCTCTGTGCCTCCTCTGACTCAATGTCTGCTGACACGGAGGAGCTCAGCTCCTGGTTCCACTCCTCATGCCGAACCATTCTGGACTCTGTGGCTCCATTAAAAACAAAGCAGCCTAAAGTGAAACCCGAGCCCTGGTTCAGTGACGAGTGCCGCAAAGCTGAACGCAGGTGGAAGAAGGACAAGCTCCATGTTTCATTCCAAATCTTTAAGGACTGTTGGCACTGTTATCAGAACACTATTGAGGAAGTCAAAAGAGAATACATGTCAAACCTCATTGTGTCAAATAGCCATAACCCTCATGTGTTATTCAAAACTATTGACTCTGTTTTAAATGCCCCGCAGTCTGTCTGCTTGGAAGCATCCCCTGAGCTATGCAATAACTTCCTGCACTTTTTCATAGACAAGGTTGTTAACACAAGGGCTCTCATTTCAGTGCCTGCCTCGGACCCCTCTGTCTCTGTCCCTTGCCAGGCTGTGTTTGATAAATTTGAGCTTGTGACCTTGTCACTTTTAGATGATGTGGTTGGCCATATCAAGCCATCGGGTTCCCCTTGTGATGCTGTCCCTCCTCACTTTTTTAAAGAAATCTTCCCTAGTATAGGTCAGCTGGTCCTTGCCATCATTAACAGCCGTCTGTCTTCTGGTGTTGTCCTCATAAGCTTTAAACATGCAGTAGTGCAGCCCCTGCTGAAGAAACCAGGCCTCGACCACACTGTATTGGCTAATTTCCGGCCCATCTCCAAGCTGCCTTCCATTTCGAAAATCTTAGAGAAAATTGTTCATGCACAGTTAAAATCTTTTCTGGATGAGCATAATATCCTGGAGGTCTTTCAGTCTGGTTTTAAAACCCTGCACAGCACAGGGTCAGCTCTACTAAGGGTTTTTAATGACATCCTCCTGGCAAATGATTCTGGTGATTATCTAATTCTTGTCTTGTTGGACCTAACAGCTGCCTTTGACTACTGTGGACCACAATATTTTAGTATCCCGGTTGCAGCACCATGTGGGCATCTGTGGTAGTGCTCTGGAGTGGTTTAGATCCTATCTGGCAGACAGAACTATGTGTGTAAGCCTTGCTGGAGGAGTCCCACTCTGCTCCTCTGTCATATGGGGTTCCACAGGGCTCAATTTTAGGGCCCCTGCTTTTTTCATTGTATTTGCTTCCTCTGGGTTCCATTTTTAGAAAGCATGGTATCTCCTTCCATTGTTATGCTGATGATAGTCAGATTTATGTGCCGCTGAAGAAGAGAGATGCTTTCTCCCTACAACCGCTTCTGTCATGTCTTGATGACATTAAAGCCAGGATGGCCTTAAACTTTTTAAATTTCAATGAAAAGAAAACAGAGGTGATGGTGTTTGGTCCAAATAGCTCTTGTGAAACCCCCCCTGTTGATTTGGGCCCCTTGGCACTATGTGTGAAGCCAACAGTTTCTAACTTGGGTTTTAAGATGGACAGTGGTTTTAAATTGGAGCATCAAATTGGTGCAGTGGTTAAGTCCAGCTTCTTTCACCTTAGGGAGCTGGCAAAGGTTAAACCTTTTCTTGCACAAAAGCACTTTGAAATAGTAATCCATGCCTTCATCACGTCCTGGCTGGATTACTATAACGCACTTTATTTTGGAGTCAGCCAGTCTTCCCTCGCACGTCTCCAGTTAGTTCAGAACGCCACTGCACGGCTACTAACTGGAGCACATAAGCATGTTATTCTTTCTTTCTTTCTCCTGCCATCTCTTTAAACTGGAATTTGACCCCCTAAACATGCTCCAAAACCCACCAAAATTGGCATGCTTGTCAGGACTGGTGAAAAATTTTAGGAAATGAAAACATTAATCCGAAAAGTGCCAAAATGGCCTCTCTAGCGCCACCTAGCTGTTTAGTCACACTAAAATGGACAGAATCCTGTACAAAGGCAAAACCAAAACTGGCTTGTTCATCTCATCAAGACCTACAAATCACCCAACTACTGACCTAAATCCAACAGGAAGTGCGCTATTGCCCTTTCAAAGTAAGATGTCGTTTTTCACAAATTCTCTCTCTCAAAAATTATTTGCTCCCACACCGTTTATCCTAGTGGTTTCAAACTTGCACACCTTACAGCTCTACCCCTTGTGAATATTACTTTGTGAAGGACTTTGTCATTACTGGAACGGTTTGGATTTTAGAAGCATTCTAAGGTGCAGCACACAAATCCTCATGATGATCTCTGTAAGAAAAGATGAGGGCCAACACATCGTAAACTTTTGACTAAGGTCACATTTTTGAGTCCATAGACATAAAAGCTATAAATGTCTGTGTTCAGAACAAGTTTATCTATCTGGTGATGCCTTCAGATTGAAGATCGGACCCACGGTTTGGGTCATTTCAACCCATTTCAGCTGCAGTTGTCATTAATTAGCATAACGAAAGCTTCACTTTAACAGACACAAGCCACAAGTGTGTGTGTATGTGTGTGTGCTCTTGCGAACATATCTAACAGTTGACTTGAACGTCGTTACACACTCACAAACAGTGGACTTGATGGCCAACAGGGGACAATTTTTAAGTTGCCTCTTAGTTATGCTTTAAATCGTGATAAAATCTAAACCCCTCTGGTAATTTTTTTTTAACTTTTGCCAAGAGGGGACCTGAAGGTATGTGAGTGTTTAAGTGCATACTCAGCAGTGCCTCTGCTGGCTGGAGCCAGGATTTTAACGCCTCAGTCACACACAGTCAGTCGCTTTTTAACACTCCCCATAGTGTGAATGGTTTGCAGCCACAGAAAGTCTATTAGTATGTAAATGGCCTATTAAACTGGCAACTTGGTGAAGCAACTAGTCCCCTGAAACATGATTTTTTACATTATGTTTTTGTGACAAAATATGAAGGTAAGCTTTGGTTGAATTTTTATGCTAAACACTATTAAAATAAAGGCCTACCCAAAAGGCAGCACAATATTTATGAATCTAAAAAGGATGAAAAATAGAAAAAATAAAACAAAACAACAAAAAACAATTATGTATGAAATGGCCAGCAGTAATCATTTCCTTTCACTTTTAATTAATAACTAAAAACTAATTTGACATCACACTTTGACTAGATCTGTGAAGTTTAGTCAGAAAAATACTCACCTGACCTCGTTTTCACACGCACTCAATGTCAATAACTTTTTCAATACACTTGTACACCACTTTACTTTATTTTCAATAATTACTATCTATTCAGTGGTAGAAAACTACAACCTAAAAAAGAATGTAATTTAATTTTGTGCTCACTCTACACACATAGGATTATTCTTCATGAAACAACACAAGTCCACTGTTTCATGGCAAAGAATGACACAAGTTCCCTCTTGGATAGCATAGAGCGGTAATCACACTCCAGCATGGATGAATTAAAGAAATTAGTCAAATTAGCAATACTTATGAGAAAGTTATAAAAATCTCTACATAATAGCCTCTTGAAACATGATATGTTTTAATTTTGTAACAAATCATGAAGGCCCAACTTTGGTGAATTTGTTTACTACCTACTTTCAAGCTTTAGATGATATTAAAATAAAGGGGCATCCAGAGGACAGCAGAATAATTAACAATTTTACTTTAAAAACAAAGGAAAAAACAACCACAATAATGATAGAAATAAAATAGCCAGGCTTCATACTTTTTTTTAATCAGAATTTTAATGGACATCAGAGTGGACATTTAAAACTTGTCCGTCAAAAAGGAAAGCCCTCCTCTTCCCAGTTTTCCCAAGCACTGGATGTCAATCAACTCAATTTTTGAAAGTGACTTTGTGCTGACCTATAACTATAGGATAACAGAATAAATACAAAAAAATCAAAAGCTAAATTAAAAAAAGCAGTATTTATAAGAATACATTTTGTTTTGTACATATAGGATTATACTTTATGAAACAACAGGTCCACAACAAGTCCACTATTTGCTGGCACAGAATGACTAAAGATCCCTCTTGGACAGCATAGAGCGATAATCATACTCCAGCATGGATGAATTAAAAAGTCAAGTCAAATTAACAATACTTATGAGAAAGAAATAAAATTCTCAACATAATACCCTCTTGAACCATGATATGTTTTATTTTTGTAACAAATCATGAAGGCCCAACTTTGGTGAATATCCTTTACTAGCTAATTTCAAGCTTTACAGTGAATCCCATTTCTCTTTTCTACCCCTGCCCCTTAGCCCTACCCCTTGTCCCTTGCCCCTTGAAACGGAGTGCCAAGGGGTACGGCCGAAAGTCAACCCCTCCGAATTGGGACACCCCTTCGACAATCGCGTACGTCATCAGTAGTCACCGCTGCCTCTTACGTAGGCAGATGCGACAAGCGTTTGCCGGAGATCTCGGGGAATCATGCCGTCTGCCGCTGTGGTAATCTCTGTTGCGTGGGCTATTGGGATCTTTTTACAGTTGTCTGCTGCTAGTCGGAGGAATGAAAGAAACAAGAGACGCCTTCGACGCCTGGGAATGCTGGTGGATCGTTTTATGGTATGTAGAATTTAATGGAGAACGTTTTTGTGCAATAAAAATAACTGTGTTCCTACCGACGTTAGCATGCTAATGTCGGTAACGTTAGTAGGTTGTGCTCAAAAGCTTGGTAACCTAGCAATAGCATTTGTTACTTTGCATTCTACCATTTGCTCACTGATCAGTGTGCAGATCTGATAATATGTAGCATGACTGCATTGTAAATGCTATTAATGCGTTAAATTTTTGGGCTGGGGAAAAGCCAAATGTCCCCCATATAAAACTATAGTTAAATCCTTCTAACTGAGACTAATGATATGAACATATTTCTGTTTCCAGACTGGTCACCCTACAACATACTGCAAAGTGAACCACAACGTGCCCGTCCTGCGGTTGTGGTTTAATGTGGAGGCAGAGTTGAAGCAGGACTTTCGCCTCAGCAGAAGAGCAATGAACAGTCTGCAGAGGCTACTGCAGAGTGAGCAGGACCATGGCTGGGGAAGTCAGCTAGAAGTGCTCATCTATGTTTTCTGGCTGGCTCATGGACTGTCTTATCGCGTTGTATCTCGTGTTTTTAATGTGCCCAAATCCACAGTCCACCGCATCATCCACAAAATAGCAAATGATATATGGATCAACCTGAAGCGTGTCATCTCTTTCCCCCAGATAAGACAGCTTCATGCAGTTTGACAAGGATCTGCCCACCTATCAGGGACCCCTGCATTCAACAATGTTGTGGGTGCAATAGATGGAAGCCACATTAGGATAAAACCACCAGCACGGTACCGAATAGGCTATTTTAATTACAATGGATTCTATTCAGTAAGCATGCAGGCAATATGTGATTCCAGTGGAAGATTCCGAGACATTTTTGTTGGTTACCCGGGGTCAGTTCATGACACGCGTGTAATGAAGAACAGCAGCTTTTACAGAGCAAGACGGTACCCTTCCACAGGCTACATTCTTCTAGGAGATGGTGGCTATCCGTGTTTGGACACACCAGTCTGCCTGATGACACCGTACAAGGAGCCAGTTAATGGACCAATACAGGGGCACTTCAATTATCATCAATCCAAAGGCCGCAGCATAATCGAAAGGGCTTTTGGAATGATGAAGACCAGGTGGAGGTGTACACTTTTCAAAGCCTTGGAGGTAAAACCAACATTTGCACCTCAGGTTATTGCGTCCTGTGCCTTTCTGCACAATGTGTGTCTGGACAATGGGGACGTGCTGGAGCCAGATGAAGATGCTGCACAGGATATGCTAGACCCCCAACCTCCTCGGGAACCCCTGGCTGCTAATGAGAGGTCTGGCAATGCAACAAGAGACCACCTGGCTGCTCTGATCTCAGGCAATGTGCAGGCCCCATGAGGATGCTGACTGATCCAGAAATGGACAATGTACATAGTTTTTTTGTAATCTTATCTCAGGGATGTGTCAAGTTTTTTATTTATTTTTTTCAGATAAATCTGACTGATCCAGAAATGGACAATGTACATAGTTTTTTTTGTAACCTTACCTCAGGGATGTGTCAAGTTTTTTATTTATTTTTTTTCAAATAAATCTGACTGATCCAGAAATGGACAATGTATATAGTTTTTTTTGTTATCATACATCAGGCATGTGTCAATGTTTTTTTCTGAATAAATCTATTTTAATGCTAATATCTGTTTCAGGTGTTGTTAATGTTTAGCTGGTGTGATATTCATGCTCACAAACTTGTAGTAGAAAACAATATTGCACTTTATTTGGTAAATGGCATCACATTCAGATGCATTTATGCACTTGTCTTAAAAACATTTAAGAACTATATTAAAACAAAAAACAACAACAACAGCCAGCTGTGCCTTTGAGGTAGACATTAGAATACACACACAGGACAGCACAGCAAATTATTTCTTAAATTGGTCCTGAGAACAACTTTTCAGATGTAAACATCGAACAGTGCAAACATACACACAGGAACTAGTGTGATAAGGGGCCATATTGCACAAAAGAAACTTAAATTTTGTCAATGAGTTTCTCAAACAGGCCTAAAAAACGCTCTGTTTTCCTCTCACTTTCCTCGTGTCTCTTCTGCTCCTTCTCACTCTCCTGTGCCAAAAAATCCAAGATGTGGTTTAGCTTCCTCTTCTTTTTTTTGGGTGAAGGGGTTGGGGGCATGTCCACAGTAGCAGCGGCAGTGGTAGGGGCATCAGATGCGGCTGCCTCAGAAGAAGCTGTGGCTGAGGTGGAAGGAGTGGGCTCGACAATCTCCTAAGAACAAAACAAATGAGAAGGTATTATATTCCTGAAGTAGGTCATATGGCCATATGTATGTATGTACAATACATAACTACGTAGAAAATATATTTCTTAAAATGCTGGGTTATAATCAACAATGTAGATCAGTAATCAATAACAATACATGATGTGGCTGTATCTTTACCATAAGCAGTGTGACAGGATCATCATATGAGGCAACCACAATGGGAGGGTCCATAGACGGTCTGGCTTCCAGCACCTCGTGCATGGCCTCAAAAAACTGCCAGGTAGAGGCTGTGGTTTCCCCGGCATCAGTTCCTGAACCCGTCTTGGGAGTTCTCAGCTCCTGCAAAAACAAAACAAAACAATGTTATAACTTATAAATATGAAGTTCATCATTGCAGCGCTAACTGAGAGATTACAGATTACGTTAAAAGATTACAGTTTAGGCATCGCCTTAAATTTCAACTAAAGTGCTTCTCGCTTACCTTATATTTCTTTTTAAGATTTTCCCATTTTTTCGATGCTTGTTGGCAGGTGATTTTACCCTCAAGCCCAAGCTCTTTGATCAATGTCCCGTATCACAACACATATGAGGAGTAATGTAAAAACAATGAAAAGCAAGAAAAAAATAAAACAACATAAGTATGTATGCTGTCAAGCAAGCTAAAAAAAAAAAAACTCACTCCCAAAGTTGTTTGGCAGCAGCTTTGGATTTGAGAAAACGCTGCTCATTTTCAGCCCTGAATTTTATGAGGCGTCTGGTCTCTTCTGGAGTCCCTGCATAGATAACACACATGGATAACTGTGATCTCATGATCTCTGATCTCATATAAACCAGTGATATTAACGTTACTTGGGTTTCAACATCCATATAACATGTTAGCACGGATTGTTGCAATTCGTACACAACTTCAATGGAGTTACAGGCTAATGCTACCGTCACATTCGATTTGTGTATGACATTCCTGCATGTTGTATCCCATAACGCTATCAATGTAACTGAATACCAGCAGCGAGGTTGCCGAAGTTATTATTGATAACGTTATCACTGTAGATTATCATCAGGGCTGCCCACAGAGCACCGCTAGTGGCATTCAGCCTGGCAACGGTAACCACGTAACTGAAGCCTCGACTACTATCGATTTTTTTCGGGGGATTTTTTACGAGGAAAATGACCACTACACGTCGAAACAACGTTAAAACAGACAATAAAGTGGTTTTCGTACATTTTAAAACTTTATTCATGGAGAAAATACTTACATTTGTGGCCTTCTTTAGTTGCGGAAGCAGCCATCTTGCCGGTCTTGCAAGGCATTCTGGGAAATCTGTCGTACCCCTCTGTTTGGAGTGTGCCTCGGAAAAATCTCCATTTGGAGGGGTACATAGCCCTACCACTTCCCCCTACCCCTCCGTTATAATGGGAATTGGGACACCCCTACCCCTCCACGTGAACGCGCAAAACGGAGGGGTAGGGCCAAGGGGGAGGGCCAAGGGGTGAAATGGGATTCAGCCTTAGACTAAGGGCCATCCAGAGAGCAGCAGAATGATAAACAGAATAAAGAAAACAACTAGTATAACTTTTATCAGACTTTAAGTGGACATCAGAGTCACAACAAAGGAAAACCTTCCTCTTCCTACTTTTCACAAGCACTGGATGTCAATTAAGTCATTTTTTGAAAGTGACTTTGTGCTTAACCCAAACCTATAGGATAATAGAATAAGTACTTAAAAATCTGAAGGAAGGAAGACTTTAAAAAAGCTGTATTTATAGGAATACACTTTGTATTTGTATGAATTGTGTATAAAATTAATTTTCTGGAAAATACACATTATGTAGAAATTTTGCATTGCATGAATCTATCTTGAAGAGAAGAACTAATCTATTTGGATATGAATCACAGATCCCATATTGTAGTCAAAAATGTGATATTTACACTAACTGCTAATGCCTCTCTCAGATCCATCATAAAAAGACCTCATAGGGTGCTGAAATATTCAGTGTCTCAATGGAGTTAACCTTAATCCTCTCTCAGAATGAAAACAACAGAAGGCAGACCTTTAAAGAAGACTTTATGTATGGAATCTTGTTTTGAAGTTTGACTATAACAAAAAAGATTTTATATATTGACTCAAGTCCCCTCTTTGCTTGTACAAAACGACACAGGTCCCCACTTGAATATGATGCAGCTACATACACACTCCTTCATGGATGTGAATAAAGTGTCTGGCTCCTGTGAACAATATTGAAGTTACAATGAATGATTTAAGATGTAAGATTTGCAGGAAATGTCACCCAAGCCTGCATGACCAAACAAAAAAAGATAGATTTTATGTTTTTAGGTGTTTTGAGGAAAAGAAGAGGAGACACAACGGAGGGAGGGATGTACCGATACACTAATACTGCATAGATTATTTTTTCCGATTCACGTTCATTTTTTTACAGACAAAGGCTGTCTGAAGTGATGCACTCACATCTTACGCATTAAAGTCTGATGCATGAGTGAATCTTTACACTTTATTGACATTGACAACAGTTCTACATATCTTAGCGTATCTACTACCAAGGACAAGGAAATATTGTTGCAGTCTGTCATCATAATGACACAATTAAGCAAACATAATTTTCTAAATTCAGGCACTGTGTCATTTAACTTGTCTTGTGTTTGTGTTATGGTAATGAGCATTGAAAGGTTCAGTGTCTGTCATGATGGAGTTAACCATTGTATAGATGGACTGAAGTCCCCTCTTTGTTTGAACAAAACGACACAGGTCCACTGTTGATTACTATCGAGCGATATTCACATTCCCTTGTGGATGTAGATCTGAAATATAACAGAGATAAATTTTATGAACATTGAGGAAAGTGCTTAAAATTGTCAACCCTAGTCAATACCCTGCTACAGCGCATCTATGCATGTAGATTCTTTATTATATATTTACATTTATGATTACACATTACTCATCCAGTAACATTCACACACTGCTTTTTAGGAAGTTACACATGTTTTAATTTCAGTTGATGTGAACATAAAACTGCCTCTGATGAGTGAATGGACTGGGGGGGGGCTGTAATTCTGTGACACTGAATCTCTGACAGTCAGTATCAGACCTGGATTGTCTGCGGTGTGGGGGATGGTCTCCTGTTGTGGACGATGGTCGTTAGGGTCTTTTCACCTTGGGTTTCAGGTTGGAAATTTAAGTCTCCAAACTTTGAAGACTTGGTTGACTTTATAATGGTACAAATCATGTATGGAGCAGAAAAGAAAAAACTAAAACAATCAAACAAACAAAAAACAATCACAGTTATTAATTCAATTCAATTTTATTTATAAAGCCCAATATCACAAATACAATTTGCCTCACAGGGCTTTACAGCATACGACATCCCTCTGTCCTTTAGACCCTCACAGCGGATAAGGAAAAACTCCCCAAAAAAAACCCTTTACCGGGGGAAAAAAATGGTAGAAACCTCAGGAAGAGCAACTGAGGAGGGATCCCTCTTCCAGGACGGACAGACGTGCAGTAGATGTCGTACAGAACAGATCAGCATAACAAATTAACAGTAATCTGTATGACACAATACAGTAATCTGTATGACATCCTCGGTAATGACAGTAGCTTACAACAACATTCATGAAAGTAATAATACTGTCGTTATAGTTCTGGCTACTGTGGTACAATATGTTGAAAGTATATATTAGTATCAGGCAGTCTACATGTATGATAATATCATATGTCTATAATAGCAGTAGAAGTATGACTAATGATTAATGATGGCAGCAGCAGCAGCAGCAGCAGCAGCAGCAGGCATCTGGCAGGACCACGGCAGCAGCACAACCACACACGTCACACTATCCAGGCACCGCTGCAATACGAGTTAACCTGAGAGACAGTGGAGCACAAAGGCTCCGGAGAAGAAACCGAGTTAGTGACATCCAGAATGGCCGAGTAAAATAGATACAGTAATAGGATACGAGAGAGAGAGGGAGAGAGAGAGAGCGAGAGAGAGAGAGAGAGAGAGAGAAGGTGCCCGGTGCATTAAAGGTGGTCCTCCGGTTGACTAGGCCTAAGTCAGCCTAACTAGGGGCTGGTACAAGGCAAGCCCGAGCCAGCCCTAACTATAAGCTTTATCAAAGAGGAAAGTCTTAAGTCTAGCCTTAAATTTGGAGACGGTGTCTGCCTCCCGGACCGTAACAGGAAGATGATTCCACAGGAGAGGAGCCTGATAGCTGAAGGCTCTGGCTCCTGATCTACTTTTGGAGACTTTAGGGACCACGAGTAACCCTGCGTTCTCAGAGCGCAGAGTTCTGGTGGGATAATAAGGCACTATGAGCTCTCTAAGATATGATGGAGCTTGACCATTTAGAGCTTTATAAGTTAACAGTAGGATTTTAAATTCAATTCTGGATTTTACAGGGAGCCAGTGCAGAGAAGCTAAAACAGGAGAAATATGATCTCGTTTCTTAGTTCCTGTTAGTACACGTGCTGCTGCATTCTGAATTAGCTGAAGAGTTTTTAATGATTTACTAGAGCTACCTGATAGTAGAGAGTTACAGTAATCCAGCCTCGAGGTAACAAAAGCGTGGACCAATTTTTCTGCATCTTTTTGGGTCAAGATAGGCCTAATTTTTGCAATATTACGCAGATGAAAGAATGCAGTCCGTGAGGTTTGTTTTAAATGAGAATTGAAAGACAGATCTTGATCAAATGTTACTCCGAGGTTTCTTACGGTAGTGGTAGAGGCCAGAGCAATGCCATCGAGAGAAACTATGTCATCAGATAAAGAGTCTCTGAGTTGTTTGGGGCCAAGAACAATAACTTCAGTTTTGTTTGAATTTAACATCAGGAAATTGGTGCTCATCCAGGTTTTTATGTCTTTAAGACAATTATGAAGTTTAGTTAATTGATCCCTTTCTTCTGGCTTCATCGATAAATACAACTGTGTATCATCCGCATAACAATGGAAATTTATAGAGTGATTTCTAATGATGTTACCTAAAGGAAGCATATATAGAATAAATAGGATTGGTCCAAGCACAGAACCTTGCGGAACTCCAAAACAAACTTTAGTACGTACGGATGATTCATTATGAACGTCAACAAATTGAAAACGATCAGATAAATAAGATTTAAACCAGCTTAGTGCAGAACCTTTTAGGCCAATTAAGTGTTCCAGTCTCTGTAACAGAATTTCATGGTCAACAGTGTCAAACGCTGCACTAAGATCTAATAAAACAAGTACAGAGACGAGTCCTTTGTCTGAAGCAATCAGAAGGTCATTTGTAATTTTCACTAGAGCTGTCTCAGTGCTATGATGCGCTCTAAATCCTGACTGTAATTCCTCAAATAAATTATTATCCTGGAGAAAATCACACAGCTGGTCTGCGACTACTTTCTCAAGGATCTTTGACATAAAGGTAAGATTAGGTATTGGTCTATAGTTGGCTAACACCTCTGGATCCAGGGTGGGCTTTTTTAGTAGAGGTTTAATTACAGCTACCTTAAAAGACTGTGGTACATAGCCTGTTAATAAGGATATATTGATCATGTCTAATGTATGGGTGTTAACTAAAGGTAAGACCTCCTTGAGTAGCCTAGTTGGGATGGGGTCTAAGAGACACGTTGATGATTTAGATGATGAAATCACTGCGGTCAATTCTTGAAGAGAAATTGGGGAGAAGGAATCTAAATAAATATTAGGTGTTACAGCTGTGTTTGAGGTTAGATAGGTACTATCTGAGGACAGGTCGTCATGAATTTTGCCTCTAATAGCTTGAATTTTGTCATTAAAGAAGCTCATAAAATCATTACTGCTAAGGGTTAAAGGAATACAAGGCTCAATAGAGCTTTGACTCTCAGTCAGCCTGGCTACAGTGCTGAAAAGAAACCTGGGGTTATTTTTGTTTTCTTCTATTAAAGCTGAGTAATAGTTTGCTCTGGCATTGCGGAGGCCCCTCTTATAAGTTTTGAGACTGTCTGCCTAGATTACACGAGATTCTTCCAGTTTGGTTAATCGCCAATTCCTTTCAAACTTTCGCGATATTTGCTTTAATTTACGGGTTTCAGAGTTATACCAAGGAGCGAACTTTCTTTGTTTTGTTAACTTCTTTTTAAGAGGAGCTACAGAGTCAAGTGTTGTTCGCAGCGAGCTTACGGCGCTATCAACAAATTGATCAATTTGGGAGAGGTTAAAGTCGGTACGGGAAACCTCTGTTACTAAAGGACTTGGTATTGAATTTAACGACGGAGTAATCATTTTTTTAAATTTTGCGACAGCACTATCTGATAAACATCTGGTATAGTAACTGTTGCTAAGTGGCGTGTAGTCGAGTAAAAAGAAATCAAAAGTAATCAAATAATGATCCGATAGCGAGGGATTCTGTGGAAAGACTGTTAGGTTATCAATTTCAATTCCATACGTCAGAACTAGATCGAGGGTATGGTTAAAACAGTGAGTGGGTTCACGTACACCCTGACTGAAGCCAATGGAGTCTAATAATGAGATAAACGCGGTAGCCAGGGAGTCATTATCAACGTTGACATGAATGTTAAAATCGCCTACAATAATAACTTTATCTGATTTAAGAACTAAACTGGATAAAAACTCTGAGAATTCAGAAACAAATTCAGAATACGGGCCAGGAGCACGGTACACAATAATAAATAAAAGTGGCTGCGAGGTTTTCCAGGTCGGATGTAAAAGACTAAGAACAAGGCTTTCAAAAGAATTCTAATCTAGTTTAGGTTTAGGGTTGATTAACAGACTAGAGTTAAAAATGGCTGCAACTCCCCCTCCTCGGCCGCTGCCTCGAGGAATGTGGGTATTATTATGACTGGGAGGAGTGGATTCATTTAGACTGACATATTCATCTTGACACAGCCAGGTTTCAGTGAGACTGAGTAAATCAATATGATTATCTGATATTAATTCGTTTACTAACACTGCTTTAGACGAAAGAGACCTGATATTTAACAGTCCGCATTTAATTCTCCTTTTTTGTCTTTCTGTCACAGAAGAGGTTTTAATTTCTATGAGGTTGTTTTGCACAACTCCTCTTTGTTTAATTTTAGATTTAAATAATTTAGGTGGTCGAGGGACAGACACCGTTGGTATAAAACTATGAAAACTATGGCTGGGTAAGTGAACTAGAAGCTCAGAGAGGCGTATAGGACTGCAGCTCTCTGTCCTGGTCTCAACTCTGGGTTGTCAGGGATTTAATCTGCTAATAAAATTTTCCAGGTTCCTAGAAATGAGAGCAGCTCCATCCAAAGTGGGATGAATGCCGTCTCTCCTAATGAGACCAGGTTTCCCCCAGAAAGTTTGCCAATTATTAACGAAACCCACATCGTTTGCTGGACACCACCTGGACAGCCAGCGATTAAATGATGACATGCGGCTAAGCATGTCATCAGAGGTCAGATTAGGGAGGGGTCCAGAGAAAACTACGGAGTCCGACATCGTTTTTGCATATTCACACACCGAGGCAACATTAATTTTAGTGACCTCCGATTGGCGTAACCGGGTGTCATTGCCGCCGACGTGAATAACAATCTTACTGAATCTACGTTTATCTTTAGCCAGCAGTTTCAAATTTGATTCGATGTCGCCCGCTCTGGCCCCAGGGATACATTTGACTATGGCCGCTGGTGTTGCTAACTTCACGTTCCGCAAAATAGAGCTGCCAATAACCAGAGTTTTATCGTCAGCGGGTGTGTCGCTGAGTGGGGAAAAGCGGTTGGAGACGTGAACAGGCTGGTGGTGAGCCGTGGGCTTCGGCTTGGAGCTACGCTTCTGGCGCACACTTATCCAACGTCCCGGCTGAACGGGAGTTACCGGAGGACCGCTAGCAGGAGCTAAGGCTATGCTATGTGGCTCCGCACCGGCTACAGGGGACTGGCTAACTACCACAGCTGCAGAGTGGTTTTCCATGGTGCGGAGCCGCGCTTCTAATTCACTAAGCCTCACCTCCAACGCCGCAAATAAGCTACACTTGTTACAATTACCACTGTCACTAAAGGAGGCAGAGGCATAACTGAACATGTGGCACACCGGGCAAGAGAGAGCAGAGGGAGAAGCCATTGCTAGCAGTAAAGCTAATGTAGCTACCAAGGCTAGTAACGTGCAAACAACAGCTAAGAGATTAGCGAGAAAGTTGTAGAAAGGAGGAGAGCTATGAGTGCTTCAACAGAACTAGTGTGGGTTAAGACTTGGAGTAGACGTTTTAAGCAACTTAAGTGAGAAAGCAGAAAGCAGGCTAGTAGGATTCACCAGAGCACAGAGAGTACAGAGACGCTGCCACAGAAACACCGGAAATGACACAACTTGCTTACCGCAATACGTCAGCACGTCACGTTACATGGAAGCTTCAGGCCAAATCTAAAATGTCTGTCCAAAAAATTTTATACACAGAAAGTTTCTAGTGCATATCCATATTAAATTCATCATTATATATTTGATCCTCACCATTGAGTCGAGAAAATATATATACTTAAACTTTAAAACACCATTGTCGTGAACATTCCGTTTGTTTAAACAAAGGTTTAAAAATAACATGCTGCATAAATATGACAATAAATGATCAGAGAGTAACATTGGCATAGTGAGGGAAAGGGTACAGGAACTGCCAGTATGTATAGTGTCTTTTGTTTGTCATAGTTTTCAGTCACGTGACATGCGTGGGGACCTGGAGGGCAAAACGATGGGCCAACATGGCGGCTCAAACTGGAGTCTCTGTAGGCACGCAGCTCAAGCCAGTACAATTTCCTTATGTTTCAAGCCACAGATATTTGAAGAAGGGCTGTGGCATATCATACCATCCACGATAACCCTGGTATAAATTTTTACTTCATAAAAAAGTGTCATCTTCCAATATCACTGATATAGCAATGTGTTCCATAGTGCGCACAGCAACAACACAAGTCCGAACATGTTTTAAGGCCAAAGCGCTTTGAAGTATACCCATCGTTGAGCATCAAATGAGGACCAGAGCTGTTTTTCTGTACCCACATATGTGTTTGTGGAGAGCTAAATGGAATTTTAAAAAAGGCATGGATGTTAGGACAAAAAAATCCCTCACCTTACACTGCTGCCAGGATGAAAGCGTACAAAGGTATGGACAGTCGTATGTATTTTCCTGGATGGATCAATTGTGCTGCTGTTTGGGAGGCAAAGGACAAGAAATTCTTAAGTGTTAAAGTAAAGGGGAGTACTAATTAGTTAATGTTAGCTAGGGTGACCATATTTTGATTTCCAAAAAAGAGGACATAGCCTATTTAAATGATACTCACAGTTTACTCAAAGATGCCTCATCATTTTAAAACATTTAAAATTTATATGTATGGATAGAAAATTCAGTTATATTACAAACTAATATCTCTCAAAGACAGAAATTCAGATAGGCCCCAATAGGGGACACATACACACAAGAGTGTGGCGATCCGAGCCCAACGGTACCCGACAGAGGTGCCCTCCAGAGACAACATGGTATGTTTAATGGCACAAATCCACAATCTAGTCTTTCCTGAGTTTTCTTTGTCAGGCAGGATTCTGTAGAAACACATTGAGACTGTTTCATAAACAATTGAAAACTCCTTGTAGTTGTAAAATATCCATAAAGGTAGAAGTTTGCAAAATCAGTTCTCAAGCTAGTTTTTGAAGCTTACATGCTCCCATAAATGCATTAAGTGATTTTTATGCTATGTCAATATATATTATTACTATGTTTTCATTTTGCAGATCATTCAAGTTACACATGTTTTAAACATCAGTTGATGACGTGAACATAAAACTGCTGCTGAAGAGTGAATGGACTGGGGGGTGCTATTCTGGGACACTGAGGGCTATAGTTTCGCAGACCGGGTGCGGCGGAGGCACAGCGCACCTGCGCTTCGCCAACTGGGTGTTGCCAGGCGGATTTTGTAAGATTGGCACACCGTACGCCCTGGAGCAGCTACTTCTCTTTTCCACCTCTGTCCCTCCTACCGGCGCAAGTCAGAAAGCGGGAGGAGAGAAGGCATGGAGTGTGTTTTACACACATCACACCAATCACATGAGCCCCTCTCCTCGCCCTTATATGCGCCGCGCAAAGGCGTAATGAGAGTTTACTCAATTCGCCATGTGAGAAGAGAGCAGCAGCGTTAGACGGCCAAACTTGCAGGAGGAAACTGATGTTTTGGTCCCAGAGGTCCAAGTTCGCAGTGTCTGAATATATGGAACTGCGAGCAGACCTCCATGGGCTGATGATGCAAAGGTAGCCTGGGAGGAGGTAACCACAATTGTAAATCAATGTTGCGTTTCTCTCGTGCACTCACGCTCTCTCTTTCTCTCTCACGGTCTCACTCTGTTTCTTTTCTTTTGACTTTTCTAAGATGGCAGATGCTGAATATATACTCCCTGTCTGATGCTGTGGCTGTTTGTGGTTGGCTGAGAGGGATGTGAACTCATTAGTTTGCAGCAGTTTTTAGTCAAATCAGGTTGGGTTTCCATTACGCATGCCAAACGGTGCTAATCCCCTTTGATCTGACATCAGATGTGACGGGACAGTCAATAGAGAGATACATTTATGTGCTGATTGCAGATAGTTGCATTGAATAGTGGTGTTTGTGGCTATTTATTGCATCGTTAATGTGCCTGACATTCTGGAAAACCTGCTTGTGAGGTTTTGGTGATGTGTGTGCACTGTCCGCCGGTCAGCCAAACTTCGGCTTACACCGTCTGCGCTCCGCCTGCGCTGACAGTAGACGTGGTTTCAGTTGGCGAGCTTTTAGCGCACCTTCGGCAAGCCTTTTGGCACAAAACTGTCACTGCGCTAAGCTGGATCTGTCGACACTTCCCCCTGCTGCGCTGCCACACCCATCTCAGCGCACCTCGGTCTGCCAAACTACCTGTAGCACCAAACTGAGCGTGCCTCGGGTTGCACTGCTCGAAACTAGCTCTGCGCGGGGTTCTCCACCCTGCGCTGGGAAACTAGAGCCCTGAATCTCTGACAGTCAGTATCAGACCTGGATTGTCTGCGGTGTAGGGGATGGTCTCGTGTTGTGAACGATGGTCGTTAGGGTCTTTTCATCTTGGGCTTCAGGTTTGTTAGCTAAAATATTATTTATTCTCTATTCTCAAGTCATCCATGAAAGAGTGTGAATATCGTCCCTCAGTATTCAACAGAGGACCTGTGTCATTTTATTAAAGCAAAGAGGTGACTTCAGGGCACTGTAATTTTCTTTTGCTGATATAATGGTCTGCAGAGTGTTCCTCTGCAACATGCTTAGGACTTATTTTGACCAAACCAGAGTAACAGACTAACAAAGATGGTCCTAAACCATCTTTGTTAGTCTGTTCACTGTCCCAACAACCACCAACTCTGATTTGGTCGAAATAAGTCCTTAATTCACTCAATCAAAACGTTTAAAGAGTGTGACTCTGCAGGCTGTTTTCCTCTCACTCCTCACCAAGTTTAGCGCACTTATGGTTTGGCTGAGTGGATGTGCAGTGCACCGCTGGATGGGAGCATGTTGCAGAGCAACTGCGGTCACTCTGCAGACCATTTTATCAGCAAAAGAAAATTACAAATATCACCCGAAAAATGTCTTGATGGAGTTTCAATTGCCACCTGTACTTCCACACAGCCAGAGAGAAACCCACACATTGTTGACATTAACAGCCTTCATGCCCATCTTGGCAAAGACAAATGTGAAGCCCTTGTTGGTCTGCATGCCTTCTCTGGTTGCGACACTGTGAGTGCTCTGCATGGGGTGGGGAAAACAAAGGCATACAAGAAACTAAATTCTAAAGTTGAATATGTCAATCTGTTTAGAGAATTGGGCACTAGTTTCTCCCCATCACCAGAACTCCCTCAAGCAGTGGAAGCATTTACATGTGATCTATATGATCAAAAGGACTGCCAGGACGTTAACATTGCAAGAGCTAAACTTTCCAAAACTGGAAAGTGCTCTGAGAGACAACTACTTCCAAACAAAGACTCCTTGTACCAACACATCAAGCGGGCAAACTTTCAGGCAGCAATACGCAGGAGGAGCCTTTAGTGTAGGCCAGACATTCCTTCTCCCATAAGTCATGGCTGGAAGATGGCAAGAGATTTGTATGAGATGGAATGGATGACACTCCCCCCAGCACCAGAGGCGGTACTGGAGCTTGTGCATTGCGCCTGTAAAAAAAACCCAACTGTGTTAAAGCAACCCTTAAGAACTTTCAGTTTTGGTTGATTTTGGCGGCGCCAGTGGTCCAAAGCGGTAGTGTTTTGCCTGAAGGAAGACCACATTTCCCATGAGGACCAGCGCATAGTGTCGTAAAATCCTGATCTCCCGGTCGCCTGTAGTTGGATTGAGCTACATTGCTGTTTCCAGTGGCTGTGTGAAGGATGAATAGCGATGAGGTAATGAATGTAATTGTGGCTAAACAATATCATATGACGACGCTGAAAATAAGAAACGTTTAACTTTGGTTTAGTGCCGTATTCCCCCACCGCCCCCCCTCACCCGACTTGTCAGCGGCGGCTGACGAGTTGAGCCTTGAAACAGATAAATAAAACGTTATGTTGGATCATTTCACAGTAAACACACGTACAGATACCGGCAGGAAGGTGCCGCATTGCCTGAATATCAACCCTGCACAATGCGCACGAATATACAGTTCAGTCTCTCAGGGAAAGTACTACTGTTCATTCTAAACAGTTTCTTCACATTGTATTGTTTCCTATACTGTTATAATTCTATTATTAGGATTCTATATGGAGAATTATACATACATTTATTACTAAAATTACTCTATGCAAGTCTGTTATTGTCACTGTCATTTTTGAATTACTAAAAGCCAAGACGAATTCCTGTATGTCCTCGGCAATAAAGTTCAATATGATTCTGATGCTTATTGAACATCAAAATTTTTTATATTTGTTACATAACATTTCTGTCTGTTGTTTTATCAGGAATTTGCTGTCCCGGACACTACCTCCACCAGTTTGAGCCCCCACACACTAGTGCTGGCAGAGGCAGGGGCAGAGGGGCGAGGGGAGTAGGTGCAGGCAGAGGGAGAGGGAGAGGGAGGGGAAGAAGTAGGACACCAGAGGACTTGAACCCCGAGACCCAGACAGACCCAGACAAACTTTTATTTCTACACCCTCTTTCACAGTTGTCAAAATTCAAGTACTTTGTCACATTCAACACATTCAAATTGTTATTTTGCCACTTGTCCCTTCACAGTAAAGGAAGTAACAAGTAAAACATACAACCTAGAGAAAAAAGAAAAACATTTCCAGGCACATGCACAGTGTTACACAAGAAATATCATGAAAAAAAAAAAGAGTGGCATAAATGCAATGTGCATTTTTGCAATGACGGGGTATGTGTATGATTTGAATAAATAAATGGCACAACAACACTGTATTACAGTGGTAGTAAATGAACGACAGTGACAGCTGAAAAAAATTACTGTGAATAAAAAAAACAAAACAAAAGGGGAGTGTGATGCATGTACATGGATAAATAGAGCAGGATAAAAAATAAACTATGACAGTTAAAATAAGAAACACTGAATAATCTGTGTGACAATGTTAGAAGTTATCTGGAGTCATCTGGAGAGTCATGCCGCTCTTCTTCCTCCACAACACTCAGAGAATGCATGCTGCAGATAGAGTAGATTGTAAGATTCTGCCGCAGCGCCTTCTTCCAGCATTTGGACACCCTCTATCGGTTCTCCCCTGAGTCAAAACAGAAAATAGGACATGTTGAAAAATACTAAACGTTGCCCAAAACAAACAAATGCAGGCCCTGGGAAACACAAAGTACCTAACATGATCCGACTCTTCTGTAAAGCTGGAAACTATAGGCTGTAGCGGTTGGAGGTGTTGCTTGTGGGGAGTAGACGTTACTTGCTTCTTTTGATAGCTGTAGAGAAATAACATGTAAGAAATTTATATGGATAAAGAGTAATGCAAGACAAACAAAAGTATACACACTGGAAATAAAGGCACAATATAAACATCACACTGTAATAAAATGCATCATCTATGTTATACTAGAGAATTATAAGATAAGAATAACAATAATTAGCAATACAACATAAAATATAAAAAGATAATAACATGAAAAAAATAAATATGGAACAACACCGTACACCTTACACAACATAATGTCCAATAGACACATAACAATAACAAAAATATCTTGTTATCAGACTGACTTGAAGATGTCAAGTTTACTGGCTAACTGAGATTGTAACCTTCAAAGTTAGGTGCTTGGTGCTACTGAAGTGAGCTGCACACAGACCCTTCAGGACTGACTAAATAAACATTACATGTAGAATTTTAAACATGCAGCAATCCCTGTAGTTTTAGCTACACTCAGCACAAGGTGCTATTGATAAGCAGGACTATGAAAAGTCATAACTCAATGCACATTGCACACGGGTTTTGTTTTACTGATTATTTAGAGCAAGCAACATGGTTTGCCTTCTTTCTTCTTTTGCAATCACTGTAGTCAACTCAACAAAAACACGACAAGAATCCTGTTATTCTCTGAAACTATTGCATAACAATCATCAGAAACTACTGTCACGTACACACAAACTGACATGATAACACCACAATGATTCAGTATGACTGATCTTTCCACAATAGGAACCTACATATTTTACTCAAACTTTATATTTGCGGTTTGCAGCCATCGCATTGTTTTATCTTTATACAGTACTTTTGAGCTTGTTGCGTGGCTGGTCGCGTCAGTGTGGAGCTGCAAACTATCACGCTGGTGGCTATTCATTGCTACCACGCATATTTCCGATAGCTCACATCAGCATTATCATTTTGATTTGAGCATCGAAAGCTACTTACTAGTCCAGCAGGAACAGAGCCAAGGCAGCATCGGTCGGAAATCCCTCCTCGTCTTTGAGCTCAGCGAGTGAAAGCCGGGCCAATGTTGATCCTTGGCTGTCCTTTCATCCGGGTAGCCTCCCTCTTTCTTTTTTTGTCTCCTCAGACAAAACTTTTCATTTCCTTGGTTGTTTTGCAGCTTCTGCCATGATAGCAGTAATTGCGCGCAGGCTTTCGCTTCGACTTCCGCCTTTGTAACGAATGGGGAAAGGGGGAAGTGACGTATGCCGTAAAGCAGTCAACACATTTGTAGTTTTTTGTGTGGCAGGGTTCCTGCCACCCTTCTCGAAGTTGCTTAGTGCCAGTTAAAACAATACAGACCCCCTCAGGCCATGACAGAGGTGTCATTCAACTAGTTGTAAGTCGATGTATTATCACAAAAGTTATGAAAATATTTTATGAAGGTTGAAAAGTTACTTAGTGCTGGTTTAAGGGCAGATGCACATGTAAACTGCATGAGCTGCCATGTACAAACCTGTGTTAATGCACAAATTGTGATAATGGGCCTTTTGAAGAAGACTAGGCCCATATGGCTTCATCCTTTGAGTAGGCAGTGGTGTGTGTGATGACTCCTGCAGGAGGGGAAAAAATGATGTAACATTAGCTTTCTATATAATGTATATGTTTTGCTTTGTTTCTTTGTTACAAACTCTAATGCCACACATGTGATTTACAATCAGTTCAAGCTCTTTTCAAAACCTTACTCTTTTTGTTTAACTGTTAGCTCTCTTCTGCTGTTTCCATGGAGGTTATGTGAGGAAACAATGATTAAATGACAACATTGTTTACACATCATCATAGCGTGTTTGCTTGGTTTATGAGACTCAGTGATGTTGGTCAGCAGATATTCTAATAAACGTGCAACAATCCCGGTTACTACCACAAGGACTTAAGAGACCTAACGTAACCCAATGAGAAATAAGATGCAAGCCACTGCAACTTCACTTTACCCGTAAAGTGTGTGAAGCTGCTAGCGAGTGCTTTTTGCAAAAGCTAATGCTAACGTTACCTTTACACTTGCAAAACGTCACCATACGTTTGAACTCCATATTGTACAAAACACAAGTTGCAAGTCATGTGTTTGAACTCAATACTGTACAAAACAATCAAGTTGCAAACATTTTTTTAATAATATAATAACGTTACTTACTTGTCTCCGTCGTGTCCATCTGCCGATTCCTCCATTGAACAGCTGTGATCAGTAGCTAAATCCTATAGGCTAACAACGGCCCTCCCTCGAAATCTTAGCGTTCTATTGGTCAAACTGTTATAGTAGACTGCAGCGTTTGCCTGCATATTAAACAAACTTTAAATTATAATTGTGGAAAAATGTGCAAGAATATCGAGTGGCAACAACCCGGATCTGATGAAGAATAAAATAATGGGCGAGGACCCTATTGTTTTTGCTGCATTTATTCTTTATTAGGAACCGAGTCCGAAGGCAAAGTCCTCACCGTTTGTTATTATGATTTTTCTTTATTCTTTCTTCCGCTGCCTCTTTGAGCTGGAATTTGACCCCCTAAACATGCTCAAAAACTCAAAAATTAACCCCTAAAGTGCCAAAATGGGCTCTCTAGCGCCACCTAGGCACACTAAAATGGCTGTTGCGGCCCATAGGAATGTTGTGGAAACATCAAACCAAAACTGGCGTGTTCGCCTCATCAAGACCTAAAAATCACGCGCTGACACCCCTGACCTAAATACTACAGGAAGTGAGCTATTTGCCCTTTCACAGTAAGATTTCGCCTTAAAACTGCTCTTCCTAAAAAATCAACTCCTCCTACACCGTTTATCGTATCGCCTTCAAACTCGCACACATGACAGATCAACTTGTGCTAATCAGATCTTTTGTATAACTTTGTCATTACTCGAACGGTTTGGATTTTATGGGCTCCTTAAGGTGACATGTCACAAAATGTCCTGACGATCTTCGAAAGCTGTCCCACAGGAAATGAATGGCAGCAGGGGGATAAAGGGACCAATCTTAGGGCTTTGTCTAGCCTTTACAGTGTCTCCATGCTTTGTGCTACAGAGTCCATTACAACTCTCAAAAGGTCTCATCTCTTCACTCATGTTTTCATCTTTTTCATATCTTTTACTGTTTTTAATCTGTGCCTCTCAAAGTACCATGAGCAAATGTGGAGAAATTGTCATTTTATAATGGGTGTGTATTGCACGGAATGCTGTGAGCTAGAGTGGAGAGGGCTCTAAAAATCGTCTAAAACTTTTGTCTTTAACTTGCTGCCATGGCCACAAATTTCACTGTACATACACAATTTATACCATAAAACAGGAAAAGTTGTCCTGGTCACAGATATGTTGTCATGGAATCTCTCACACGTACACATTTTTGCTCAGTGGCTCCAAAGCGAACGGTGTGCAGATTTTTTTGTCATTCACTCCCATACACTGAGAGGAGACATTTCTGGAAAACAGCTAAGGTGTAACACATTTTAAACTGGCTGATGTGACCACAGTTTTGATTTTGGAGATATAAATATATTTTCATGATTGGACCAACGGTTTGGGAATTAGAAGAACTTGTTCGAGGAGTTCAAACCCATATTAAATAGCCCTTGCTGATCTGCTCTCTCATGAGCTCTCTGTGTGCCCCTCAGGTGCAGGCAAGTCAGCTGGACACACAGACACGCACACACGGCTCTCTGTCTATGTGTCTAACAATCTTTAAAGGACAGATTACAGCAGCAGAATCTTCATTTGAAACAACAAATACACATTATTAACCCCTAAAGTGCCAAAATGGGCCCTCTAGTGCCACCTAGGTGCACTAAAATGGACACTGCGGCCCGTAGGAATGTCTTAGAAAGATCAAACCAAAACTGCCGTGTTTGACTTACAAATCACGCACTGACACCCATGACCTAAATCCAACAGGAAGTGAGCCATTTGCCCTTTCAAAGTAAGATTTCGCCTCAAACATGCTCTTTAAAAAAACATCTTCTCCTACACTGTTTATTGTATCTGCTTTAAAGACGCACACATGCCAGCTCAACTGCTGCTAAACAGATCTTCTGTATAACTTTATCTCTCTCACCATCACATTATTTTGATGATTGGACCAACAGTTTGGGAATGGGAAGAACTTGTTCGAGGAGTTCTCCACCAAAACAGGTCTCTTCTCTGTGTTCTGTCTGTCTCTCTCTGCTCTTCTGCCAGGTGCACCTACTTCATTACCATGGCAACCGCTGTCACACACAAACTCACAGAAACATGATGTGTGTGCGTGTCTACATCTTACATGCAGGCATGACAGGGGCAGCATCTCCATTTTAACCATTCAGGTGCCAGTTTATTGAGGAAAATATTCCATTTTCATTTCAACATTTCAAAAGTCTGTCGCTTGAAAGTGGTGAGACATAAAGGCATATTGTAAATGAGAAAACTATTCATGACCCAAAGTTTGTGATGGGAGTAAATTAACTCATCTCATTTGCATATTGTGGGGTCACTAGGCGAAGGGCATATTGGATTTCAGTAAAACATCATTTTGAACATATTTACACAGTAGATTTCTTTTGTTTTGTGTTGTTTTTCTCATCTCATCCTCAAACTAAAGGAAGAGAAATCTGATGGGAGTAAATTAACTCATCTAATTTGCATATTGTTGTGTCATTAGGTGGCGGCCATATTGGATTTAATAAATCTCAGTAAAACAACATTTTGAACATATTTACACGGTAGATTTCTTTTGTTTTGTGTTGTTTTTCTCATCTCATCCTCAAAATAAAGGAAGAGAAATCTGATGGGAGTAAAGTTGCTCATCTAATTTGCATATTGTGACATCACTTCTACATACCTACAGCTACAGAAAGCATTCAAACATCAAAACATTCAGCTCTGTAAGGATTTTTTGATGTTTGTGGCAATGTGTTTGATAATTCTAAATAATTTCCAATGACGACATGAGCTGGAGGCCGAAATTGGTATTTTTTTCATTTTAGGAAATGAAAAAATTAAACCCAAAAGTGCCAAAATGGCCTCTCTAGCGCCACCTAGCCATTTAGGCACACTAAAATGGCCGCTGTGGCTTGTAGGAATGACGTAGAAAAATCAAACCAAAACTGGCTTGTTCGTCTCATCGAGACCTACAAATTACGCACTGGCACCCCTGACTTAAACCTCACAGGAAGTGAGCTATTTCCCTTTCAGTGTAAGATTTTGCCTCAAAAATGCTCTTTTTAAAAATTCCTTGAAAAATCAACTTGTCCTAGACCGTTTATCGTATCGGCTTCAAACTCGCATATATGAAAGATCAACTTGTCCTTATCATATATTCTGTATAACTTTTTCATAACTCAAATGGTTTAGATTTTATGGCGTCTTCCGGGTGATGACTTACAAAACCTCCTGATAGTTTTCACGCCACCTAGACAAACTAAAATACCCGCTGCGACCCGTACAAATGTCGTAGAAAGACAAAACCAAAACTAGCTTGTTCGTCTAATCAAGACCTACAAATCTCGCATGTAACTACTGACCTAAATCCAACAGGAAGTGAGGTATTTGCCCTTTCAAAGTAAGATGTAGTTTTTCACAAATTCTCTCTGTCAAAAAATATTTCCTCCTACACCATTTATCCTATCGGTTTCAAACTCTCACACATGACAGACCAAGCCCTGTTTAACAATTCCACTGAACAACTTTGTCATTACTCGAACAGTTTGGATTTAATGCCGTGTTTAAGGTGACATGCTGTAGAAACATCAAACCAAAACTGGCTTCTTCATTTCCTCGAGACCTACAAACCACTCATTTACACCACTGACCTAAATCCAACAGGAAATGAGGTAGTGCCTCTGGATTGTGACATGTCACAAAACCTCTTGACAATTTTTGCAACACCTAGACACACTAAAATGGCTGTTGCACCCTGTAAGAATCCTGTAGAAACATAAAACCAAAACTGGCTTCTTTGTCACTCGAGACGTACAAATCACTGATCGACACCACTGACCTAAATCCAACAGCAAATGAGCTAATGCCTCTGGAAGGTGACATGTCACATAACCTCTTGACAATTTTTGTACCACCTAGACACACCAAAATGGCTGCTGCAGCCCGTATGAATGGTTTAGACGGATCAAATCAAAACTGACTTCTTTGACTAATCAAGACCTACAAATCACTCATTGACACCAATAACCTAACTCCAACAGTAAAATGAGCTAGGGCCTCTCAAGTAACATGAGCAAATGTGTCAGCTGTGAGCTAGACATCATAATCGTGCGACCAAGATTGCATTTTTTATTTTACAAACATGAAGCCTATATCTATGCGTTCAGAATGAGTGTTCCTGTCTTGTGGTATGTTCAGATTGATGATTGGACCTACGGTTTGGGATTGAAAGGGAGGAGTTGAAAGCCACCTCCATCTGCCTGCTCTTCAACTTGTCTCTCTGTGTCAGTGGTGGATTTAGGATGTTTGTAGGTCAGGGGTGAAAAGGAAAAAAGGCCACCTACTGCATGACAGGGTGGGGGCATTGATGTGGAAAAAAATCAGTTTACCCCCTAAACCTGCTCAAAAACTCACCAAAATTGGCATGCATGTCAGGACTGCGGAAAACTTTTAGAAAATGAAGTAATTAATCCTCAAAGTTCCAAAATGGGCTGTCTAGCGCCACCTAGACACACTAAAATGGCCGCTGCGGCTTGTAGGAATGACCTAGAAAGATCAAACCAAAACTATCTTGTTTGTCTCATCAAGACCTACAAATAATGCTCCACCTCTGACCTAAACCCAACAGGAAGTGAGCTTTTTGCCCTTTCAAAGTAAGATTTGCCTTAAAATTGCTCTTTCTTCAAAATCCTCCTACACCGTTTGAATGAATTATGATTTACTCTCTATATAATAAATGTTGGAAGGATTTTTCATTTATTTATCACAGTCTGTGATATGTGAATGATAAATAACAGCACCAGTTTTGATGCATTATAATTTTTTGGGGTAGTTTCAATTTTTCAACAAAACTGAGACCTTTCCAGTTCAGGACTTTTTTGTCCTTGTTGAAAAACAAACATAATAATATGAAATATTAATTGTTTTTTTTTTTTTTTTGGCTTAAATCTTTCAACCAACTCGTACTCAGATTAGACATACCAAATATTCATTGTGGGTGTATGTATGAGAGAGAGAGAGAGAGAGAGAGAGAGAGAGAGAGAGAGAGAGAGAGAGATTGGAGAAAACAGTAATGTAACCTTGCAACAACCTGCAGCTCATAATTTGCAATTTTTAGCTACACAGTTACACACACACACACACACACACACACACACACACACACACACCCCGACATCCATATCAACACTAATATAGCATTTATTTTATTTTATTTGCAACAATAGCTTGCAAACTTCAATATGATTATAATATGATTATTGTCCCATAAGTATACTATCAGATATTAATATTTACTTATCATATTGCACCACAATAGTCAGAAATATAATGATAATGTTATTACTTTCATTATTGTTGTTATTGTCTCTGTCTCCCTTTTTGTCTCATTGTGTCATACAGATTATAGTTAATGTATTATGTCGATCAATCAATCAATCAATTTTATTTATAAAGCCCAATATCACAAATCAAAATATCACAGGGCTTTACACCATATGACATCCCTCTGTCCTTTGGACCCTCACAGCATTTGAATGAATTATGATCTGTTCTGTACGTCATCTATTGCACGTCTGTCGTCCATTTGCTCTTCCTGAGGTGTCTACTGTTTTTTTTCCCCTGTTAAAGGGAGTTTTCCTTATCTGCTGTGAGGGTCCAAAGGACAGAAGGATGGTGTATGCTGTAAAGCCCCGTGGGGCAAATTGTGATTTGTGATATTGGGCTTTATACATAAAATTGATTGACTGATTGATTGATTGATTGATGTCGTCAGTAGTTTGGTTTTTAAAAGCCATCAAAGTTCACAGTGTGTGTGTGTGTGTGTGTGTGTGTGTGTGTGTGTGTGTGTGTGTGTCACACACACCTGACATGATAACATTGACCAAACTGACCAGTTCATGTCTCATTCCTACATTTTCCTAAATAAATGCCTGATAGCAAAAACATGTAAATACAAGATTTCCAGGTCAAACTCTTTTGCCTCATTTTGAATCTGAATCAAATCTGTAGCTAAAACTGTGCTGCAGCAGTATACGATGAAATACATGTAGGCACGCTCAGTTTCTCCACTGAAATTAACTTGTGTCTGCTGTTACATCAGGAAAGTATACACATCTTTGAGGAAATATTACACTCCAAAATTACAAGCTTCTTTTTTTAATCACCACTTTAGTCTTTGTAAAAATCGTTTTCTTTTATGATTTACTCTCCTTTATAATTTGTATTTTGTCCATGTTAATATTTGTTATCCTGTTAAAATGTATGTTATGTATTTATATATTCATGTACTTACATCACAATGTGTTACACAACAAAGCAGGAGTACTGTCACCACAGACCTTTGTTTTATACAGTACATGGGGAACACTGCAATTCTTAACAATATGACAGACACCATGTTGTTGTTAAGATTATATAATTTCTTAATCATGACAGTGTATTTCATTTCGAAGTGAATGTTTTGGACAAGACTAGGCATGTGCCGGGTACCGGCATCACGGTTTACCACGGTAAAAGAATGTCACGGTGTCACTAACTGTCCATTTTCTGTTCTGGCCGGCGGTATAACCTATGCTACATTTCATAAATGGGAACTTCAGGAACTCAAAACTCAAAAATAACTCTGTGCCAGATGTACATTTTAACTGGCACACAACTCTGAAATCATGCATGTGCAGCCAGCGCAATTATTGGGGGGGGCAGCCTCAGTCAGTCAGTCAGTACATCAGTAATCAGTGTAAATCCACTCACATGCAAACTGCAAACATGGCTGGAGGAGGCGAAGTTGAACTTTTCCCACCAGCGAAAAGGATGAAGTCGGTGGCGTGGGACCATTTAGGCTCAGAAGAACCCCCAGAGCCAAGGCAAAGACCCACTGCTGGGCAGGTGCCTAGGAACCGCTCACAGTCTTTGGGTTCCTAGTCGGCCGTGTTCACAGGCTGCTGTGCAAATGAAACTATGCGGAGCGTGTCAGTGCCGGTGCCCCCGTCTACCTGGAGGCTGTGCTGGAGTATCTGACCACTGAGATCCTGGAGTTGGCTGGAAACGCTGCCCGTGACAACAAGAAGATCGGTATCATCCCCCGTCACTGGCAGCTGGCTGTCCGCAACGACGAGGAGCTCAACAAGCTGCTGGGCGGAGTGACCATCGTGAAGTTAAGAAATGGCTCTATTACTTTTAACGGGTCTATATTACACATTTAAACAACTGGTGCGTTGCACTGACAGGAGATGCCTGATATGTGCTGTCACTCATGAGCAGTCAAAAGAATATTAGCCTACCGTTTTAAAGTGTAGAGCACGAAAATAGGACGACGCCTGTTTTATTATCATTGTTGTTAATATTACTTTTACCCACGGTTATCATACCGTCAAAATCTCATACCAGCACATGCCTAGACAAGACATTTTGTTTCCATAGCTGACATATCACAGGTACATTTTAGTTAATACATCGGTTGAAAATTAAATACATATTGCAATGTACTGTAATACAAAAGTCCCTCTATTGCCCAAAATGACCTTGCCTTCCCTTGACATTGCTTGTTTTATTGACATTTTGACTCTTACGAATAATTCGCACTGTCTACATGAGCTGGAGGCCAACAGCGAGAGCCCAAGGTCCCGTTCATCGCTGCTTGCAGCTTCAATTAATACTTGTTTTAGCTCTGGGTGCTTTCCAGCTCCTTTTAAACATGCAATAGTGCAGCCACTAATCAAAAAACCCAGTCTGGACCCTTTGGTCCTCTCTAACTTCAGGCCCATCTCCAAACTGCCCTTTTTGTCCAAAGTGTTGGAGAAAGTGATCTATGTCCAGCTGCAATCAGTTTTAATCAGAAATGATATTTATGAGAAATTTCAGTCTGGTCATAGTACTGAAACTGCTCTTTTAAGAGTTTTTAACAATCTTGTTTTAACTGTTGATTCAGGCTGTGCTGCTATTTTAGTGACTTTAGATCCAACTGCTGCCTTTGATACGGTCGATCACAGGACCCTTTTATCATGGTTAGACCACTGTGCAGGTATTAAAGGTGCTGCCCTCATGCTGCTACAGTCATACCTGGCTGACTTTCTCTGTGCACTTAGGTGAATTGTCCTCCTATGTGTCCCCTCTTAGTTGTGGGGTCCCTCAAGGCTTTATTCTCCCCTTTATTATTTTCTATGTATATGTTACCCCTAGGTTCCATTCTGCGCAAACAAACTTTTGACAGTGCTTTTATATTTGACAAGCAAATAGGCTCAGTAGTCAAAGGCGCTTTCTTTCAGCTTAGGCTCCTCTCCAAAGTAAAGCCCTATTTCTCACCAAAAGACCTGGAAAGGGTTATACATAATTTTATTACGTCTAGGCTTGACTATTGCAAGTCCTTGTACGTTGGCTTAGAACAGAGTTCTCTCCGACGCCTGAGGCTGGTGCAAAACGCTGCTGCTCGCCTTTTAACCGGCAGAAAAAAACAGTCACACATGACTCCAGTTCTAGCCTCTCTGCACTGGCTTCCTGTTCGTTTTAGGATTGATTTTAAGATTTTATTGTTTGTTTTTAGGATATTGAATGGTCTGGCAGTACCTAGCTGAACTCATCCATCTCCATTTTCCAGCTAGAGCACTGAGGTCATCAAATGATACATTGATTTTAGATGTCGCTATGTCTCAGCTCAAAACTAAAGGTGACCGAGCTTTTGCAATAGCTGCCCCTAAGTTGTGGAATAGCTTACCACTGGATATTAGATCTGCAGACTCTCTTGCTACATTCAAGTCGTTGCTTAAGACCCATCTTTTCTCACTGGCTTTTGGTGCATCTTGAGCTGTACATTTCAAGGTCTTCGACCAATTGATTGATTCTTCGTTTATTATGCTGATTCAGCATTTTATATTTTCATTTATATTTTTCGCAAATTATTATAGCAGATTTTGTACACTGCATTTTGTATTTTGATTTTCTTTTGTTGTATTACACTACTTAGTGCTTTCTAGATTGTACAGCACTTTGGTCAGCCTTGGCTGTTTTAAATGTGCTATATAAATAAAGTTGACCTTGACCCTTGACCTACATGCAGACTGGGCCCTGGTTGTGTCTGTGAATGGCCTGTGGCTGCTGCTGGGGGTAGAGTTACAGCATGTCCTGCTCAGCCTCTCAGCCAGTGGGCAGGGACTCACTAACTCAAGAGGGTTGAGGTGTTTGTTTCACTGAGTGCCTGTGTGTGTGTGTGTGTGTGTGTGTGTGTGTGTGTGTGTGTGTGTGTGTGTGTGTGTGTGTGTGCGTGCGTGCGTGTGTGTGTGTGTGTGTTGTGGGTGTGTATTGTGGGTGTGTGTGTTAACAGGAACTTGCTCTGCAGTGGGGCAATGGTGCCACAGTGTTGCCTATATGATGTAAACAGGAGCAGGCTGACTGACAGCTCCACCCTCAGATCTCTCCCTTCACCCTGTGCTCTGTCCTGTACTAGTGCTGGGGATTGAGTTGCACCAGCTATTCATAAATAGATCCTTACTATCTGACAAGCATGAGATTATATCATTTTTTGTGCCCTTCACAATATAGGGGGTGTTTAGTAAAGTAGAAATGTGTACACATAAACATCTATAGCTCCATATACTGTAGCTCCATTCACAAGGCTGTGTTACAACTGACAAAAGTAAATACTGCCCTTTTGCAAAGCAGGGTAATGTCAAAAATGAATTTATTTTTCATCTGATTGTTTTCAAGGGTACTGCAGCAATTTAGTAGCCTGGAAATCCAGACCCAAATCTAGAAAGATTTAGGGTCTAGCTATGAGTAATGCAAATGGCCCAACTCGAGGGGCAGCACCAAGCATGCATTTGAAAATATCACTGCAGGCAATTGGATAACACAACAACCAATCAGAACAATACAGGGGGTGACGTATCCAGAGCGCTACCAGTGGAGCTAACTGGTAGATGAGGCTCTTGCCGTATCCGGGCCCGCCTATATCAGATACACTGATGTGATTGGTGCAGCTCAGCTCCAATGGCATGGGTAATGAGCATCATTACTGATTGCCAGAGTGACTCGTTGAGCGAATTCAAATTGTGCTCTCGGGAGAACTCTGGATTTCCAGAGTAGCAATTTAGTATTAGACTTCCATAACATGGACCCACAAAAGCAACATAAAGAAACCCCTGTATTACTGCCTAGGGGTTGAATGCTTCTGTGAACCTGTCAAGTTGCATTTACAGTTTCCATCCATGTCTGTGAAAACATGGATGCTTCACACCCATATTCCCCCTGGCAGCACAGAAGATCTATACAATCGACACAGTTTCAGAGTCACCAATCCAGTATCTGACATGTCTCCCTCTCTGTTCCTGAGATACGATGCTGAGTAATTGCCAGACAAGTGTTTTTAACATTATGATGTCACAATGAAGTTGACCTAAGACCTGAGACCTTGAGACTGTCAAGATACAAAATCAATCAATTAATTTTGATTGAACATGTTAACAAAATAAAAACAAAATCAAGGCAGAATAAGGAATAAAGCCTATACACAAATAAAAACAACAACCAAAAAAAGAACCTGTAATCAACAGGCAACAAAACCTTATCAGTTTGGAAAAGAGTACATCTGCCTATAGTCAATTTATCACCCAAACATCATGTCCAAAAGGGATAGGAAGAAGTTATAAGAAACTTTTCTTGTCCCATCCCCTTGTCCATCTGCTTTAGTATTTAGTGCAAAAAACCCGAATAAAGTTTGCCTAAGAAATGTGCAACAACCAAAATCCATTTCCTGTAGGCCTGCCAACAACAACCCATACCTACCAAGAAGACTACAAAACAAAAACAAGACAAAAGCAGTATCTTCATTTTGTACAGTCTCTTCAGTTTGGATATATTAAATGCTTTCAACTCATCACTACAATCATTCCACAGAGTAACTCCCCTGACTGTAACACTATGATATTTCATATTAGTCCTGACTGGTGGTTTCTTGCTGCACAGTTGCATGATTATAGCTGGGGGGGCTTCTTTGTTTTTACTGGGCAAGGTGTGACAGGTTTTTATATCTTAAAGGCAGGAAGTAATTATTAGAAATGATTCTTTACATTAAGGTAGTAGCCTAGTTAGAACAGGGTGTTGGGGGAATCACTTTTTTTTTTTTTTTTCATCAAACTTTTTGCAAGTTCCTGCAATTTCATCGCATAAAATTGCATAAATATCCTGCATATTCCATCGCATTTTTTAAGAAAACGTGCCGCATAATCAAGTATTTTTGCCCGCAACAATTAAAAAAAAAAAAAGACGATATTTTTAAGGGCATTTTTTGCCTTTAATCAACAGGACAGTGAAGCGCGAAGGGGGGAGAGAGAGAGAGGGAGAGACACGCAGCAAAGTTCCACAGGCTGGACTCGAGCCCGGGCCGCTCGAGCAGCCTTGTACATGGGGCAACTGCTCTACCACTAAGCCACTGACACCCCTGGTTAACTTCATTTTAAGAGTCGCTACGGAATCGAGTGTTGTTCACAGCGAGCCTATGGCGCTATTGACAAGATGATCAATTCGGAATAGTTTAAAATTGGTACAGGAGACCTCTGTTACTGAAGGACATGGTATTAAATTCAGTGACGGAGGAATAATTTCCTTAAATTTTGTGACAGCAGTATCTGATAAACATCTAGTACAGGAACTGTTGCTGAGTGGCGTGTTATCACAGGCAACATCCAAACACACAGAATAATATTATCTGTGTGAACAAGTGGGTGTTGCTAAGTTTCACTCACTGTCCATAGTGTCCTGTCTTCCATTGGCTTTAAAAATTATAATGCTTTCTTATAGTGGAGGGTAAATACATGTAGACTCAGTGTAGACAGCTCTGTATTTACTGTAAAATACTTTCAGAGTGACATCAATTATCATGACCATACACTATGAAAATCAACAATAAACATGGGTGTGACAGGGTACTGTACATTCCTATATTTTTGTATTTCTGTATGATGTATATCTCTATAAAAATGATATGTGATTAGTAATCGACATGTATGTGTAGAACTGCAGAGAATGTGTTTTTTTTTTTTGGTGTCTGTAGTTAATTTGCAAACATTAAAATACAAGTCCAGCTGCTCAGTTTGTAATTTAACACTAACTCAGTTTCAATACAAACAAAAAAACAAAAACAATATTCCTTGAAAAACTACAAATTGTGAATTGTACACAGTGTTATTGACAAGTTAAACAATAGCCCCTTTAACACTGCCAGATTTTCCGTGAATGTTGGGCTGTTTTGCTGGCAAGCTGCGAGCCCAATTTTCAGCCTCGTAGCCAATATGACAATCCTTGTCATATTGGTCGGAACCCTTTTAGTTTAAACAGACCAAGGTGGCCTTCCGCAACGGGAGGGGCTGTTGAAGACTTGTGGGAGGACCCACTGGCGGTCCTCCCACAAGTCTTCAACAGCCCCCTGGATAAACAGGAAACAGCTGATAGCAGGAATTAGCAGCAGCTAGTAGCAAGAGGGAAACGCAAACCTGACAGACGCTGTAAAGATGAGCAACTGGGGAGACAAGGCATTGCGCGCCCTCCTTGTCCTCGCAAACGAAAAGGCCATTAACTGTCAGATGACGGGGATGGTTAAATTATGAGAGAATCGGCAAAGGACTGAGTAGCCGCAGCTTCCCTCCCACGTCACTGTTTACATCAGACGTTGAGCAACAAGTTTTGTTACTTGTTCACGCCCCCCATTACCTCGAAATAGGCGCATTCTGTATAAACAAAAGTAGGTAGGCGGCAATTTGCCGCACTCCCCAATTCTGTTTTTATACTGCCAATGCTGAAAAAGACTGATTGGGCTTTCCTGCAAATCTGCACAATTCCTATTTAAAAAGGGCTATTTAGTGAGTTTTACAGGTGTTGGTAGGCTGACTATTCTGACTATTCTTTTGATGCCTAGTATAGCTGTTTTGTGATTCTCAAGAATTGCGGAAGTGTCTTCAAATTTGGCACAATGTCACCTTGGACTTAATAAAGAACTGATTAGATTCTGGTGGTCAGTGTGACTTGTTTGTTATATTCTCATGAAAACAGTATCTCAAGAACACCTTGAAAGAAATTTCTTCAAATTGGGCAATCAATTCGGCATCCAATTAGAGTCATTTATTAACTGATTAGAAATTGGTCGTCAATGGTCAAGGTCAGTGTGACCTTGCATTTGTCATTCTAGTGAATGTAATAACTCGAGAACACCGTAAGGGAATATCTTCAAATATGGCACAAACATCCACTCCGAGTCAAGGATGAACTGATTAGGTTTTGGTGGTCAAAAAAACCCTTTTATTTGGCTGTTATTTAATACTTCATATGCTAACTATGACAAAACTTCACTGAAATGTCTAACAGGATATAATGATAAAGTGATGACATTTTATATTCAAAAGGTTAAAGGTCAACTTCACACAACTTGACATCATAAGGTTATGCAAAAACACTTTTCTGGCCATTACTCAATGTGTTATCACAGGAGCAGAGGGAGAGACATTTGGACTGATACTTAATTAGTGACACTAATCTTGGGTGCCCTTCTTGAAACTGTGCTGATTGTGCAGATCTTTTGGGTTGCCAGGTTGAACATGCAGCAACATCCATATTTGAAGCATTGTCAGCTTTCAAGGCTACATATGATTCTTGACTAGAGTTGGGTACAACGCGTTACAAAGTAACGTGTTAAAGTACTTTGATTACCTTTTGCAGTAAGGAGTAACCTAACGTGTTAGTTTGCTGTTTGAGTAATCAGATACTTGAGTACATTTTCAAACAAGCCATCAGTTACTTCCGTTACTTTAAGAACGTTGGTCCTTCAGCTCCGAAACAGCAGCGACTGTCTTTTGGTTATAATAACGTTAAACCTATCAGTCCAAAAGAATTAATGAAGTTTGTGGCTAGCTACGTGGTAGAAGAAATAATGCCGTTGTCTACGGTGGAGTCTAAAAAAAGATGGAGGAGGACTCGCTGACAGACAGGTCAGACTCAGGACTTGCATTATGCCTGGTACACACTACACGACTTTTCTGCCCGTTCTGAAAGTCACTATGTCACATTACATGACTGTGGAGTCATAAAATCGTGCTGTGACTTGGCCGGCAGACAAGACACACTACACGATGGTACTCACCAATTATCCCCGGTCGTCTTTAATGTGTGTGATATCATCGGGTTATTCTTGTCCTATTTTTATTACTTTTATGTTGTTGTAATCACCTAAAAGCACCAGCAGATGGCAGGGGCTACATCTCAAGCACCGTACGCAAATATTCAAGTGCCTATATCCTCTACAAGTTCCTACAAATGTTTCACAATAAAAGCCTATTTAACGTAAGAAAATGGAAGGATTCTCTCAGCCGACGTTATATGGGGCTTTTTTTTCCTTTTTTTTTTTTAACTTGTCTGCATTAGTCTTCGTAGCTTAGCGCTACAAAGGGGTGTAAGCCTATTATGAAGACTGATGCACTGTTAATCTTGCAGTCAAGTATTTTATACCCATACTGTGCGTGGTTGTGACCATCACCCACCCTCCCTGGAGACTAGCCTATCAGCCTTTTTTGGAAAAACTTCCTAATATGAGCCACAGAAGGCCGTGATACACCATAGTGTGTCAAGGGAAAGTAAGGAACAAGCAGGGGGGGATTGAGGGACAGGTGCTTAAGTTCTGAGTTATATAGCGACAGTGCATCCAGAGAAGACGGAGGATAAACAAACAAACAAACAAAAAAAAAAAGGGGGGGCTTTTAATTTGAAACAAATTCAGGAAGTGTTGAGTTTGAAATGACGGCGCGATATATTAACTTTATAAAGACAACGGGAGTGGATAAAAAGTAAAAATATAAAGATACAGAGAGATTAATAAATAACGGACCGTCTATAATGTAGTCTGTTTCAAATGAAGCTGGTAGCCTCTGCAGTTGTTGTGAGTGAAAACCCTGCCACTATTTGTTAATGTTATTACTTTATGTCCGACCGTCAGGACGTAACATTGTTTGCTGGCTTGATGCTAATGACAGTATTACTCAGGTTGACAAAGTGCCTCTGCTGTTTCACACTATCATTTCTCCCTTTTACTCTGTGTGGTAACATCCCCAGAGGAAATATTAAAAACGCTGGGGTGTTGTTGCCCTATAGTTGTCTACGGCAGCAGATCCTTATGTGTTTCGACGGCTGTGATGGGAGAATTGGATCTCAGTGAAGGGCACAAAAAAATGTAGGCTAAGCACCCTGTGGTCCATCGCCCAATAGGAAATGTAGAATACTCAAAAGTATTCTAAAAGTGCTTGAGTTACTTTCCTCAAGGAGTAACATTGGAAGTACTTTAAAAGTATTTGCGTTATATTACTCAGGGAGTAATGCAGTAAAGTAACTGGTTACTTTTTTAAAAAAGTAACGCAGTAAAGTACTTTGATAACTTGGGTAAGTAACCCTTACCCAACTCTGCTCTTGACAGACATAAGACATAAGAGTATATCAATTCTCTCCTCTAACTCTTGGCAAATGCACATATTTCCCAAAATGTTATACTTGACAAAAGCCTGATGTTTGCTAGCTGTTTACACTCCTCTGTTTGAGCTGAATTTTTCATCCATATTCCCACCAGATTGTAGCCTGGAAATCCAGACTCAAATCTAGAAAGATTTTGAGTCTGGCCCTCACTGATACACCCTTCCTACCCAAGGGGTGGCACTAACTGAGGCATTTCAAATACCGCCACATGCAATTGGATAGCACGATGGCCAATCAGAGCAAAAAACAAGGTGACGTATTCATTGCACCAAGCCCCATTTGTTTGCCAAACAGTGGGTCTAACTGATATATTAAGCTTTTGCTGTATCCCGTTGGCAAAACAGCAAGAACGTCCCTCCTGGAAACGAAGGCTTCTAGGGCAGTCTTCTGTTCCTCTCTCAAGAAAAAAGATAAGTGTTGTTGGCTTAGAGTTTCTTCCAAAGCTAAATTGAATGGACGCAGTCCTTCAGCAGCTGCCATCTTGGCTGTTTATTTTTCGACTCCTACGGCGCAGTGCTGTTCTCATCATGTTATGCCCGCCCAGAGCCCGCCTCTGTCAGATAGACTGATCTGATTGGTACGATAGGTGATTCAGTGCGCTCTGCTCGTCGGGGCCAGTTTCCCGTGCAGTGCAAATTAGAATTTGCTAGGGACGGGGCATCTTGATTTCCAGGTTAACCAGATTGGCCTTTGTCACAGAACACATTTCGCATGCCATAGTAGGAATAGCAAAAGCGTAAATAATAAAATAGCAGCTTTAGCCTCAGTTTGTGCGATGCCTAGCCTATGTATGTCCATGAACTGTGTCAGGGGCGGTCCACGTCGGACGGTGGGTGGGCCCTCCTGTCCCGCCTGTCTGGGGTGTGTCTCTGGTTCTCTGGGGGGGCCGGCCATTGCCGCCCCTGGTCCTGGGGCCTGCGGGGTGTCCTGCCGCCTCTGTGGCTCCCTGGTCGTGGGGTCTGGGTGCTCCTGTGGTCTTGGGGTGACGGGCCGCCCCCCTTCCCCCGCAGGGCCGGCCCTGGACCCTGGTGTTGGTTTTCATAAACACATTGGGAGGGTTCAAATACACGCATGCATGTTCGATACTTCAGCCCTGTGACGCATCACAAAGAACCGATGGGATCACTTCAAAGGGGCCCACTTGCTTCTCAAACCTTCCACACTGCGCTCTCTCTTCTCTACAGTCGGGCTTTCCCCCTCCACCAAGCCTCAGTTTGTGCGATACCTAGCCTATGTATGTCCATGAACTGTCTCAGGGGTGGTCCGCGTCGGACGGTGGGTGGGTGGGGCCTCCTGTCCCGCCTGTCTGGGGTGTGTCTCTGGCTCTCTGGGGGGGCCGGCAATTGCCGCCCCTGGTCCTGGGGCCTGCGGGGTGTCCTGCCGCCTCTGTGGCTCCCTGGTCGTGGGGTCTGGGCGCTCCTGTGGTCTTGGGGTGACTGGCTGCCCCCCTTCCCCCGCAGGGCCGGCCCTGGACCCTGGTGTTGGTTTTCATAAACACATTGGGAGGGTTCAAATACACGCATGCATGTTCGATACTTCAGCCCCGTGACGCATCGCAAAGAACTGATGGGATCACTTCAAAGGGGCCCACTTGCTTCTCAAACCTTCCACACTGCGCTCTCTCTTCTTTACAGTCGGGCTTTCCCCCTCCACCAAGACTCTCACATTTTTGGTGTTCAGTATAGACTTCTCTTTTGTTTCTGTTTCTCAGTACAGTATAGTAGACATGTATATGTTTATTTCTGATAATCTGCATGGAGCACAATCACCTCAAGGCCACAATACATCAGCTACACTGCCTGTTTATCCCTTTTTTTCCCTCCTTCTCCTCCGCATGCACTGTCACCATATAACTCAGGACTTGCACCTGCCCCCTCCCCCTTGCTTGTTCCTTACTTTCCCCTTAACACACCTTGGTGTATCACGGCCCTCTCTGGCTCATATTAGGAAGCTTTTCCAATAAAGGCTGATAGGCTAGTCTCCAGGGAGGGTGGGTGACGGTCACAACCACGCATTATGGGTATAAAATACTTGACTGCAAGATTAACAGTGCATCAATCTTCACAAGAAGCTTGCACCCTTTTGTGGCGCTAAGCTATGAAGACCAATGCAAGAAAAAAAAAAAAAGTTTTTGGCAAAGCACGGACTACCGTTCAGGGGACACAGTGAAATTTTTTGGACAACCTGATAATGGGAATTTCATGGATGTGCTGGAAGTTATCACTCAGTTTGACCCATTCTTGAAAGCCCACATAGAAAAATATGGCAATGCTGCGTAAGGGAACACCATCCTATTCGTCTTCAGCAAAATGTTTGTTTGTTTGTTTATTGAGCTGATGGGGGAGCATAGAATAGAATAGAACAGAACATACTTTATTGTCCCCTAGGGGAAAATTGGGGAGCATACGTCAGTCAGACGCCCCAAAAGTCCAACCCCCCATCTCTCCGACTACCCATTAATCTGACTTTTCTAGCCCCATTGGGCCGACTGCCCATTGCTCTGACCAAAGTAATCCCTATATTTCGACCAGGGCTAAATCCGACCATCCAGAATTCCGACTTTGAACCGGACAGGCTCTGGGTCAGTTTGGAAAGGCTTGAGACGAAGGAGACTCACAGTCATGGTTTATGTGTTTGCCTTTTTCTTTTCTTTTTGTCACCGGCTTTTCTGTTTGTGTCATTTTGTGGAGCAGTGGTAAATTTCTCTGCTGCTCTGCTCTACTCATGCCATTCTCACGCGCTCTCTCTCCCTCTGCCACCGAGCAAAACTTCACTTCCCTGCCTGCCACTTCTAATTTTGATACACATTTGTTTTGAGGAGATTTTTTTTAAATGTTTTATACTTGTTGTACTGCTACAACAAAGCTAAAAACACAGATCAAATTAACTTCTTCCGAAAGTATCTGGATGTTTCAGCGTGTGTTTTTTGGACGATTCAAAGTTGGTCCCTGCCCGCCACCATTATGAAAATCCGTCGGACCCGCCCGGAACTCCAAAAGCGTTTTGATGACTCCGAAAGTTCTCCAAACCCTTCGTTGGCATGGCGGTGAGTAGAACATTGGTGAAGTATCGATTTTGGGTGGAATATCCCTGGAATTACAGTAAAGCAGCAGCACAGGAGTTGTGTGTTTCTTCATAAAATAAAACTACATCAGCCTAATATTTTCTTCATTGAGTGATGCAGGTCTGTTAAAGTTTGGGTTATCTGAGTGGTTAATTGTAATATTCATTAGTATTATCATGCTTTTGTTTAAAAGTAGGGTCTGTGAATATTATTTCCTCATTCACTGATGCAGTCATTTGGGTACTTAATGATCAGTAAGTTTTGATAACAGAAAACAAGCTGCCTCGAGTCCATATTTAATACAGTATGTTTCTTCAGTGGCTGTGGCTGATATCAGGCTGATGTTTGGCTAATTTAAAATAAAATATTGTCACGCCTGTGTTATTAACTCTGGTGCAAGTTGTGCGCAAATGATGCGCTGGGGTCCGGGTTGTTTGGAGAGCTCTCCATGGTGCTGATCGGCCTCCACGGCGATGCGTCGCAACAGGGCTCTGGGTCAGAGAGGCTCGAGGCAAGGGAGGCTCACAGCTTATGTATTTGCCACTTTCTTTTCTTTTTGCCACCTGCTTCCCTGTTTGTGTACATTTTTGTCCTCGTGCTTATGACACGCCCCGTCCCCTGCAGATTGGCAGCTGACTTGAGAATTATGCATTACTGTGGTTTACTATTGCACATTGTGCATTTCCTTTTGCTGCTATAAACATTTGCTTAGAATTTGTGATACAATGGAAACTGGTAAAAACAAACGTGTATCGAAATTACAGAAAGAAGTGTCAGGCAGGGAAGTGAAGTTTTGCTCAGAGTGAGAGAGAGCGTGAGACTGTTACTGAGTTTTATATGTTTACATCAGGCTGATTGGTCAGTGATTTATGAGGCTGTGGTTTTAAGGAAATTATACAACAACCTTAAAGTTTAATTTATGCTTAAGTTAGTGCATCTGTTGAATTACACAGAAGATAAGGAGTTTAACTTTTTTAAATTATTAACTAGGCCTATAAAATAATTAGAAGTGAAAATAAGAGGAAATGTGAATATTTGCTTTGCAAGTTGATTTATGCACGATGTGCGCCCCTACATTTTTTTATTTGCTTTCCTAGGGGCCACTGCGCTCCTATGGTGGTGAAGTGAGTTGGGGTTGTTTCTTAATTGAAATGCTTATATCGTCTTTTCTGTATCCTGCAGGCAAGAAGCGGACTCGACCCGGACATGTCTTGTCCTGACAACCGCAACACACTCATGTGTGGAGGAGTCGTCGAACTCATGGAGGAATCATAACACTTTTCTCTGACATGTAACGTCCTCACTCAGGGTGATCTGAGCTTTAATCATCATTTTGATAATTAATAACACCGTTTTCTTGTTTGCTGCACATACATCAGTATTTTGACTTGGTAATTTATCTGCAATTTATAATTTCTTGCGTCATTGTAGCGTCACATTATTTGGTTACACGTATAGTCTGATCAGTGTCGGACAGGTGTAGACTGTGGTCGTAAAAAGTTTTTGATTATCACTGTTGTTTATGGACTTTAGATTATTCAGTTCGTTAATTTGATGGCTTTTTAGTTATTTTTGAAATGTATTATAATTATGTAATCAAGTTTGTCTGTGTTTTCACCTGCTTTGGGAAATTAAACCGTTAAAAGAACCACACAGTCGCTTTTTTTTGTCTTGGAGGTGCATTCAAACGCCACAGGCTGCATTGTCCACAGCATGATATGCCGTGACAGATTCACGATGAGTTTTCTCGCTTTTGCTAATTTTTAATTCCTGTTTTTCGTTTGGCTTTTAAATGTACAGTTTAATAAATTGCACTGACTGTCAAGTTCAATCCGAGGACACAAAGCAGATGAACTGATAATACAAGATCCTGAGAAAAGAGTCTCCACTGCACTGCAATTGTCATGTGGTTGTGACTTGAACCTGAGCATGAAGTTTTCTAAACGTGACTTTTGCCTCTTAATTGTACATGCAGCACACACGAATATTTTTTTAATGTAAGCATTTATTATTGAATTGTAGAATATTGTACAGTTCAAAAGGCCTGACCTAAAGGAATGATGGTCGTATTAATTAATTATTTATAGCCTAAATATAAAGAACGCCTGGCCCCAGGCACTGCTGCTTTCATTGATCGCTTAAACATCGGCTGGTGGACTCGAGGCAGCTTGTTTTCTAATATCAAAACTTACTGATCATTAAGTACCCAAATGACTGCATCAATGAATGAGGAAATAATATTCACAGACCCTACTTTTAAACAAAAACACGATCATACTAATGAATATTACAATTAACCACTCAGATAACCCAAATTTGTCTTTTCCTTCTATTTTTTTCTTCAGGGTACACCAAAATGCTTCATTTAAGTGTTACTGTAAAAATCACAACATTTTTCTGGGGGAGTGCCCCCAGACCTCCCTACAGTGGTTCAGTTCACAAGTATGGTGTGTGTTTTAGATAGATAGATACATAGATAGATAGATAGATAGATGGATAGATAGAGACTAACAGTAAATAGGTTGAAGGTGTGCCCCCCTGAAAAAATGTAATCCCCCACCCACCCTCTTTAATTTACTTCTGCAGCTGTCTTGTCTGTGGATTTCGCTGACCGAAATGTCATGTAGAGATTTTTTTTTTTAAACTTTTGTTTCTTTTGGATTTTTGTCCGTATTATGGAGGGGTTTTGGTCTGTGTTTGTAAGCCTTTTTTTTCCTGGATTAAATTTTCTAAAGTTGCAACATTTGGGGTCGGAGTGTGTGATTGAAAACCACAATGGTCTGCTTCCCGTTCAAGGCATCTCCTCCTTTGGATGCCGAGACTTTGTGTTTATTAATTAAGCTTTCACTGACTGTATCACATCTGTGGACATGTCTTAAAACATGAAAGGAACATGAGCAGGACCCACGCGCTTTTGACTAGACTGTGGCGCCGTCAAAATACAGGAGATTAAGTTGATATCTCAGTCAATATGTACTCCTATATCCTTCTTCTGGGCCGGATTAGTCGGTCTAATACACTGTCGTAATTACTGGGAGTCGGAACACCGGGCATACTTAAGTCGGGGAAATGGGAGGTCGGACTAATGGACGCAAAAATATAGAAATGTATGGTCGGAGAAATGGGAAGTCGAACTTCTGGGTAGTCTGAGAAATAGAGAGTCAGACAAATGGGCGCAAAAATTAAGAAATGTATGGTCGGAGAAATGGAAAATCGGAGAAATAGGAAGTCAAACAGACGCCATGCGCCCGGGAAATTTGTCATGGATTCAAGTGCATAGTAGCAGTAGCTGCCTTGCAGACAATAGATATACATAGAATACATATAATGGCTAGAGACGTACACGTACATACACACACAATTTGCATTTCGGAACTCTATACCTTCTGCCAGAAGGCAAGCGCTCATATTATGCTTGAAAGATGTGGGACGGGTCTGACAATACCTTCTGTGCTTGTCTGAGTACAGACTGCTCATAGATGACTGAAGGGAGAGCTTTTAGATTTGGACTGTGCGGAGAGATTGCCGGACCACCCTGTCATCCCGTACCTGATAACACTCTCCATCACTGCCTGATAAAATAAGAACATGATGTTCTGGCTGACACCAAACACTCTCAGCCTACGTAAAAAATACAGCCTTTGTTGTAAACGAGCACATACAAAATCTACATGATCACTCCAGCTGAAGAGGTTATCCAGGTGGATGCCCAGATACCTAAAAGATGTAACCTGTTTGACCTCCTCCCTTTGTATGGACAGTGGAGTATGATCCCCCACCGACTTAAGGTCCAACACCATCTCCTCAGTTTTTTTAGTGTTAATGATGAGATAGTTCTTGTCACACCATTGAACAAATTTGTTAACCTCCATTAAAGTACAATGATGGGTCTGAGTTCTGTTGAAGCAGGCTGAGAATGGCAGTGTTGTCAGAAAATGTAAAAAACAGGTTGCCCGGGAGACTACTGGTGCAGTTGTTTGTGTAAAGGGTAAACAGGACCGATGAGCTTACACAACCCTGGGGCGAACCTGTACTGATGCATTTGGATTCGGAGAGTGAGTCGTTAATCCTGACATTTTGGGTTCTATCTGTTAAAAAAGAATAAAACCACTTAATAATAAAAGGGTTAACATTCATCTGGGCCATTTTCTGTAAGAGCAGATGAGGCTGCAATGTATTAAAAGCAGAACTAAAATCAATGAACAAAAGGCGTGCATAGGCCTTGGGATGCTTAAGAGTCAGGTGAGTGATGCTATTAATTGCATCGTCCATGCTCCTCCCCTCCCAGAATTAACTTCAAATTTCAACAAGGATACCATGTATTTTTCAAAGCATTTCATGACAACAGAAGTTAATGCCACTGGTCTATAATCATTGTTTTCTGTAGGACAGGCTGTCTTTGGAATGGGAATAATGGTAGATTTTTTCCAGAGGGCAGGAACCAAATGAGAATCTGCAGACTTCTGAAACACAGGGGACCACACTGGGGTTAGCTCTGCTGCAAAGGTCTTTAGTAGAAAAGCAGAGATGTCATCAGGGTCTGCAGATTTCTTTTTGCATACATTGCTGAAAAGTGACTGAGAAATCCTGTGTATCAAACCTGAGAAAGAAATCATTAAGTTCATTTGCTTTACTCAGCTCATCACATGTTATAAGGCACTTTCTATGTGTTGTCATGTTGGTAGCAGCTTTCATGGAGACCCAGAGAGTTTGTTACACAGGATTTTTCTTATGAATGCAGTTATGTACTACAGTCAATTACAACTTCTGACCCCTGATGAAGGTTAGTAGTATCCCCTCAAAATCCAGTCACTTTTCAGCAATGTATGCAAAAAGAAATCTGCAGGTCCTGATGGCATCTCTGCTTTTCTACTAAAGACATTTGCAGTGCGGTGCCCTGTGTTTCAGAAGTCTGCAAATTCTCATTTGGTTCCTGCCCTCTGGAAAAAATCTTCCATTATTGCCATTCCAAAGAGTCTATAGAAGCAAAATTCTGTTCTATGACATCCCTGTGTTTCCTTCTTGCCTCCCTTAACGACTGATTAAGCTCCCTTTGCATTGATTTTAACCCCAACCTGTCATGATTGCTAAAAGCCATTTTTTTCCGGTTGATACAGTTCTTTAACTCTCTGGTGATGTATGGCTTATTGTTAGGATCGATTGTAATAACCTTCTTGGTAGCCACACAATTTTTCATTTTTTTTAATTATTATTATTATTTTATTTATTTATTTAGAGGACAGTGCACATTAATGAACATTGCTGTAAATGTGCCGGTGTTAGCCAAAGTCTAATTTTCAACTGCAGTCCTCCGGCATGATGTTAAAAAAACCTCAGGCCATTAAAAAACACAAAAACAGGAACTCATACCCCCGTTCCAACAGTTCCAGTGCTGGTTCGGGGCCAGTGCTGGTGCTGGTTCTCAGTTGGTTCAACTTGCGAACCAGCTGAGAACCAATTTGTTTTTCCACGGCTCGAGGTGGTTAGGGTGCGACGTCATTGCGTTACTGTATACGTCAGTTATGTTGAACAACAACAACAACAACGATGGCGGACCATGTACTTGTGCAGCTGTTACTTCTGGCGCTATGAGGCCTCATCGGCATCCAAATACGTCGCATTTGTGCTGCTCGACAAGATTTGTATGGACGGCAATTACGTTCCAGAAGACAGGTAATAACCTAACACGGTTTGTCTCTTACTAACACTGAACGTGAGATTGTTGTGTTAGACTTTGTTGTAAGCTAACGTTAGCTGGCAGAGCACAGCTAATTCACAATGCAAATGTTTAACGTTATGTGTTGTGTCCTTATTTAGACAACTGAGAGCTTATTGTAGTTTCAGCTGGACAAAAGAGGATGCTTAGCTCTGTGAAATTAACTCTACTATTTGAAATAAATGTAAACAAACTGTATGAAAATACACGTCAGTGATTTATGTTTAACCTCATTTTCTTAACCCATATGTCTCACTAAGAACATTCTTGGTTTGTCACTTAATTTTCTTGATAATTTTGGCTGTGTAGCATGATATATTACACTTAAAATGTGCTATACATTTCCTCATACATTCAATGTACAGCACATTCACATGGTATGAATGCAGGGGCCTGTATCACGAAGCGAGATAAACTTTTCCTGGGTTACCTAGACCTATCCTGGGTTGACTAACCCTAACAATGGCAATCAGGATAATCGGTATCACGACGCTGGATATCAACTCAGTAACTCAACTCAGGGTTGCTTTATCAAGAGCCGTGAACGCGCACGCAGCAGACCAATCACAATCATGAGAGAAGCACAGCGTCACTGAGCGTCCTCACTGAGCATCCTCACAGAGCGCCATATGTGAGGGGAAAAAAAGTATTTCTCGTGAGGATCAGACATTAATTCTACTAAAATATGAGGAGGAGAAAAGCCACATTACAGAAAAGGCCAAAACCGTGGCAGCTGCAGGAGGAGGAAACATGCGTGGCAACTGTTGTGGAAAAAAAAAAAAAGCTGGGGTAATGATGGGGATCAGGAATGTGAAATGAGGCTGAATTTTGATCGGCATTGTTAACGTTCATAATATGTGTGAATTTGACCCGATTGTCAACTTTCGGGATAAACAGTGCGGGTGAATATTGCACTTTGTCCTTCTGTCAGAATGACAGTCTTGGCAGGTTTGTAGGTGTAGGTCTCTTATCAGTATTGCATGATAGGGTCAGGATCAGGTGGTGCATGGTGTAGTCTGGTGGAAAAAGGTTTTGCGTTGTTAGTCCTGCACGTCTAGTTGGTGTCTGTTGAATTCAAGGAGTTATTTTTCGTGTTGTCCTGTGATGAGCTTGTTCAGGGACCTTCCTGCAGTGGCTGGCGTGAACCCACGTTGCTATCTCAGCGATCTTCACAGTAGTATGCGTTGTCAGGAACACTTGGAATGGACCTCGCCAGCGTTTGGAGTGCCAGTGTTTCCTTCTTAGGTTCTTTATCACCACCCAGTCGCCAGGTTGGAAATCATGGAGTGATGTCGAAGCTGGTGGTAGAAGGGCTGATTTCACCTGCTGAGAGATTTGAGAGAGAGTGGAAGACAAGTTTTTGCAATATTGTAACATGTCATCCTCACATAGGCCAGTGGAGGGGAGTGGCCTGGTTACAGGCTCTACTCCTAGGGATGGAGGTCTGCCAAAAAGAATTTCAAAAGGGACTCATGTTCACTCTGGACCTTTTTCTCATTCTCATATACATTAGAACAATAGACAGAGCTTTTGTCCATGGCAGTCCCGTTTCCTCACAACACTTAGCCAATTTTGATTTCAGAGTGTCATTTTCTCGTTCGACAGCACCTCCACTGGCAGGGTGCTATGCACAATGTTGTTTGAGGTAAATGGCAAGAAAATCACTGATTTGGGTTATTGCAGAAACTGACAAAGTGTGAGCCATTATCGCTGCTCAGTTTAGTTGCTATTCAAATGTTCGAATGGTCTTTCTGGTGGTGGTGTAATTGTTTTGGTTTTACCTGCATTATCTGTTGCACAAACCATACATGATTGACAAAACTTCTGCGCATGAACTGAAAACCCTTTGGTGAACAAGTGTTGAGTTATGGCATCCAACACCCCCCCTTTTGACACATGGTCCAATCCATGTGTCAGTTTTGCAAAGTGAGGAAAGACATGTTTGGGCAGGCAAGGTTTGTCATCGGGTCCCGCCACACTGTTTCTTTCTGTGTGGCACTGCAGCGTCTCCACAATGTCTTTTCTTGTGGTGTGACAAAGGACTGTATTGCTGTAAGGGAGCTGGGAATAGATACTGGAGTTGAATCAAACAAGGTATCAAGGATAGTTGGTGGGAGTGCAGCTCTTTATGCAGCGGCAGCGGCTCTTGCATTTCCTAGAGAGACAGAATCTGAGTTGTTAGTATGAGCAATGGAACAAAGGTATGCACATTGGAGAGTCATCACAGGGAACAATTACTCCTGCTGCTTTAAGAGACTCAAAGACTGGTGTTATGCCATCGGTGGCTTCTTGTTTAAGTGGATATTGAGCCTTGCAAGGTCTAAAGTCTGATTTTGGAGTGATGAGAACAGGTTCACAGTCTTTGATGAGGCCAACATCATACTTACGGACAGCTCACAGTGTCTTAAGGACCTCCTGTAGAGCTGTGTAGGTTGTTCTTGGGACAAAAAACAAAAACATTTAGAAGTGCTTTTAGGTAGGTATGCACAACAGATGTTAAAGTTTTCGAGTAGCACTGCAGCGTTGGTGAAAATAAAATAGATCGATCAGATGTTTCTTGCCAATAGGCTGCGCGCTGACATGATTTTATAAATGGGCCCAAATCTTCCCAATTATCTGATGTGTGTTTTGCAAGTGTGAGGTGTGGGACTGATATACATGGTATACACATCACATTGAGCTGGTGTGAGAAAGACTAATATAGCGCATTTATGTTGTGTCCAATAAATGTCTGTCAGTGTGAGTTTATCAAATCTCTCTCTCAACCAACCTTCCTCATATGGCTCATCAGGTCCTGGTGACACATGAGAGGTGCAATGCAGATCCTCTGGTGTCATAAAATCTATTATAGCTGTTGAAACTGCTTTTCTAGCTAAAGTCACAAGAGGCAGCTGATGGTTGCAATTTCCATTGATATGTAGGCTATACTGTAGGTCTGGGGTGTGGTGAACAAAGGAGTGTGAAAAATTTGGCTCTAGATCCGATAGTCTGTGAACTTTGACACCTTCTGGGGTTGAGATCAGACAAAGGCCTAATTTGCACAACAAGTCTCTGCCCATCAGGTTAATGGGATAGACTTCAGAGGGCAAGAATGCATGTTTGGAGTTTGGAACTTGTATTTGACTCATCCGCACATTTGAGTGGGACAGTAATGTTTTTTCTAATTGTTTGACCTGATGAACCAACAGAGTATACATAATCTCCACTTAATTTTGTTTTTTTAGTGAATTCTAAAGCTTTTATCACAGAATGCGTGGCAATACATTTTGTTCTGCAATGGTCAATGTATGTTGCGGAAACTTCTTGAAATGATCAGATGTGTACTGAACATATGTTAGAGCAATTGTATCTCTATTGTCTGAACTATCAGTAGCTTGTGTATTAATCTGTTCAGTATGTGTGTGTGAGTGTGGTGCAGTACCTTCTTCTGTGTGGTGTAAGACAACTTTCAACAAGATGTGTGCATAATTTTAACCATTCGTATTTCTAATGTTAAACATTTGAATGTCAATAAAATTGTTGTACACAAAATTCTGTTGTCATATACAGTACAGGCCAAAAGTTTGGACACACCTTCTCATTCAATGCGTTTTCTTTATTTTCATGACTATTTACATTGTAGATTCTCACTGACATCAAAACTATGAATGAACACGTGGAGTTATGTACTTAGCAAAAAAAGGTGAAATAACTGAAAACAGGCCTACCTGTATGGAAGAATGAGCATGTGGTGATAGTGTGGCAGAAATGAAAATGAAAAATAAACGAAAAATAAAGACACATTTGGCTATTCTTATCAGACACGATTCAGTGGATCAGACTTCAGTTACCAGCCAGTCACAGCACCACCTGTACACTATAGCTTCATCATTTACTCTCAGCTCAGAGTCAAACCTGCATGTCACTCTGTTCCAACTCTGTAGGCTGTAGGCTGTTTGGTCTAAAGAATGATTTACAGGAGTGCAGAAATAGGACACAGCAACATAAGCTGGCAACTCCACTCAGTCCGCTGTCATCTTTGCCTTTGGGGCATGCGCGTTTGGAGTAATCATGGTGTGATTACTTTCCCCTGTGACCTGCCTGTGACCTCAGTGATGTTTTGTCAACACTTTTCTACTCGTACCCACAAACTTGAATTCGTGTTCACAGTGAGGACTTCGTAGTCGTAGAAATTAGAGTTGTACTCACAAGACTTTTCACTGCAGCTTTTAGATTCATGCTCGCATAAAAACAATCCTAACCCAAACAGTTTCACAGACTCAACCATCATTCATGGTGGGTTTGAATTCTTGACAAAATGTGGAGAATTGTTCAGCAAATATTTTGCCTACTGTTGTGGGGTCAGGCAGATGTTGTGAGGCTGCTTTGATGTCAGCAGAAGCCCATGGGCGGAAAACCAACGTTGCACCTTCTGGTCCAGTTCCTTCAACTATGGGCATGTTGAACACTGCATCTTGATCTGGATGACGCAGTCTATGTGCTATTGGAGAAGGGGGGTTGGTTGTAGGATTCTGTGGTGGAGCGGACACATCAGGGGCACAATGAGCTGCTCGTGAACTTGTTGTGGCATGGTGGAGTCTGTTTCCCCTCTTTTGCTGGGTGGTGCTGTGTTGTATGGTGGTGGAGCTGAAGGAAGAATAGGTGGGTTGCCATCAAGGTCTGGATCCAGCTTCAAAACCACCAACTGTGGACACAAAGAAGAAATTTGTGAGTCTGGTGTTCTTTGTGTGTGTGTGAAATTTGCATTTAATTGGTTTCAACTTTTTCGCATGAAAAAGGGAGTTGTTTTTCTATTTCGTGTCTCTGGTTCCCCTTTTCCACATCTGAAAACATTCTTTTTGACGTTCCATATTTTCTAATTTTCTTACAGAAACCTTATTTTTTCTTCTCATTTCTTATTCTTTTCCCTTCAGAGGAACGCCTCTGACGGTTTGTTTCACACCCTTCTGTCTGCGGCAGGGAGCAGCGCCCCTACCCATTGTTTTCGAACTCTTTTTGTCTGCAGCGGGTATTGGCTCCGACCCCCTAGGGTGTGTTTCACACTTGGCGTATCCTGCAGGATTTTGTATCTAGGTGTGAGGTTAAGATGTCTAGACATTCTGAAGTATTTGAAAACACAGAGAATACACAAAGAAAATGAATTTAACATTTAACACAGAAATTACAATTACACAACGCATAACGGGATGAATAATGTTTAGTTTTAGTTTAGATAGTTTATTTGCACATAATGTTAAAAACAGACAGTATAAAATTTACAAGATTAAAAAAAAGTGCCAGAGAGGTTAGACGCCACTAAAAGCTTATCAAAGAAATTCCCCTGTCAAAACATCAATGAAATCACATAATAGAGAAGAAAAAAAAACAGGTATGGAAAGAAGAAACAGAGGAGGAGAGAGGGAAAAATCAAGACAAAACAAGGTAGCAAGTTAAATTATGTGTAGGTTAAATTACTACAGTACCTGTACCTGTACATCTGACACTGATCACACCCTTGAATCCCATTAAATCAATGCTGCGCAGATGAATTGCATGTATTACAATTATCGTCTAACATCATTGCGTCTGATAAACTGGTCTTCTTTGTCATAACGTTATATATGCTACAATAAAGTTTAAAGCTGATGCCACAATTAAATCATATCAACACCAAATTGATAGTCTGAATAAAATCATCCTGATATTGAGCTGTGTTCGAAATTAACAGCTGCACAAAAATATACCTAGTCTCCCTCTTTAAAAAACAAAAAGGAAAATCCCTACACCATGAACACCATGAAGTGTAGACATGATAGGCTACTTTCCACATTTCCAGCAGCAAAGCTGTCAATTAGGCCCATTATCTTTAACAGGGATCATTTCCTCCAACGACAAAAAATGTTGGCACTAATTAATGGTGCTATTAAGTGCAAATTATCAGTTTCTTTCTCATGAAGGGGTAGGATGAAATTTTGACTTCTTCCACTCCTTTTTGAACAATCTTTTTCATTGTCTGTTGTTGTTGCTTTCTTTTCTTTTTTAATGTTCAAAATAACCTTTCAAATCAAAATCAATCAAATTAATTAAATTTCCCGTCATGACTGGGCTGCATCTCCGGAGCAGGATAGCCGTTCAGAGTAAGTTACCATGGTGATCTACCCCGATAAGAACTGAACCGGTTTCGTGAGACCGAAAACCCAGGGTTAACCCTGAAGTTACCTCGCTAAGACATTAATCATGCTTCGTGATACAGGCCCCAGATCTGCAAGACCCTGTGTGTATCTGCACACACACATTTATGTGCAGACACTCATGCACATACACATTTATTTTTCAATACAAGCAAAACTTAATTAAATGAGGCATAAGGGTTAAATAGCATGATGGATATTGATTTTAGTATTGATCACTCTCCACTTAACATGCTTATTTAACTATACATTTTTGTCCTACCCCATGCAGAGCTGGCTCATGAAGTCGTTTGCGGACACTGGCAGATTGACCCCTGAACAACACACCTATAACTACAGATTAAGCAGTGCACGGTCGGTTGTGGAAATGGCTTATGGGAGATGGAAAGGACAGTGGAGGTGCCTCCTAAAAACCTGCCATTCAAATATTTGTTATATTTAGTTCTGGTTGTGTATGCTGCACACGTTTTAGCTGCTACTCTCCATTGTTTTTGCTGTTTTGTTGCTGCTTACCTGACTACCTTTACCTGTGTTTGCTGGACTACTTCATGTCACCAATATTGTTTCATCCTTCAGTTCAATAAATTCATAGAAATGATTATGGCTGTCATGTTCTCATTTCTTTATAAACACAGTGACTGAAGACATCTATGAAAAGCATCTTCATAAATGGGTAACCTGTTGAGTTCTTGACTTGTTTTTATTAGCTTTACTTATTACACAGTTAAATTGTACATCATTAAGTGAAAACATACAGAAGCAGACATGTCGCTTTAGAATTTGTTTTATTTGAATACAAAAAACAAGCTAATGATAAAAGTGACAAGTGTGCATTGAATGTGCAAAACTAAAATTTGCCATGAACAAACACACTGGTGTCAGTCTCCAGCTTCTGCAGCATCATTCAGGTCCTAGCTGTGTTGCTTTGACCTGAGCTGCTGGATGGTGTTAGCGACGTTAGCTCGTAGTTAGCATTGTCTTGTTCGACGGCAGATAACTCTGTAGACCACATGAAAAACAGCACTTTAAACAGTGACTCGTCCACTACACATTATACTATGTTTAGCCAACTGAAAGTGGGGCTGGTAGGTGAGCACATGGCCAAGTAACTTGCTAACATTAGCTAATGTTAGCAAGGCTAACCTGTTGATCAGTTAACATTAACCTGAGCAGACATCACAATGTGATACTTTAAGTTTATTGTACTATAAGATGGAAAAAATTAGAGAATGCCTTCCTGTGCAACATGTGGAACAACATACTACAACGTTTTCATAGGACCAGTACTGCACTACAAACTGTTGAACTGGATTTATGTAATACTGTCAAACTGATCAGCTTATTGACGGGTTATGTGGCCAACCTACAGGATAATTCTGACAACTTTGAGAGCAATGCAAAAAAACATTTCTCCAACAGTGTCCCAACAATATACAGTGGACAAACACAGACACAGAAGAAGGAAAAAACAAGCAGATGAGTCAGCTGAACCGGACTGTGAGCAGTCAGGTCATGACAGGTTGACAAGAGCTACAGAGTTTATTGCTGCCATAGATCATCTCCTAGTGGAAATGGATCGGAGGTATCACTTCTACAAACATGTTCAGCACACATTTGGATTTTTGAACAACATTCCATCCATCTCCATACAAGATATCTGTTCAGGAGCAGCTGATCTCAAGAGGAAATATCCAGGTGATCTAGAGGAAGATTTTGTGGATGAAATTGGACAATTCAGAGAATTAATTAAGGAACAGAAGGACACCTCAGCATGGTCACTGCTGAATCTTGTAAAAGGAAGGAGTCTACAGTCAGTGTTTCCAAGTGTTGACACAGCACTGAGACACTATTTGATTTAACCTGTAACCAATGCCAGTGGGGAGCGCTCATTCTCAAAACTTGGACTTGTGAAAAATAAACTATTATCTACAGTGGGCCAAATCACCTGTCTCTGATGGCTATTGAGAGTGATGTTCTCAGAAAATTGGATTTTACCAGCCTCATCAAAGACATCTCAGCCAGGAAAACAAGGAAGAGAGCCCTGAAAAGGTAAAGTGTGTTTATTGGGCTGCAGTGCTATTGCATTGCTACCATTATTATCCTTTTATTTGCTGCTGGTGCTGCTGTGTTACTGTTTTTTGTTGAATTTGTTTTTGCCCAGCTGCTTGATTTGTAAGAGTGTGTTATGCTTTAGAGAAACATGGTGGTCTGTGCTGCTCCAGATGTGTCTTGGTTTAGCTAATATCTGGTTGAATACCTTTCTGTAGTATTTTTGTTACAAAGTCTGTTACAGTAATGCTAGTGTATCTGCAAAATTACTTTTTTTCTGGCAGAGCATGATGCATAAGGGGGGCCCACAGAAAGAATAGCCTAGGGGCCCATAACTACCTTAATCCTCCTCTGCCTATAAGCATTTGCAAAGTTCCTGTTTAGTAGTAACATGCCATCCCTTCCCAAACCTCACATTATTTAATGATACACCTCAGTTATAGTCACTATTATGTTAGGTGCATGCTGTTTGCATAATAAAACTCTACAAACAAGCAGAAAGAGCCATGGGGGAACCATCTTTTGTCCTGTAACAAGCAGAGCGTTCCCGTGTACTGCTGTGTGCATTCTCTACCAGCGTCTCACTTTGAACGCTGATGTCAATGAATGCATTGATGTTGCTGACGCAACTGAGTTATGAGCAGCATGTTGAGAACATGCTCTGATGTTTATGGATGAGGTTCAGGGAACAAAAACAAAGAGACCAATGGGTGGTGTGGTAAAAGGGCAATGGAGTGGTGAAAGAATGGACTGCTTTATTCTTATTAGCTCAGATCATAAAATGAGTTTGGCTTCCTTTGACTGTTTCATTAAGTGAAGTTTGTGGGAGATGTCTTTTTGTATCCCACTTTGATGTCTGGACAACTTCATTGATCACAGTTTTCACTGTAGTGGATTGCATTCAGATCAGGAACACATTTGTTAATTTATGTATGTGGCCAGTGTATGGGCCCTCTAACCCCACAACTTCTGAAGGAGGCTTGATGCATTGGCACTATATTGGTATGACCCTTAACCAATGCTTTTGTTTAGTACAGATTCAACCCCACCAGATCTACTTGTTCTGCATAAACAGAAGAGCTGGTGACCCTCATTCATATTTGTCTGAATACACACACTCAGCAGGGGAGAACACACTTAAACACACATTTTTGCACACAGATCCACACACCTCCATCCTTGTTTGTGCTTCTTTCTTATCATCTATCACTGTGACCTCCTCCTCCTCCTTGTCTTTCAGATCAGGCAATCATAGAGTCAGAAATTGTTGCCATGGGTCAAAGCCGTGTGGCTGTGAGACATAGCAGAGTACACGGCAGTCCTTGAAGTACATAGGTGATAGAGAGGGAGATGCCAGACAGGGTCTGACTCCGACGCAACCTTACCTTTATGAAGGAAAGAGAAGCTGGAAACATTCATTTTAATTAGGAAGCCTTTCTTTTTCCTTTCACTTTGAGAGACAGAGGCTGAGTTTATGGATAGCAACATAGTGTGGAGAGGGGGATGGTGAGGTGAGGTTCACTGAAATAGAATAAAACTTTATTCCACTTGTTTACATGTTGACAGTTGAGCACCAAAGAGCTCTGTGCTCTTATTGGTTGATATATGTCTGAAGGCAAAAAATGATGGTCTTTCACTATGGTGCCTTTTACACTGCCTGTTCAAGGCAGGAATTTCATGCTGATAAGTGTTTCCCACAGAATTACAATCTACTTTCACTTTCAAGCCTAACTTTCAGCAGCAATTTGTGAGCTTTTGAATCATGGGGTGGATAACTAATCAGTCGATCTTATCTGGTCAGAGCTCATCTGATCAGATTAGATTGATGGATGAGAGGATAAGCTGCTTGTGGGTGAAAGCAAACTTTAGACCCAGAGCACTGAAGATTAAAGAAGCAGCAGACAGCATTTTTGCCTATATATATCATTATGAAAATAATGTGGGTTGCACAGGGTAGTATACACAGTAAAATCAGACAGCAAATCAGCATTTACATAAGTTACTTAATGGCTTTGCAATCTTTGCAATAAACTTCTGCCACCGGGGACGAATTTTCGCAGAAAAAAATCTGCTTTACGGCAGGAAATGCGTCAGGTATTGCCAAACTAGTCGGTCAGCCAATCAGGGACTGGAGCTGGTCCTTATGAGGAACTGGCCGGGGCATGAGATGAGTTGAGTCAGGAGCACAATGGCAGACGGACAAAGTTTGGAGATAAGTGAAAAACGGCCTCCCAAAAGAAAACAAGCTAATCTGTCTGAGGAGGCAAGGATGCACAAAAAGGAGAATGATAAAAGAAGAAGAAAAACAAGAGTAAATCTCAGTCAGGCGTTCAAGAGATTGAGGGAGCTCTGTGACCAAAGAGGCTTCAGAACCGATGTCCATCTAGCTTTCTTTTTAATGGATCAGTAAGTTACACAGCTAAATGTTAGCTAGACGAGAGAGGACTGTACTGTACTGGCTGCTAGTTAACTCCTAGCTGGCCAGCATCGCAAATCGCCGCAACCAGGGACCAGGTAGCGAGTGTTGGTTGGCTGACATCCTCATTGCCATTCTATGGCAGCCCTCGGAAAGTGATTACCCCCATCCCCCCGCCGCCGCAGCTACTGGGCACCCAGCCTCTCCTACCGGGAGAAGTAGAGTAAAATCATCTCCCCCGCTCCCGTTTGTCTGGTGAACGCCTCTCCTCTGTCAAAACACTCTGCCAGCAGTTTAATAATATTGATGCCAGTTGTAACATTTGAATCTTTTACTAGTAAGCCATGTTCTAAGCGGGATAATGTATAGTTATAGACTGTTGAAAAATAACTCTGCTGTGCTTGGGGGTTCCATTCCCCGGTTGGGAGTTATTTTTCAAAAGTCACGGCTCACTATACATTATCCCTTATGTGTCTACTGTTGTTTGTACTGACACTGTGCATATTGGTGTAATTTTCTGTGATTTGATGCACTGGTACTGTGCATTCTGGTATAATTATTTGCATTACTATTTGTTTTTTTTTCTTCAGATAAATCTGATAATTGTTGCTTAGTCTCTTTACTCATTTATTTAGTAGAGTGTCCACACACCTTCTCATTCTACATATACATAGAGGTATACTGGTGGCTTTACAGCCTACATTTTATTGATTATCTCTGATCCCCAAGGTCAATTTGGTCTTTGCGACAAGGAAATAGAAAGCCTGATGTGCAATGAATGGAGACCTATTATCCTGTTTGAACACAGACGACTAAATTCTTTCAACAATGTGACTCAAAATAATGATAAAATAGATTTTATTGATGTAAAATAATATGCTGATGGTGACATTTTCCACCAGTCCGCTGCTTGTCAGTGGCAGTGACACATGCTGCTCTGAGTCGCGCATCTGTCTGCTTGTGCTGCAGTGTGCGCCGAGGGTTTAATTTTTTAGTGTTAAATCAAAAGTTAAACACTACTTACCAGCAACCAGAAGTGTTTTTTGTTTGTGAATATTTTTATCTTAATTTTAGGGTTTAAAATTGTTCTGAGTTCTGAAGCTTCGATTTTCCAAAATGAAAAAAAGGTCAGCACTACTCCTTACCCTCCAAGCAGAGGACGAGATCAGCCACCATATTGCAGGGACGGTTAATGATTGTTATTGCTATTGTTATTATTTTTGAAGCGTTGCTGATGTGTATGTTATATGTAGAAAAAAACATATATACAAACAAAAAAAGGCAATGTCCCAAAAAGTCTCAATAGGAGTCCTTTTTCTCCATGTCCATCATAGAATTGTTAGTGTCTGTATGGGTGTGTGTGTGTCGGGGGGGTTTGAGTCAGTCTTGAGTAGGGGAAATTCAGTTTGAGCACTGGATGGACAGGGGAATGGGGATGGTATACCAGAGTTTATTGTTTGACTGTGAGTTGAACAGTGTTTAATTGATAGACAGGTTTGAGGAGAGCCTTTGTCCAGCATGAATGTTCCAAAGAGTCACCACATTATTCAGCATTTCCAACAGAGATCCAGGGTCAGACATCAGATGAGCAAAAAGGTAAATAAACCCACTCTTGATGATCTCCAGCACTGGAATACAACTCACGATCACACTTTCATTCTTCAAGATCCTCTGAAGAAGGGAGAGCTCACCTCAAGGAGCTTGTGACGATCAATCAAAAAGAAAATTAATTGAATGCAGAAAATGCTTTGTGAGGCTCAAAACTCCTCTTCTCGTGCCTCTCTCCTTCACTCTGGCTTTGTCCTCCTCTAACACCTCACAGGTGTATGCAGTCAGCAATAATTCTCTGCTCCTCGGTTTTGACCACACCCCTCCTTCACCTTCACACCCACTCCTCTGCTGTCACACCCACTCACCAAATCCTCCTCTGCTCAGGCAAAAAAGGTACAGGTTAGATAGATCGCTTATCCGGGTCTGGGTCACGGGGGCAGCAGCCTCAGCAAAGAAGCCCAGACCGTCCTCTCCCTAGCCTCTTCCGTCAGCTCTTCCGCGGGAACCCCGAGGCGTTCCCAGGCCAGCTGGGTGATGTAGTCCCTCCAGCGTGTCCTGGGGCGGCCCCGAGGTCTCTCCCGGTTGGACACGCCCGAAACACCTCCCAAGGGAGGCGTCCGGATGGCATCCTTACTAGATGCCCGAACCACCTCAACTGGCTCCTCCTGGAGGAGCAGCGGCTCTACTCCGAGTCCCTCCCGGATGTCCAAGCTCCTCACCCTATCTCTAAGGCTGAGCCCAGCCACCCTGTGGAGGAAACTCATTTCGGCCGCTTGTACTGGCGATCTCATTCTTTCAGTCACTACCCAGAGCTCGTGACCATAGGTGAGGATTGGAACGTAGATTCGACCGGTAAATCGAGAGCTTCGCTTTTTTGGCTAAGCTCCCTCTTCACCACAATGGATCGGTTAAGCACCTGTATCACTGCTGATGCCGCCCCAATCCGCCTGGCGATCTCCCGCTCCATCCTACCCTCACTCGTGAACAAGATCCCAAGATACTTAAACTCCTCCACCAGAGGAAGGACCTCTCCCCCGACCTGGAGTGGGCAATCCACCCTTTTCCGGCTGAGGACCATGGCCTCAGACTTGGAGGTGCTGATTCTCATCCCAGCCGCTTCACACTCGGCTGCAAACCGTCCCAGCAGGAGCTAGAGGTCACTGTTTGATGGAGCTAGGAGGACCACGCCATCCGCAAAAAGCAGGGACGGGATCCTCCCGTCACCGAACCTGACACCCTCCACCACTCGGCTGCGCCTATAAATTCTGTCCATAAAAGTTATGAACAGAACCGGTGACAATGGGCAGCCCTGGCAGAGTCCAACCCTCACCGGGAACAGGTCCGACTTACTGCCGGCCACGCGAACCAGAGTCATGCTCCTTTGGTACAGGGACTGGATGGCCCTTAGCAAGGCAACCCCATACTCCCAGAGCACCCCCCACAGGATGCCCCTGGGGACACGGTCGTAAGCCTTCTCCAAATCCACAAAACACATGTGGACTGGTTGGGCAAACTCCCATGCCCCCTCCAGCACCCTGGCGAGGGTAAAGAGCTGGTCCACGGTTCCGCGTCCGGGACGAAAAACCACATTGCTCCTCCTCAATCCGAGGTTCAACTATCGACCGGACCCTCTTCTCCAGCACCCTGGAGTAGACCTTACCAGGTAGGCTGAGGAGTGTGATCCCCCTGGAGTTGGAACACACCCTCTGGTCCCCCTTCTTGAAAATGGGGACCACCACCCCGGTCTACCACTCCAGAAGCACTGCCCCCGATGTCCACGCAATGTTGCAGAGGCGTGTCAGCCAGGACAGCCCTACAACATCCAGAGCCTTGAGATATCCAGGACGAATCTCATCCATCCCCAGGGCTCCGCTGCCTCGGAGTTGTTTCACTACCTCAGCAACTTCTGCCCCAGAAATTGGACGACTCACCCCCGAGACCCCCGTCTCTGTTTCCTCACTGGAAAACGTGCTGGTGGGATTGAGGAGGTCCTCAAAGTATTCCTTCCACCGCCCGACAATGTCCCCAGTTGACGTCAGCAGCTCCCCGCCCCCACTGTAAACAGTGTGAGCAAGTTGCCGCCAATCGTATGATCAGTCCAAAGTCTCTGTCAGATCCACAGGTGAATGCATTGTCTTTGATTACTTGTCGCCATGACAACTGGTCCACTCAACCCCAGTTCATTAGCCTACAATATGAATAAATATTGGACTGTGATTAGAAATTCCTCCAACATGGTGCAGGGAAACTATTTTTCGGGTCAACCCAGGAGAGAAAGACTAGGATTTTTTTCCCCTTGATATAAAGCTGCGAGTATCCTATTATTATAACACATGATCTGATGTAGAAGTGTTAAAATAGTGCCTGAACAAGGAAAGAAAATAGATAGATAGATAGATAGATACTGTGTAAAAATATATATACACTACTACCTATTTAGCATAGCGATGCTATGTGTCACACATCCATCACATGACCTATTGTTGCTTCAAGAGCTGACACTTTTGACCCCTGTGATCACATAATGTGTTACGCATGCACGTTTCATTATCAGAGTTAGCATAGCGATGCTATGTGTCACACGTCCATCACACGACACGTTGTTGCATCAAGAGCTGACACTTCTGACCCCGTGATCACATCACGTGTCTACGCACGCACGTCTGATTAGCAGAGATAGCATAGCAAGCTAGTTAGCATAGCGATGCTACGTGTCACACTTCTGTAACATGAAGCGTTGTTGCTTCAAGAGCTGACACTTTTGACCCCTGCGATCACATGACGTGTCAACATACGCACGTCTAATAACCACACGTCTAGGTGTGTGCAAGCATTGCACGCACATTGTATGAGTAACAAGTACACGGTGAATGCATGCGCAGTGCATGTGAAGCAAGTACACGGTGATGGTTGCACACGCAATGTACACATATCAAATATGCAGTGAATGCACTGTGTGCGTTCACTGATACGTTTCACCCCTCATACACGGTGATGGTTGCACACGCAATGTACACATATCAAGTACGCAGTGAATGCACTGTGTGTGTGTTCGCTGATACGTTTCACCCCTCATAGTGTGTGTGTGTGTGTGTGTAGACATTGGTGGGTTATTCCCCTAAACCCAGTGAGCTGTCAGTGTTCCAGCAGAGGTGAGAGGGGAGCCTTAAAAAGGAAAGCCAGAGTCATGTGTCTCTTATAAATCTCAGTAGTGGCTGTAAAGTGAATGAGTGCTACTCGGCACGAGCTTAAGAGGGACAGGGTGAGTCGGGAGAGAGAGAATGAAATGACGCTAGATTAAATGGCTTTCTGAAAGACATGTTTTCCTACAAAGCTCATCAAAGCAACCTCATACATTGGGAACCAAAATGGCAGTGCTGGAAATTGGACTTTCCAGACTCCATGTAACCCAACAGATCATAGTCATGTCTGCCAGCCATGTTTCATACTGAATTATATAATGAGAAATCTGTGCGTAAGGTTTGCTCACCACTGGTCAGGAAACAGTTTGGGGTTGGCTGATTTCATGCTTTAGTTTTGTAGGTCTAAATTTGTGACCTGATCAATATACTAAGCCAACATCAAAAATTCATTAACAGAGTGAAAATAAGTCTTGATGATATCGGGATAGGGCGCTTTTTGTCCTTTTATCTGTTGCTCCATCCAGCAAGCTGTCCATCTGTCTGTCAGTCCCTCTGTCTGTCCATCCATCCAGTCATCTGTCCAGCCCCTTTGATCAAGAGGAAGATACAGTAATTTAACAACTTCTGGTCAACCTGGATAGTCGTGGTCTCTGGATAAGTATTTGGCCACCATGGCTATTGCATGAACTTTGCTTTAGCAACCCTGATTAAAAATGACTGACAGCCACTTTATCTCCATATTTGCTGTGAATTCTCATGTTTCCAATATGGATAAACCTTTGTCAGCTTGGTATTATTTTGGCCTGTTGGCATATTAACACAGCTCTAAGCATACTTGTTCCCTAAAGGAAGATCTATTCAGAGGAACCATTTGAAGATGTCTAATAGGGATGCACAGAGTGATTGGCTGGAGACAAGCCTACATGTGTGGCACGTTACCATTTTTGGAGTCAGAGTGAGTATTTTTTACAACTACTCACGCGTGCATGACCTGCAAATTTTCAAGCTTTTTCTTTTTTCTTGTTGTAAAATGAAGAAGCGAGTCCACCAGTGTAGGCTAAGCTGTATGAGAAGTGGGAGAGTCCGCCAGTGAGTGACATTAACTGTGAGGATCGCGTCATCTACACTCATCAGTAGGCTTATTTGAGATGAGCTGGGCCTTGCCTGAAAAGTGGACAAGAGTAGGTGGCTGCAGTAGAAGGCAATGACAACAAGCTGCAGTCAAGTCAGAGGCTGAATCGTCACGTAAAGTCTGTGAGGGCAGAGACTGCCAGCGGCTGATAGACAGCCCTCGAGACCGCTTTACATGTTGCCATGGAAATGTTCAACTATCGCTGCTGTCATTTTTATATATGTCATATAAGTTGATGAACAGTGCTTACTCAACTATTCCTACAGATAACAAGATATAAATCCCATGTGTAGCCTTTTTTATGACTAAACAAAAATGTATTAATACATCTCTGTGTAACATACAGCCTACACGCATTCAAAAACAGAAATGTTCCTAAATAAGGACAGGACTATAACTCAATAAATTGGGCATTACTTACATTTGAAACCTTCTTATGTTGTTTTTTGGCCAATTTTTATAGCCTTTTTCACCGCACAATCTGATAGGCCGTAATAATAAAAGGCATTTTCAGTTCCTCTACAGCCTAGACTTAAACATATCACTGTATGATGATGTGGTTGAATATTTTTTCTTGCCCACACAATTCAAGTAGCATTTTAATAGACCTAAATATCAATAACTATTTAACACATTCATATGTTGTTTTTTTCCGGCAGTTCAAAACCCCACAAATCACATCTGTGTTGCAATGAAATGCGGACTATTTAATTAGTGAAGTCTGCTAAAGTCTGCGCCCCACGCAGACTCTCTGGATGTCTGCATAACATTCACTTGAGGCCCCTTGTGGTCTAGCTGAATTGTACATTTGGAGCCCTAAGCACTCATGGACTTCTCTACTCCTATATCAGTTTGTTCTCACTCTCCAATTGTTTTAATTATGATAGATTAATTTATTAAATGCTTTACAGGTGATTTGTAATTTATGTTCACGGTTCAACCTCCATTTTACATGAATTCACATGTATATCAGCATTGTATCAGTTTGCTGCTGCAGAGCAGACCTGCCCCCTCAACTACAAAGGCTAAATAAATTGTGTCTGACTATAAGGTTAATATTTTCAGAGGAAAAAAAATACAAGACAACAGCTTTCATTAAACATCAGTCAGACATAGGCAGGGCTTCACATCTGTACAGATGTTATTTTAAAAATCCTCACATCCCACTGACCACATGTCTTTGTTTTGATGCTAAATACTTCAATAATTAAAACAGTCCAATGGTAATATACAGTAGACTACATATAGTTTATGATACAGTTAAAATGGCCAAAATGTGAATAATTGCATTGCAGGACAATTAAAAGTGTGCCCCTAAATTTTCTGCTTGTGCTCCTAAATTTTTTCAGTTAGGGGCTACAGTGCTAAACTAAAAAAAAGTTAGTCTGGAGCCCTGCAGACAATGTTAACACAGCAAAGCTAATGCTAACCATTTCATGTAAATACTGATGATACTAAAACTCTTAGTTTCATTGTTCGGGGGGTTTCATTCAATGAAAACACAAATATTTTTGGTCTACCCGAGCCTGCTAGGGAGCTGATTAGTCAAGATAACTGCTGATTAGTCAAGATAGCTCAGTTAACTGATGAGTTAACCGACTGATGATTCGAATCTCAGACTTGAGACACTTATCTTCAGTGTTATATATTCATTTTTTAAGGTAAAGGTAAAGTTCCACTGATTGTCACACACCTGAGTGTGTGAAATTTGTTCTCCGCATTTGACCCATCCCCTGAGGGAGCGGTGAGCAGCAGCGGTGCCGCGCTCGGGAATTACTATAACAAGCCAAGTTTCTAGTGGAATTAAAGAAAAGTTCGGTAACACGTTTGTGTATGCATTCAATTATAGTTTTAAGGAAAAAAAAGGAAATCAAAATCGGTTAAGATCTGAATCAGCAGTTCAGACTTTCCCAGAAGTTTTCAGCACTATGGCAACCCCACATGGCAGACCATCACTACATGGCAGACAGACACAGTTAGCAATTAGCTATATCAAACTCAGGAGTTGGTGGAGACCAAAAACAGACCCAACAGTGGAGTAAATGTTGGTCCTGCATTAACCAGGTGTTCAGAAAAATCATTACTCCAAATTAATGCAAATGTTTCTCTGTGACTGATAGATGTATGAATAGGTAACTGCTTGCAAACAAGTTTGCCATATCAACTTTAAAGGTGATGATATGTCAACAGGGCCGGAGTGGGACTCATTTTCAGCCCTGGAGTTTCATTCCTCAGACCAGCCCACTTTAGATCACAACCTATTATAACCTTACATGTTAAGTCTATAATAGCGCACTGTTCTCTAAAGCCTTGTAATTCAGTGTATTTTTCTAAAATATTTCAAATTCAGTGCAAGTAAGGGTTGCTTCACACACAGTACGTTTACATGGACAGTTTAATTCCACTTTCTTTTGGAATGAAAGGCCATTCCGATCAAAAGTGGTCATGTAAACGGTCATTCTGATTGAAAAATGGTAATTCCGATTGAAAATTGAATCAGATTAAAGGGGGTGGTTTATTCCATTCGTCATTCCGAATGAAAGATTTTTGTGGGCATGTAAACACTCATTCCTCTTCAAGTTCATTCCGGTCTTTCTGCGCATGCTCGTTTCCTTGCCCTTATTTATTTATTTGGATCCCCATTAGTTACTACCTAGGTAGCAACTACTCTTCCTGGGGTCCTTCTGGTGCGATGACGTATATAGCGCGCATAGCAATGGGCTGAGATAGAGCAGTCGGACTTGTTGCACTCACCGGTTTTTGTCGTACTGCTGCTTCAAGAATAAAAGCAAAACAAGCCCGAAAAAGGCACTAAAAACGGCGTCGTCAAGCTTCTTTTTATACGGAGGGAGGACTACAGTGTTTTCTTCCGGTAAATGTAAACACTATCCAATCAGAAACGTTCCCTGCTCCAAACCTTGTTGATCTCCCGTGTAAACCCTCATTCAGAATGAATATTTCTTTATGTAAACTACCAGGAAAAACTTTAATTCCGAAAGATTTCATTCAGATTTATTTCATTCTGAATGAGAGGCCATCATGTTACTGCACCCAATGTAGATTTATTTCAACATGAGCGAACATCTCCAACATTTTTCTTTAAAACACATCCTTTTCAACAATATCAGAATCTATATTCTGTTCAAATGAGCATTCACAGATATCCAAATCTTAAAAATGAAACAAAAGAATGAATAAAAATATTCAATAATAAATTTGAAAAAATAAGATAAAAAGTGTTGCACTCTCTAATAACACAATCTCTCAGGGTTTTCCGTGGGTTTTTTGAGACCAAGGTGGCAAAGGCCTGTGGTGGGGGACATCTTGACAGCTGTACTTTTAGATACAATCCCCCCCTCTATTTAATATGAAAGGAGACCCCCACATGCTTGAGCTTTCCACTGCTGACTTATATAATCAGAACAGACATATGCTGTGATTTTCAGCCTTCTATGATTATATTTACCCTGTACAGCAGGCACATCCTGGCAGCTAAGAATATTACTGTCAGGTATTGTCCCACCTCTATTAAATTTGAAAGGAGGCTGAAAATCACAGGACATGTCTGTTCTGATGATACAAGTCAGTGGTCCTGAAATGTGTTTCTCTTCTATAATACACATTCTACATCTCGGAGGCGACGTCTTTCCACATACGGGCTTACGTTGCCTTTCAAATGGGGAAGAGCTCCATGGAAAACAGTAGGAGGCCCAATAAAAAAACGTAAAAAAAACAACAACCACTGAACACCGGCCCTCGCGACCCAAATGTCAAACCGGCCCACCGGGAATTGTCCCGGTCCTTCCAATTAGCCACTCCGGGCCTGTATGTCAATGTTGTTCGCTGTCCCTGGGTAGCTTAAAGAATCAGTTAGTCCAAGTTTAAGTTTTTTGGGGTGAACATGGGGCTCAGTGTTGTTAATCTTGTCGACTGTATTTTTTAGATTTCTCTTTAACGTCCACATTTTCTTCTCCTCTCAGCTTTTATGTACAGTGGTGGTTGACATCTCTGCTCGGGTTTTGACCACAACCAGCCCAAGTGACCAGTCTCTCCTCTCCCTCCGCCACTATCAACACACCGACCCCAACTCAGGCACCCAGCTGATCTGTGACAAGTGCCCGGCAGGCACCTACGTCTCCGTACACTGCTCTCCAACAGCTGTGAGGGAGTGCAGCAGCTGCCCTGAAGACACCTTCACACGGGGTGAGAATGGCATGATTAAATGCCATCCCTGTCGGGCTCTGTGTCCTGCAGGCTTCATCGAGAAGACAAACTGCACGCCCATCCAGGACCGAGTCTGCACATGTCCCCCTAACAGCTTTTTGTCTGGGGATGGTGTTACAGAGTGTAAGCCGCACTCGCTGTGCCCTCCAGGGACCAGGGTGAAAAAGCGGGGCGGTGAAACAGAGAATGTGCTCTGTAAGCCGTGCACCAAGGGGACTTTCTCAGATAGGGAGTCCAGAGCGGTGAAGTGCCGAACCCACACAGACTGCCAAGCGCAGGGGCTGGTGTTGCTCACACCAGGGACTAAAGAGACGGATAATATCTGTGGACCACCCTCCACAGCCCTGTCTTCATCTTTTTCTGTCTCCACAACAACCACAGGGCCTGCACATGATGTGCTTGTACAGGAACCCATGACTTCATGCTCGCCATCAACATCACAGACTAGACCTGCACATAAAGGTGAGAGACACTGTTTATTCTTTGCTACTTTTTTTGTCGTCAATTTTGACATTCATTCAGTATGTTAATTACCGTCAATATTTGTTTCATATGGCTTGTATCACCCAATAATAAAGTAATTTCCTGCAAGTGTAATAATGTAGGAAAACATCTCTTTCAGTGATTAAAAATGTAAGAAAACCAGTTAATGTAATACCTTCACCAATGAATGTCCTGAATAATATTGTAGTACAATTATAAAAAACTCTACAATAAGCATAAGTGAAACTACACATCTAACCCCATAACCCAGAATACATATTAAAGCGGTACTGGTGAAATGACGGGTTGCTGTTAATAGATTTCTAGTTAATAGTTAATAGTAAATAAATGCATTCGAACACTACAACAAAACACCTTTCTACACGTTTCCCTCATGTTGTTATCCTCCCAGAACTGTTAAAGGAGTTTGACTGTTCGGTTTGAATGTACTTTTCTTAGGATATTTATTGGTATTTATTAGGTTTATATTTGGGTGTGTAGAGTTCCCTAAACTAATAAAGAAATTTTCTGTTTCAAATGTATTTTATTAGAGCATGTAAAGAAATAAATAGAGCAATGTGCAATGTGTTGATGTATAGCGCTGCAGCTGCATATTGCACTTTTTGCATTTATTTATGTTTCTACGTTATTTTCTGTTGTTACAAGCAGTCTGTATAATCGTAATAGTGTCTAAGTTTAGTCAGTTTAGATGATTGTATGCCCCTACACCATGCCGGGAGACAACGTGGATGCCAGAGATAACGAATGCCAGCTAGCATTCAGTAGCTGCCTGATTGCTACACGGCAGCAGTGCACTGGTGTGGTGAAGAAGACCAGTGCCTAAGGGGCAGCAACAGAGAGGCCTGAGCCGAGCAGTTGGCCAGTCAGCTGGAGAAGGTAGCCCCTTTACGCGGAGGTGGTGGTGTGCCGCCACAGGAGGAGCAGGACATCCAGTGGGTAGGCGCCAATGGCCACAGCCTAGCAGCTGGACTCCACGTGGGAAGGCAGCCTCTGACCACAGTGGTGGAGGTGTTACCACGGGAGGAACACTGACATCCAGTGGGTAGGCGCAGATGGCCAAAGCCTAGCAGCTGGACTCCATGGGGAGAAGGCAGCCCCTGACCACGGTGGTGGAGGAGTGCCGCCACGGGTGGAGCAGTGACATCCAGCGGGAAGGCGCAGATGGCCGTAGCCTAGCTGCAGCTTGTCACCACAGTGACTGCATGACTAACGAAGACTGCACAACTAACAAAGCTAACTAACAACCTAACGAAACTCCTGGTCTGTGGCAGTGGAGGTGGGGTGTTCGAGGAGAATATAGCATCCAGCGGGTGGGTGCCAAGGACAGTAGCCCAGCAGCTGGACATTGCAGCGACAGCTTTAAGGTCGGTAACGACGCAGCCATGACGGCGCTCCTGACCCTGCTGATCCTTCTTCTGGTTCTGGGTGAACTTTCGGGGATGATCCTATCCCCTTCATCTCTGCAGGTGGAATGTCACCTTGTGTACTCTAGGGAGGCGCTGCTTGCTCTTGTGGGACAAAAGCAAAGCATCCCTGGACCATCTGCCAGAGTACGTAAGAGCAAAGCCAGCTGTAAAATCACAGCGGAGAAAGAGGGGCAGGAGAGGGGCATCAGACAGCAGCTCTGCAGATGCGCTAACAGACCACCGCTGCACTCCATTATATTAAGCAATGTAAGGTCGTTACGCTGTAAAATGGACGAGCTCGGGTAAACAGAAGATTTTGCCATTAATATAGAGAATCGAGTATTATCGCACCGACGGAGACATGGCTCTGTCAAGATTCCCAGACTCCTCGTCGTTGTCGTCTCCTGTGTCTTCTTTGTATGTGACGGTTGTATCTGCTATGCAGCTATGTCGTACCATGTGCCTAAACAAATTTCCCGCTTGGAACAATAAAGTTTATCGTATCTTATCTCATCCAAATACACATATATGCAGTTGTTATGTAATATGCTCCTTTTCAATTTTTCCTGTATTGAACAGTAATAAGAAAACATATATACCTATGCATACATATGCACATCATATAAATGCAAACATATACACATACACATATTATAAGATAAAAATAAAACACACACAGGCTTTTTTACACATTTTGAGGAGTACTTTTATGACCTATTTAATGTGTTTAGAAGAAAATAGCAGAATTTGCTTTACATGGACTTTAAGCTAGATTATTGCCTCCCTGCTCCACTCCATACAGACATTCCTTTATGCTTTTTCCCTATAGAAACACTGATATGACTCATGAACCTCATATTAAGCCTTTTTGAAAGAATAAAAAAAAGTGTTGCTAAATTAATATGGCCTTCATTTTTTCTTATATTTTCAAAAGTATACTGTAAAAATGTTCCTTTATAATTAGATTCAGTTGGACTTATTCAGCTGTTTCCCTACAGCAGCTGACGAGGGTGTGTCGGAGCCTGAGCCGGTGTTCGCGCTGTAGTAGTTGGTATATATAGAGCTAGTACATCTTCTTCCTCACCAATAATAGCCTACTGGTTCTCTGTTGGAAACAGCCGATGACGTTTTTTAGCCGTTGCTATCCTGCGCACCTGCATGGTGTGGTGATGAACTGTCTAATTGAGTTCTGTTGGTGTGCTGTCTTGCTGGCCTGCACGGCGGAGTGATACTGGCCAGAAAATAGTCCCAATTGATAGCAAGGTCTGACGTAATGCGGGGATGTTTTAAAATGATTGAAATAGTCTAACAAAACACATGCATACTTTTTTGTAGCTTAAAACCTTTTGGTTACGTGTCCCCCTTATATCTTAAGAACTACTTTTTCTCTGGTAAGCTACGGGCCATTTCTCAGAGCAGGCGGCTCGTTGACAGTAGTGACACCGTCACATCAGAGCTACAGATGGTCAGCATTTCACACGACTTCATGTCCAAAAACCTGAACTATTCCTTTAAGTGCAGATTAGAAAAAATATTAACATCTGTTCAAATGTTTTCAAGTTTATAGGCCATGTGGTAAACATATATTTACATAACCCTCATCATGGACGAGTTTTTTTTCATCCAAAATATCCATCCAAAGGTCAGGGTCACTGTGACCTTGTCTGTCTCATTGTCATGAACACGATATCTCAAGAACTTTTTTTAAAAAAAAATGTCCACTTTGAGTCAAGGATGAACTAATTAGATTTTGGTGGTCGAAGGTCAAAGTTATCATGACTTGCATCAGTTTAGTCCTCATGAATATGACTTGCATGGCTAACCTTAGCTCATGCTGCTAAAGCAAGTATAATGGACCTGAAGCACAGGGAGACAGAGTCACAAAGGCAAATACAAGGAAAACGGAAGCTTGAAACCAGAGACTGGCATTAGTGTTAGTACCACATTGGAAAATTGAACAATCTGGTGAAGACTGGAGTATAGAGACAAAGTATATATGCTGCAGGAGCTTGATTAGTGGAGGGGATTCAGGTTTGCAGGATCTTTGGCAGCAGGTGTGGAATGGAGAGCCATGCCCAGACACACACAGACAGAGATACTTATTTTCCACAAAATTAGCTGTGGTTCTTGAACTGATTCCGTTCAGGATTCTTGAAACCTTGGTGCTATATATAGTAAACCAGCCCATGTTTTCACCAGTTTTGTGCAGAACCAAGGATGTGTCATTAGCAAAGGTTGTTGTACAGTGCGCAACAAAAAAAAAAACAGTAGTAGCAAAATTGTGGATCCCACTGATTACCTGTAAGCTTTTACTCTGTTCTAAAATATATTTGTTCTCATCCTAAAAACAAGCATAGGCCAACTTTTAATGAGACCACTGCATGACTATTTCTTACTTAATATCTCCATTGTTGACTCCCTCATCCTCTCTTTCCAGCTGCGAACCAAGTTTTGGAGCTCTGAACCTATTTATTTTTGGTTGCAATGCTCCAAATCCCCTTTACGCTATTTTTGGTATGTTACCTTTGGAACCGAAAGTACCCTTAAGACATGGTACCTAGACCCTAGCGTTTCCATTGCAAACCGTACCTTTACATGTGGGTGAGGTTATTGTCACTCACTGCTCCGCCCAGCACTCACTGTATTTCTTCATCATTGGTATCACAGAGGAAAGTCTGCACCACCAATATTTTCAAAACAAAATAGAACAGGCTGCAGTGAGAGTCTCTCACCATGGGATATTTAAAAATAGCGGGTTTGTGCATTTAGTCTTTCTCAGGCAAGCTCAGGAGTTTAGTGTTGTGTTGGCCCGACACGACCCTTTTCTTTTCTCCTAAGGGGATTAAAATATATTTCACATAACCCAGCTGGCCAACAACGTTGTTAGGATGCATGCAATATTGCCTGAAGAGAAGCTCAGAGACAGTTTCAAAAAGCTCACAATGGAGGCAAATGATGATGTGGAGGCCCAGTGTATTGCAGAAGTGGAGTTGGATGACACATTCTGATGCAGTTCCTACATTGAATGAGCAGCAAAAGGCTGATATTGAAAAAAACTGCAGGTGAGTGTGAGACAAAACTGAAGGTGTTGAAGGACCTCATCCAAAAGACACTCTGGGCCAACTTTGGAGAAGGGGAACTGACTACGACGGTAAAGGCTACAGAGGATGAAGTAGAGTGTGTGGTGTCCTTCGAACTCAGCAGAAAAAAGGAGGCCTTTGACTTCATGTTCAACTACCTGGAAAGAATGGTTAAAAAGGCAAAAGAGCTGCACACACAGTTGAAGTGCTGGGCCCCTCCTGCTGAGCAGAAAGACTTCCAGTGGCGCATACGACAGCTTGAATAGGCTAAGTTAATGTCAAGAAAAGCAGAATTTATTCAAGCAAAAGCTTAAGAACATGCTGAAGAAGTTGTGACTGCAGCTTCCATCAGTTACCCAACATCAGCCATTAGACTGACGCCAACCTCCCTTCTTAAATTTACTGGCATCAGGCGTGACTTTCACTGCTGGAGAAGAGACTGGGGGGCCCTTCTGAGGTAAGGGGAACCAACTGGGTCAAAAGAAGTCAAAAAGTTCCAGCTTCTTGACAGTTTGGATGAGAGAATAATGAGAGATCTTTGCTTGACAATCTATAACACAGCAGATGACATCTTTCGTGTCCTGGAGAATCCGGTTTGGAAGCCAAACTCCGATCGCCATTGAGATTGTCAAGGAACTCCAGAGACTTCCAGCTGTCAAAATTGTTGAGCTCATCCAAGCTGTTGAGAAAGCTCTTGAAGACCTAAGTGACCTTGGAGACACTGGCGCTTTAAAGAACCCTCTGGTGACTAAATCAATTGAAAGCAAACTCCCTGATGCATTGAAGAAAGAGTGGTTTCTCTATGCAGTTGAGAGGAGCAAAACCGGATAAGCGCTTTGACAGCCTTCTAGCTTTCCTCAAGAGCCAGGAAGACATCTATAACCAACTGGACCAATTGAGGGATGAAGACCCACCAAGGAAAGAAATCCGGTCTGAGCAAAGATAAGTCAGAACCAGAGCCTCCAACCAGTCAATCCATCTTCCGGGGTTTGTCGTCTGTTAGTCAAGTCTTCTGGCGGAGGGCGGGTGGAGTGGCCTGTCATTGTGATGGCACTGGAAGTTACGGCCAATGCTGGACAGAGAATTGGTACCTCAATTGGCTTAGCTTCAGACACCAATTACATCACTCATGAGGCAGTAGGTCGACATCACACTCGTCACACTCGTGGTCCATGGTGTAGGAGGCATGAAAGTATTTGTCAAAACAAAGCATTACCTCCTAAAAATCTGCGTTCACTGGGAAAGGCAGTCGCTGGCATCCACCCTGAGCTGTTTGAAGAGTTCACAGTATCAGCCCACATGTCTAGAATGCACTTTGCAAGGTCTATGAGAACTGCTGCTGTAAAGTATGAAGAACGTATCTGTGTGGTCCCTATTCATCCTCCACAAGATCAGCAAGCCCCAATAACCATCCAACATCAGCAATCCAATTCAGCAGCTACTACCTCCAACTTCCTAGAGTGGTGGAAATGGGACAGTATCGGTACCGGCTGTGTCCCAAGAGGTGGAGGTTGCCGCTGCAGAAACTGCCAGCCAGGCGGCAAAGAAATGACCCTTGCTGAAGAAAAAGAGCTGGAGGTGGTAAGGAGCGGCCTTACATATGCAACTGCTGATGACCACAGTGGGAGGCCGCACTGGCATGCCAGGCACCCCTTGGGTAGAAGATCCAGCCATATTGCCGAGCAACATGAATGCAGTTGAGACCACCTTCCTGAGGACTGAGAGACAGCTGGCCAAGGAACCAGAATGGAAGGCCGCCTATGCCGCTCAAGTTCACGATATGGTTAACCGCCGGGCCGCAATGAAGATGTCTAAAGACGCCCTACAGGCATGGACCGGACCAGTATGATTTCACATCTCTGGTAAGACTTGTCTGGAACAGTAGTCAGAAGTTCAGAGGCTTGAGTCCTAATGATCTCCTGCTGAAGGGTCCAGATGTCCTAAACCCAATCCGTGCTGTGCTTCTCAAGTTCCGGAGGGGAGTCTTTGCTGCTTTAGGAGACATCAAGAAGATGTGCAATTCAGTTTGGCTTGAAGACTGAGAGGTACATTTGCATAGGTTCCTGTGGTGTGACTCAGAAGAGGAGGAGCTAGGCGAATACATGGTAACGAGGGTCAACATTGGAGACAAGCCAGCAGGTTTTATTGCTCAAATTGCCATGAGAGAGATGGCTAGTCTTCCTCAGTTTAGCCGTCTTGAGGAGGAGCCGTTGAGTGCTACAAGAAGACAGCTACGTCGATGACCTTTTGACCTCTCACAACAATTTGGACCAGCATGGAGTTGAAGCCATGGCTTTCTATGGCCAAAGTAGGAGGGAGTCTGCTGGAAAACAGGAACAGTAGGCAAATCCAAAGACTGTGGTCCTGCTGAACCAGCTCAAAGATGAGGACAACAAGGCTCTCGGCCATGGCTACACCTTGGAAGATGACAAGTTTCACGTCATGGTTGGGATAAACTTCTCAAAGAGAAAGAGAAAGATGAGACTTGGCCAAGACCTTGTACTGGAGCAGTTGAGAGTCCAGACGCCAGTCCCACTGACACGACGAGAGTTACTCCGTCAAGTTTCTGGGCTGTATGATCCGATCGGTCTGACAACACTTACAGAGCAGAAAGGGGCCATCTTGGTTCGAAGAGCATTCCAAGAGGCCAAACCCAAAGGTAGCACCACCAAAGACACATGGGACCTTGCACTGTCAGACAAACTCAGAGAAGATGCCATCAGCCTCTTTGAAGAATATGTTCAGCCAAGCAAAGTCAAGTTTCCTAGAGCCCTGACCGCTATGGGTGTTTCTGCTAAAACTGATGCAATCAGTTTCTCTGATGGCATTAAACATGCCTATGGTGCCATCTTGTACCTGCGGTGGGCCTGTGACCATGGTTCGACAGTAAGATTGGTGGAGTCGAAGGCTAAATTGACTCCTCTAGACCACAAGGGGGAAGCAGTGAAGGGAGAGCTGTGTGGATCAGTCTTCGCCGCCCGCTTAAAGGAGTACTTTGAGCAACATGGCTGCATCCAAGTCGAGCAGTGGTACCACTTTGTCAACAGTCAAACAGTCCTTGGTGCAATCCAGCGTGAGAGCTATGGCTTCCAGACTGTTTTTGCCAACAGGATTAGAGAAATCCAAAGCAGCATGCGATTGGAGGATTGATGGTGGGTCCCTGGGCATTGCCGACATCATCACCTGGGGGGGCTGGTCCGAAAGACTCAGCATGGCAGCAGGGACCAAAGTTCCTGAGTCTACCAGCTGATGAGTGGCCAATCCAGTGTGTCAGCAACTGAGTGCATTGGTAAAAAATCATTTTTTGCTGCACTTACAAGAGGTAAAAAAAAGTACCGCCAGATCAGAATCATCGGAGGCCACCTGTGGCGCAGCTGTCCAAAGCCTGGTGGATGAAGGACGGTTCAGCAATTTGACTCACCTGGTCAAGGTGGTCGCATGGGTCTGGGGGGCAGCAAAGAAGTTTGCAGGACAAAAAAGGACTTTGGGAACAACAAAGTGGGAGGTGGTTTCAGCAGGCGGAGTCATAACTGCAACAGAACGCCAAGATGCCCTAAGAGACCTTTTCCTTGCTGCACAAGAGGGTTTGGTCTTTCCCACCACCTCTATAGACTGGCTGGTAGTCTATAGAGAGCAAAAAACTAGACTGCTGGTTTGTGGTGGGAGAGTCCAGTTGGTGTCCCCTCTTATCTTACAATGCTTGGATCTCGACACTGTTGGTTCGTGAGGCTCACAGCAAGGGTCATGAGGGAGTGACTACAACTCTCCTGAAGGTGAGAAAGAAAGCATGGGTTATCAAAGGAAGGAGGATTGCTCAAAAAGTCATTGACAGCTATGTGATCTGCAAGAAAGCCAGAGCCAGAAAATGTCAACAAGTGATGGGAAATCTACCTCAAGAGAGAACTAGACCTGCAGCCCCTTTCGAGTTCACACCTGTGGACCTGTTTGTACCTTATCAAGTCAAAGACGATGAGAGGAAGAGGGTCACAATGAAGGTTTGGGGAGTCATATTCTGCTGTATGGCCAGAAGAGCTATCCACATGGGGCTGGCCAATACCATGTCGACTGAAAGTGTCCTGATGGTTTATCAGAGATTCACGGCAATTTTAGGACATTCTAAGAAGATTTGGTCTGACCAATTTTTGTCAGTTTGGCAGTGGAAAATCTAACCAGCCAATTCACCACATCGTAATGGTGGCACGGAAGCAGCTGTTCGCATCCTGAAGAAGGCATTCCAGAGTTTGGGGAGAGAACCATTCCTCCGCTACAGTGAGCTTCAGACAACCCTCCAGCTCACTGCTAATCTTACTAATGAACGTTCTATTGATGCTAGAGCGCAGAGCCTTGAGGACAGCGTGCAGTACATCACGCCCAATGTGCTCATGCTGAGACGAGCACCTTCGAGTGGTGACTAGAAGATGTTTGACTTCACAAGCTATCCCTGTAAGAGATAGAGAGGAAATGCAGCACCAGGTCAACAAGTTCTGGAGGTCCTGGAGCCAGCTTGCTGGTCCTAATCTGTTTGTAAGAAGTAAATGGCACACCTTACAGAGGAATGTTGCTGTTGGAGACATCGTTTGGCTATGTGATCAGAACGCATTGAGAGGCCAGTTCAAGCTTGGAAAAGTCGCCAGTGTCAACCCTGACTCCAGAGGCATTGTACGGGATGTGAATGTCAGGATTGTTCCAAGCGTCTGTATCCCTGAGGTGAGGCCTGCAACATCAGCATCCAAGCATCCTGCCTCCAGCATCCAGAGGGACCTTCAGTCCACAATTCTTCACTGGGATGTCTGGCGACTGGTTGTCCTGCTGCCAATTGAGGAGCAGGAAGGAGGCCCAGGTGGGAATCTCTGACCACAAGTGCACCATGTTTTGTAATCTTTCCAGTGGTTTCCTTGAGAAGATCAAGTGGGAAGTGTTGAGTTGAACTGTTGGCCACGCCCTTCCAGCCTGGATGCACCAGGTTGCATGCCCCTCCCAGCCTGAAGGCACAAGGCTGAGTGCACCAGGTGAGGGTGGTTGGCTAATCATCTGGGTTTGGAGTCACAGAATCACTACAGAGCAGCAGGGGGAGCAAGCAGGAGAGGTTGCTGAGTTATGAGGATTTGGACACCAAGACTCTTTGTACAAAACTAAGCTTACAAGGAAGAGGAGCCAGTGAGCTTTAATGCATTGTCTGTTGTTTGTAGCGTTGTTTGTAGCCCATTGTTTGCAAGTCACTTTAATGATCTGATTAAGAACTATAAATATTAATGTTTAAAATCATGTTGGATAAATATAATCAAAAATGCTGTCATGGTAGTTAAATTCAATTAAAACTGATACATTTAAAAATCATGTGAGTTAAATACAATTAAAGTGTGAGCATTTAGATCTATCTTAAAGGAGCAATAAGTGAAATCGTTTCACCCTTAGGTTTGCTGTTGGTCACTGCCTGTAGACCAAAACAAAGTGTGTCATGAGCCACTCCTCCCTCTACCTCTGCTCTCCACCCCCCACCCCCCACTCGCCTCATCTAGCAGTTAGCGATGTCTCGGTCTCTGCTGTGTTTAGCTATTCCCCTGCCTACTTCAATGATGATGGTACCTGCAATAAATGTAATATATTTGCTGAGATGGAGGTGAGGCTCAGTGACTAGAGCAGCTGGTAGAAGCGCTCCATAGCTGTAAGTTACTCCAGTAGCCGGTGACCCATCCCAGTGTTTCCTCCGCAGCCTCCACTTCACCCAGCTTCACTCAGCTGCCCGATAAACCCGCTGCTTCTTCCCACATTAACCTGAATAACAAACCAGGGCTCGGTGCTCCGGTTGGATCCAAACAGAGAGCCGGGGCTAGTTGGGAAGCTGGCGGAGGCTAACCAGCTGTGTTTCCCTCCGGTCATGCTGTGGCTAACGCCTCGCCAGCTACTCCCAGCTAGCTCCGGATTGTTATTGAGGTTAAAGTGGGAGAGGCAGCCGATCTGTGGGGCAGCTGACTGAAGTGGAGCCTGAGGGGGAATCAGTGGTTAGCCCCGGTTTCGTTCCGCTCTCTGCCATTTCATTTTGAAAATATGTGCTGCCATTGCTCACTGGCTGTAGCCTTTTATAGGGAGGGAGGGCCAAGGGCTCCGAGAGAGGGGGGGGGATTCACATGAAGGCACATGAACGCGCAGCCGGACCGGCTTGTGTGGGCTGGATATCAACAGAGAGAGAGGGTGTGTGAGGTCATGCTATACTCCAGATGAAATGACACCTCTAGTTCTTCACATAGCATTTTTTTAATTCCTTCAATCTAGAAATTATGAATTTTGCTTTTTGCTCCTTTAAAAAAGCTGTTAGTTCTGTATCGTTAAGATCATGAAGTCAAATCAAATTCCACACTAAGAATGTATTTAATGTGTCTAGTTACTTAAAATATTGCTCTATTATTTGCTACTTATTCACAAGGTTTCTTTCTGGTTATTTAAAAATTCAAGTCTTTGATATATGTTTCACTGAATGTGATTATCTTGCTTTTCATTTTCTTAAAGTGTTGTTTTTTGTGTTTAAAGGTTTTTCACCTGGTTATTCACCATTGCATCAAACTTACAAATAAAAGAAAGAAGAAAAAGAGAGCAAAAGTGTGATGAGTGGAATCCTGTATAGTCTAACTGAAATTAGCTGCCCTTTCAAGTGGGGGAGTTTTGCACACTGACACCTTGCAACAGTGAGGGCACTTGACATAAACACTTGAAGATCCACTCTTTACTAAAAGTGTATGTCATAAAAACTAAAGTAATGGTCACAGTTGCAATATAGAATATTTATGGTGTGTTGATTGAGTCACATTGTCAGCTCGTGCATTGAGTAACATTACAGGTTAATGTTCCACCTTAAAGTCCCGGCAGTCGGCCCAGTGTATGAAGTTATTTTTTCTTCGACTCCGGCTGCTGCAAGAGGCAGCAAAACAACCTTTCATTGCATATTTACAGTTTACTAATGTGGTTAAGTCTCCACGATATGAACAGTGACTTCTGCCTCATAACGAGCCATAGCTCAGCCCTCAGCCCATCTTTTAGTACCCGATCTTTGTGCTAAGTACCCCAACTGAAGGGGTACCAAAAATGGGGACAGTACGGTATGATTCCATTAATACCACATACAACTTTTCACAGTGAAAACAGAAAAAAAGCATACCAAACCGAACTGTACTGTACTGTACTGCTTGGTGGAAACATGGCTTAAATGTTTCAAAGTTGGGTGTGGGAACCGGAACGAATTGGTTCCATATTGGTGGAAAAAGGGTAAAGAGGGACACACAGGGAACTAAAAGGAAACATATGGGAGGGAAAACCTGTAGGGGAACTGCCCATTGGTTCGACCTCCCATTAGTTCGACCTCCCATGGATTCGACTGGGCCGTAGGTCGAACTAACGGGACCTCCCATTGGTTTGACCTCCCATTGGTTTGACCTCCCATAAGTCCAACTAGGTCGGACCAATAGGAAGTCGAACCAAAGGGAGGTCCCGTTAGTTCGACCCGTCTTTGCCTGCACACCCTCTCCAGGCTTCTTCTGTTTTCTACTGCGCTGATTTTCTGTGTCAGATCGCGCACTACAATCATCAGCAGACCCGCATTAAAGCACCATGGGCAATGCATCAACAATCACTGCAGTTTTGTTTTGACTGTAGTAACACTTTTAATATTAAAGAAATTTACATACAGATATTGCATAAAATATGTTGCAGAGGGTAAATGCAGCACATATTTGTGCATTCATACATGCCCGCTCACACACACACCCACACACACACACACACATACAGAGTGTTGGGCAGTAGCGTCACTACAGTAGCGGATGTTGGTAGTTTAACTACATTTCTCAGTAGCTTGGTGGTAGCGTTGCTGTTTTCTGAATCAAGTAACTTCTCAGTAGTTAAGCTCTTTTATTGATCATTTAGCGTGGTAGCATCCACACGAGCTACATTTCCAAAATCATTTAAACGAGGCAGGGATTTCTGTTATGTTCTGAACGACCCCCACTCCGAAATTGATTCAGAAAACAGCGTTCTTTTGACAAAAGAATAATTGTAAATATTAGTGTAAAATGTCCCACTTTCCACATTGGGTAATTCTTCAATAACCACATTTAAGGGATCCTTATTGGAAATTGGAAATTTTGTTTATGTTAAAAAAAAAAAAAAAAAAGGGTGGATAGGAAATTAGCAAATGGATTGTTTTCTGACTGACTGTCTTTCTTTAAACTCTCAAATATCATAAATGAAACATGGTTTGGCTCCAGTTAGGTGTGCAGTGCTTACCCAGGGATAGAAGAAGTCAGCGGAGGAAGCAGATGACTGAGAACAGAGGGAGGAGGTTATTCCTCCTTCACTTTGTGTGCCAGATTGTTGGCATGGATTAATGTGTGAGGATTCCTTCCTGTGATGCCTTATGTTTTCATTGTCTGGGTTAAGCAGATCTTTGAAGTGAGTGCATTTAATCCCCCCCTCTTTCTCTCTCGCTCTCTCTCTGTTGTTTCTCATCTTTCACTTCTGTACTATCTTGTCTTTTTGCTCTCTTTGTTCTCTCTTAATGCTCTTGTTCTTGCTTGCTCTTTCCATCCATCTTTTTCTCATCACAGGCACCTACAGCCAGTCAGCAGCCATCCAGCTGAGGGAAAGCAGGGGTGGGGAAGACCACCAAGTAGAGGGGCTACTCCTCAGCTGGCTGGAAGCTTCCACCCCACCAATTCATGATCCCCCTCGCACTCCGCCACTCCCAACTCACAAGCAACCCATGGACCTCCAGCAGCAGCAGGGGCAACCCAACTCTGACCCTGTGCCAGACCCCAACAAGAGGGCACCGGAGGGTCTGGAGGGTGCAGAAGTAGTCAGGGTTGGGACGGGTATCAGCAAGGTAGCCGGGCAGGGGAGCGGAGGTGATGGAAGTGGGGTGTCCAGCTACTATAGGCCCACTCGCAGGGGGTCCCCAAGGCCGAGCACCCATAATCACTTTGACATTAATGAGCACCTTCCCTGGATGATAGTGCTGCTGCTCCTGCTGGTGCTGGTGGTGATTGTGATCTGCAGCGTGAAGCGCAGCTCTCGTGTGCTGAAAAAGGGCCCCATGCAGGACCCCAGCAGCATCATGGAGAAGGCAATTCAGCAGAAACCATCTGCGCCTCCAACACAGGTCAAAGAGAAGTGGATCTACCACTCCAACGGACAGGGTAAGCCAGCTGTATCTTTGTATATTTGAACAAGAATGACTCTAATGAAAAATTGCAGAAGGCTGCTTCAGTGCACAAATGGGTGAAGTTCAAGAAAAACAGAAAAGTGCAGTAAGTAGCGTGCAGATCTCAGCCAGGCAGAGTGTCATCTTGTGTGGACAGAAAAAAGATGGGTTGCAATGTTGACAAAACTTGGCACATGTCTGCCTGATGTTATTGTCCCTCCTGACTGCAAATTTTTTTTTCGTAGGATAGTGAAAGCATAACCCGCCCTACTCTCTCTTATTGGCCAGTACCTGTTGTCTTTGTTGTTTGGGTTGGTTAGGTTTAGGCAAGACGAGTGGGATTAGATCGTTATTCTCTGCCAATGCCAAACAGCTTTTTTTTGCTGTTGACTCTTGTTTGGGGTTGTTTGGTGGATTGGATGATTGAGGTCTGAAGAAACAAGACATATTAATCATTAATCATATTAAAGCAAAATTGTTTCACCGCTAGGTTTGCTGTTGTGCACTGCCTGTAGACCAAAACAAAGTGTGTCATGAGCCACACCTCCCTCTACCTCTGCTCCACTTCACTCAGCTGCCCGATAAACCCACTGCTTCTTCCCACTTTAACCTGAACAAACCAGGGCTCGGTGCTCCAGTTGGATCCAAACGGAGAGTTGGGGCTAGCTTGGAAGCTAGCAGAGGCTAACTGGCTGTGCTTCCCTCTGGTCATGCTCCCAGCTAGCTCCAGTTTGTTATTCAGGTTAAAGTGTGAAGAAGCAGCGGATCTGTCAGGCAGCTGAGTGAAGTGGAGCCTGAGGAAGAAGCACCGATTAGCCCCGGTTTCACTACAGGCAGATTCACTCGCTACAGGGGCAAAGGAATAAAACCTAAACAGCCAACTTAGTTTGGCTTAGTTTAGCAGTTAGCAATGTCTTTCACTCACTCTCTGTCTCTGCTGTGTTTAGCTATTCCCCTGCCTACTTCAATGATGATGGTACCTGTAATAAATGTAATATATTTGCTGAGATGGAGGCGAGGCTCAGTGACTAGAAGAGCTGGTAGAAGCGCTCCATAGCTGTAAGTTACTCCAGTAGCCCGTGGCAGCCGACTAGTGCTAACTGCTAACGCTCCCTGGAGCTAATGCTAACGTTCCTCCTCTTCTCCATGAGGGCTCACAGTTAGCGTTAGCTCCCAGAGTTAGCACTAGTCGGCCGCCATCGGCTACTAGAGTAACTTAAAGCTATGGAGCGCTTCTACCAGCTCTTCTAGTCACTAGGCCTCACCTCCATCTCAGCAAGTATATTACATTTATTACAGGTGCTATCATGCCATCTGCCATTGCTCACTGGCTGTAGCCTTTTATAGGGAGGGAGGGCCAAGGGCTCCGTGAGGAGGGAGGAGGCGCAATTCACATGAACATACATGGACGCGCAGCCAGACTGGCAGTAAACAAGGGGCTGGAGATCAACACATAGAGAGGGTGTGTGAGGTCATGCTTACTCCAGATGAAATTGCACCCCTAGTTCTTCACATAGCGATTTTTTAATTCCTTCAGTCTAGAAATAAACCCCGCTCTGTGGGGGCGAGCATTGTCATCTTGGAGGATAGAGTTCAGTCCCAGACTGTGGAGATATGGGATTGCCACTGGTTGTAGAATTTCATCTCAATATCTCTCTGCATTTAGATTGCCTCCAATGATGACTAGCCTTGTTTTTCCAGTGAAGGAGATGCCGTCCAACACCATTACACATCCTCCACCAAAAGATGTTACTCACTGCAGCAATCAGCGAAGCACTCTCTGCGTCTTCTCCACAGTTTGACCATACAATCCAACTGCCATAGGCAGAATCTGGACTCACTGCTGAACGTAACGTTCCTCCAGATGTTCAGGTTCCAGTGCACATTGTAGCAGGACCCATGCTCACAGGTGCTGATTGTCGTCACCTCCGGGTACAAGAAGTACAAGAGTCAGAGTCAACAGCAAAAAAAAAAAAGCTGTTTGGCGAGAAGAGAGAGAAGATTTTGCAAATTTTTCATGGACCCACATACTCAGCTCTGCTGCTCATCCCACAATGCATGTTCCTCACAAATGTGGCACCATTTTAAAGAGAAATAAACAGGCTTTCCAACAGTATACGATTTCTTGCCAAGAAGCATTGTTACAACAAAGAAATAATCTTGTTGTGCTTTGCTTATAAATATAGATATAGATAAATACTACACAGTGTTCAGGTCAGGAGAATTCGCCCTGAGCCACGTTCTAGTGTGCTCACCTGTGTGTGTGTGTGTGTGTGTGTGTGTGTGTGTGTGTGTGTGTGTGTGTGTGTGTGTGTGTGTGTGTGTGTTGTTTTTTTAAGTTTCTAACCCATTATGAGTGAGGATCCTGTGCAAAACGGTCAAATGGAGTTAATTTTAATTTCTTTCAAAGGGTCAGTTTATGATTGGGGCTCTGGTTTTGGGGGTTTTAGTTTTAGGGTAAGGGTTTTATGGTAAGGTGAGTTTAGTTAGTTTAGTTTAGTTCCATGTGGAGACAGAAATGACACAACGTCATGTACTGTAAATAAGATAAGTAACATAAGGCTATTTAGTTTGTTTAATAAAAGGACATGGTATGGATCTGTTCTATAGGAGAGGTAACCTTAAATGACTTCTGTTATGAAATTAAATAAAATTAACTTGATCTTCAAGGGGGGCGGGGGGTGATAGGGGACACACTGATATATGAAGTATCTTGGGCACTAAAAGCCCCCAGGACAACTTTAGTGCTTCTTGGCATAGACTCTCAAAGCCTGTAGACCTAGGGGTTGAACAGCATTCTTTCAAAATAATTTGGTGTTTTGGTCATAATGTTCCAAAATCTCTCTGACATTTTCCTTTCCTCCATTGAGACTTTGAACAAAACGGAATGTTGTCTTGTGCAAATGTGGTGGCTGCTGGTGAAAAAGTTTTATCAACATGGTTTGTCCCCTGGACAGAAAAGTTTCAACAGGATATCATTAAAATGAGTGAACACATTATTGATCAGTGGCCACGTGAGTTTATTTACCAATACCAAGTTTATAGCCTTGATTGTTGAAATGAAATCCGTGCAGCAGTCTTGTTAGAGTGAGGGCATTTAGTCTCTACCCAAGATAATTCAGACTTAAGACTATAACATACCAAGCCGATGGCTGGCAATCGGTCAGTGTTGGGCTGTTGGTGAGCATCTGTCACCCTAGCAGGTGTGGTGTGTCCCGCACCACTGCCCCTGGTTGGTCTGAGTTGGTGTTTTTTGGGGGCTGATACAGCATGTTGAATTGGCAGTGGTGACTGTGGAGCCCGTTGGTGAATGAAATCACTCTGATTGGCAGTTCAGCCCAGCGCACAAGGAGAAACAAAGACCAATACAAACTTTTGTTCCATAAGAAAAGATTATTGTTCTTTATCCATTGAGCTCTTCAGCAGAAACGTGATGGTTTGTGTTATTGTTCACCGGTGCACGGTAAATATGCTATGTTCTTTCAACACTGGATTATGTTTTTAAAGTGTCAACTGGCTAACTAGTTTCAAGATCGTCTTCCAATTTCCCTTTTTGAATGTGGATTACAGATGACTGCCATCTGCCGGTGTGGAGAGTTATTTTCTGTCATGCAGGCACAGATCATATGTGCTGGTTGGCTGTCGGCTGTAGTCTTTGTTTTCATGTGCAACGTTTTTGGCCAAGACATGGCAAATTTTGGATATGACTTTTCTTTCTGTTATTATTGTTAATCCCACACTCCTCTTTAGCTCCCTTGTGTCAACACTGTGGATCAACAGGTAGAGTACATTTTGCCTCCTGGTGGAGCTCTTGATGTCACACTGACAGAGAGAAAGACCCAAACTCAGGGGACACCTTCTGCCTGAGACACTCCACTCTCCAGATTGAAACTATGTGTGTGTGTGTGTGTGTGTGTGTGTGTGTGTGTGTGTGTGTGTGTGTGTGTGTGTGTGTGTGTGTGTGTGTGTGTGTGTGTGTGTGTGTGTGATCCTTCAGCCCAGTGTGTGACCACAGAGAACTGGAATAATCTGGTTTCAGCTGCATCAGGGATGTTGTTTGGTTGGCAAGGCACATTAGTGGGTCAAATGGGTCTCTTACAGGGCAATAAAGACATATACAGATGGAAGGTAATGAGAGAGGGGACTGTGGGCTTGACAGGGGAAATGTTGCATTGTACCGTTGTTGGCTACCCACAGTGGGGTTTCTCTGCTGTTACCTAGCAGCCCTTGTAAGCTCAGGTACTTAACATGCCTTACAAAGAAGAGATGGGTATAAAAATAGACAAGTAACCTTTCAGCAACTTCTTTGACGTAATGAAGGATAAAGTGCAGGTTTTCACAAACCCATGAACTGTAATGCCAGTGCATGCTGTAGTTACTGTATGTTGAATGCAAATGCCTAACGAGTGTTTCTTAGAGTTGCATTAATTAATGTTCTTAAGGGATAGTGCATCCAAAAATGAAAATTCAGCCATTATCTACTCACCCATATACCGACAGAGGCCCTGGTGAAGTTAGAGTCCTCACATCCCTTGCAGAGATCGTCAGGGGGAGCGGCTAGCACACCTAATGGCTGACAGCACCCCAGACTAACGTCCAAGAACACAAAATTGAAACCACAAAATATCTCCAACATGTCATCCGTAGTAATCCAAGTGTCCTGAAGCCCCAACATAAAAAGTTGTTTCGAAAAACGTCATATGAACTGTGAGGGAGCTGGGAAGCATCCCCCTCACTGAGGTGACAAACATTGCAGACATACAGTAAAGTGGAATGTGTTAAACTAATACAGGAAGGTTTTTTTTGTTGTGCTTTTATTTTGAACCCTTCTAACTCCTCTTTGTCTCTGAGGTCAACTTCCGGGAGGGCATGGTTTCATGGAGTGCACACATGAGCCACAGGACTCCAGCTGGCTCCAATAATTACCTGGTCAGGCTTAACCAAGTGTGTAGGAGCAGAGAGAGCAGGGGGTAGAGGGTTTGTGTTGAGTTTGGCTTTTGTTTGGTCTTTCTTCAGTTTATTATGTGTTTTGTTTAACCTGTATTAGTCAGCATTTATTTGTATTGTGTGTATGTAAGTATTAGTGGGGTTAATTTGTACATGTATTGTATATAGTTATTGTAATTGGGTTTCGGGGAACCTTTCTATGTAATGGTACAGGCCAGGGGTAGATACGCCACGTGAGGAAGGCTGTTTGTGTGTCAGAGAGAGGGGGTCAGGTTGAGGGTCACCTCTGCTGCCAGAACTGCTGTTGATGTAAGCCTTTTTTCCCTTTTTGTAAAACCTTATGTTGTAACTGAAGATCATAGACTTTTTGAACCTTGCTTATTTTTTATAAGTGAAGAAAAAACAGAGCTCTGAACAATCCCTGTTTGTCATGCTGCTTATTTCTCCTCGTTATATCTCAATCCTGCCTGGTTTCATCTTGTTTGTAAGGGATTACCATCTACAAAACCTTACAGAAGTGGGATGAGTCGCAGCCAGATTGAAGGGGAGCAGCTGTGAGAGCAACAGCATGGGACCTAAGCACAAAACAAGGCCCAAAATACGGACGCTGTAGAAGACGACCCAGAAGAGGGTGCTGCAGGGGGACAGCCTGTGACCATGCCTCCTTTACCTGTGGAGATGGACACAATCACAAGCATGTTGCAGCGATGTCTTGAGTTTCAACGTGACCTGAGGGAAAGGTGGGACAAAGAATCCGGGAAACCGGACATGATGCCAAATGCAAGTTCAGATGAATAATCTCAAAGATGATCTGTAACAGCAGCAGCAGCGAGGAGGTGGAAGCCAGCCCCAGCTGAATTCATCACTACAGCAGGAGGAGGGGCATGCTTCCCAGACCAGTGCCCGGACCGAGTTTGCTGGTCGGGGCTGGGGGCAGGCGTCAGTCCCCAGACTGGAGGAAGGTGATGACATTGAGCAGTATCTGACCACATTTGAGCGCCTGGCAGTGGCATATCTGTGGCCAGAGGTCGAGTGGGCAGTGAGGCTGATTCCACACCTGACAGGGAAGGCACAGGCAGCATATGTGGCCATGGCGGCAGAGGAATCATCTGACTACAAGAAGGTAAAAGAAGCCATCCTTGCAAAATATGAAATCAACGAGGAGGTCTATCGGCAGAGTTTCAGGGAGCCAGATATCCACCCTAATGAGAGCCCAAAAGAATTCTACAATCAACTTAAAGACTTGTATGACAAGAGGATTCAGCTGGCCAAGGACCAAGGAGCAGATTGGGGAGATCCTCATTCTGGAGCAGTTCTACCGCTCCCTCTCCCCAGAGCTCAGAGTATGGGTGAAGGAAAGGGATCCGGAGTCAGCACGGAACGCAGCTGAGCTGGTGGAAACCTTCCTGGCGGCCCGACGAGGGTCCAAGAACTACCGGTTTGAGGCTCCACCAAAGTCTACCACAGCACGGGGTAAGCCACTGGGGTCGGGGTGTGGAGGTGGTCCCAGGGAGTCAGAGTCAGTCAGGCCTCTAGACAAGTCTGTAGCTCCTGTTAAGTCAAAGTCAACCACTAAACCTGTTTGCTTTTACTGTGGTCAGGAGGGGCACATTAAGCCAGAATGTCCAGTTAGGAAAGCTAAAGCAGCTTATTTGTGTACAGTTCCTCGCCCCTGTCAAAGGGAGAGTTGTGTGGTAGGAAAACAACAGGTCACTACAGTTAAAATCAACGGTAACCCAGCCCAAGCTCTCCTTGATACTGGGAGTATGCAGACACCCATCACTAGTCCAGAGGGAGGTCTTCCTTGGGAAAGCCAGTCCTGGATATTTCTTGTGTCCATGGTGACCATAAAGCTTATCCTATGACCACGGTGTACCTGAGGTAGCTGGGCAAACTTTTCTTCTGTCGGTTGGGGTGGTAGACCGGTTAGCCCACCAAGTAATCGTAGGGCAGGATCTGCCCATTCTTCAAAAGTTGGTTCAGTCATGTGCGCCAGTGAATATTGCCACTAGATCACAGGGACAGATACAGAGATTGGAGGAGAGGGGAGCTAGTGGGGACCAGGCAGGATCAGCAGAGGATGCTAAGGGTCAAGATGAGCCAATTCCCCAGCTTCCAGCTCAGGTAGATGCAGAGTTCCAGGTGACAGTGCAGGTTTCAGCTGAGGAAAATCCAAATGTTCTTTCTGAACTGCCTTTCTTTGAGGAGTTTCTCCCTGATAATTCTGGTAAAATGAGGAAAAGTAAGAGACAGAAAAAGCAAGAGAAAAAGGCAGGCACGGTTAAAACAAGGTCATAGCTAATGATAATCACTGCAGGACTTCTTCAGAAATGCAGCTGTAGTACAGCAGAGTCAGGTAGCAGGGGAAGGCTATTTCCTCAGAGACCAGGTACTGTACTTCAAGGCAGCTCTAGATGATAGGGAAAGACTGGTGGTCCCGCAGACGCTAAGAGAACAGGTACTACAGCTGGGCCATAGTATACCCTGGGCAGGTCATCTGGGGGCTAAGAAGACCTTGGACAGAATTTCAGGCAGGTTTCATTGGCCAGGGTTGAACAGGGAGGTGCAGGATTATTGTCAGTCTTGTGCAATCTGTCAGCTAGCAGGGGATAAGAAAGTGCCAAAATTTCCATTGCAACCACTTCCTATCTTGGGGGTTCCATTCAGCCGAATAGCTATGGACATTGTAGGGCCGTTAGAGAGGACACAGTCAGGACACCATTACATAATTGTAATTTGTGATTACAGCACTAGGTATCCTGAGGCATTTCCTGTGAGAGACATCACTGCTAGGCAAATAGCATATGCATTACTGCAGCTCTTGTCCAGGGTGGGGATTCCATCAGTAATTTTGACAGACCAGGGAACAAACTTCCTTTCAAACACACTCAGGCAGGTGTACAGGCTCTTAGTCATTAGGAGTATTCGGACCACCCCTAACCACCCCCAGACCGATGGCTTGGTGGAGAGGTACAACAGAACTCTGAAAAGCATGTTGAAGAAGTTTATCTCCACTAATGCCAAAGACTGGGACAAGTGACTCCTATATCTCCTCTTTGCTTACAGGGAGGTGCCACAGGCTTCCACTGGCTTCTCACCTTTTGAGCTTCTGTACGGCAGGCAGGTGAGAGGTCCCCTCGATGTGCTGCAGGAGACCTGGGTGGAATCCCAGGGGAAGGAGACCAGTGTGCTGGCTTATGTCTTGCAGATGAGGGAGAAAATGGAGCAGACCATGAAGCTGGTGAGGGAGAGGATGGAGAAGGCTCAGCTGGGACAGCAATCCTGGTATGATAAGGCAGCAAGAGAGAGAGATCCTTTAGCCCAGGTCAGCAGGTGCTGCTTCTTCTGCCAACAGTGGAGAACAAGTTGCTGGCAAGATGGCAGGACCCTTCTACTGTCCTGAGGAAGCTGGGTCCGACAACCTATGAGATTGAGATGCCAGAGAAGAGAAATCCGAAACAGACATTTCACATCAACCTGGTGAAGGAGTGGAAAACCTGGGAAATCCCACCCCAACAGCAGATGTTTGTGCAGGCAGTGGAGGAGGAGGATGACGTGGTGGGTGAGTTCACTCCTGTTAGTCACAACTCTGTATCCCTTGACCTGTCTCATCTCGCCCTCACCCAGCAGCAAGAATTGCAGGCTGTTGTTCCTCCAGACTTGTTCCAGGAGAAGCCAGGGGCAACAAACTTAGTGGAGCATGATATTCACCACACAGACAGCACCCCCATCAGGCAGAGAATGTATGGCATCCTGCAGAAGTTGGTGCCGGTGTTGGAGGAGGAAATTGCAGTCATGCTGGAGCTGGGTGTCATCGAGCCTTGTACCAGTGAATGGAGCAATCCTATTGTTTTGGTAATCAAGAAGGATGGAAGCATCAGGTTTTGCATCGACTTCAGAAAGGTAAATGCACAATTGGAATTTCATGCTTCTCCTCTGCCAAGACTGGATGACCTCATTGAGTGGGTAGGTCAGGCAAAGTTCATTACCACCCTGGACCTTTGCAAAGGTTACTGGCAAGTGCCCTTGTCTGATCATGCCAAGCCTCTGACTGCTTTCAGGACACCTCAAGGACTCTGGCAGTTCACGAAGATGCCTTTTGGTCTCCACGGAGCCTCGGCCACCTTCCAGAGGTTGATGAACCAAGTGCTGGCAGGTATGGACACGTTTGCAGCTGCTTACCTTGATGATGTTGTTATATACAGTACCTCTTAGCAGGAACATCTGAGCCACCTGGCAACCGTGCTGGGGAAAATCAAGGAAGCAGGCCTGACCATCAACCCAAGGAAGTGTGCAGTGGTGAAGCAGGAAGCCCAGTACTTGGGTTACATCCTTGGAAGTGGAGTTATAAAGCCAGTGCAGGACAAAGTGAAGGCAATCAGTGCAAGAGAGAGAGACCCACTACTCGGAAGCAGGTGAAGTCATTTCTGGGGCTGGTGGGCTGGTACCAGCGCTTCATCCGGGACTTCTCTGTGAGGGCGGCACCCTTATCTGATCTTACCAGCACCATCAAAACCAAGTTGGAGTGGGGGGAGGAGCAGGAGAAGGCTTTCCAGGACCTCATGGAGGCGCTGTGCAGAGAGCTGGTGCTTCAGAGCCCAAACTTCAACTTACCTTTCACAGTCCAGACAGATGCATCTCAATGAGGAATAGGTGGCGTCCTTCTTCAAGGAGATATATTGGTTCTCCATCCACTACCGGCCAGTCAAGCAGAACATGGTGGCTGACTTCTTGTCTTGCAACGTGGTTGGCGAGCCTGCTGAAAGGGGGGAGAAGTGTGAGGGAGCTGGGAAGCATCCCCCTCACTAAGGTGACAAACATTGCACACATAGAGTAAAGTGGAATGTGTTAAACTAATACAGGAAGTTTTTTTGTTGTGCTTTTATTTTGAACCCTTCTAACTCCTCTTTGTCTCTGAGGTCAACTTCTGGGAGGGCGTGGTTTCATAGAGTGCACACATGAGCCACAGGACTCCAGCTGGTTAGGCTGAACCAAGTGTGTAGGAGCAGAGAGAGCAGGGGGTAGAGGGTTTGTGTTGAGTTTGGCTTTTGTTGGGTCTTTCTTCAGTTGACTATGTGTTTTGTTTAACCTGTATTAGTCAGCATTTATTTGTATTGTGTGTATGTAAGTATTAGTGGGGTTAATTTGTACATGTATTGTATATAGTTATTGTAATTGGGTTTTGGGGAACCTTTCTATGTAATGGTACAGGCCAGGGGTAGATATGCCAGGTGAGGAAGGCAGTTTGTGTCAGAGAGAGGGGATCAGGTTGAGGGTCACCTCTGCTGCCAGAACTGCTGTTGATGTAAGCCTTTTTTCCCTTTTTGTAAAACCTTATGTTGTAACTGAAGATCATAGACTTTCTGAACCTTGCTTATTTTTATAAGTAAAGAAAAAACAGAGCTCTGAACGATGCCTGCTTGTCATGCTGCTTATTTCCCCTCGTTATGTCTCAATCCTGCCTGGTTTCATCCTGTTTGTAAGGGATTACCATCTACAAAACCTTCCATGACCTCTGTTTTTAGCCTAACTGTAGCCTGTAGCTCTGACTGCTTCTCTGTGCTCCGCGCTCACGCTACCCATCTTTACATCACGTGACACGTGCAGCGCAGGGGGAGACAGCAGTAACCACAGTAGCTAAAAGATAATTTGCACTATGGTCTTTTAGCAAAGGACAGCCCAACATGTCTGAAGACTTTGAAATTGAGGAGGAACAGCATTTCTTTGTTGAGACGTATTTGTTTGAGTCCGAGTATATGGACGCGGAACTCAGGCTACTGGACGAAGCAACCGCCGCAGCTCATGAGCCTCAGTCAGCCACAGAATACCGGAGTCGAGCACTGGAAACCTGGTGGTGTAGTTGTTTCAAATGCAAGGCAGTGCCAACGGATGAGCAAAGTCTTTGCTGCTTAGACTGGGAATGGCGATGCCTACACTTGAGAATCTGGACATCAGTACTGACAAGACTGCTGCTCTTCAGAGACCATGCATCACCGATTACCCTGAGCGCGCACACATGAGCGTGGAGCACAGAGAAGCAGTCAGAGCTACAGGCTACAGTGAGGCTAAAAACAGAGTTCAAATGACGTTTTTCGAAACAACTTTTTATGTCAGGGCTTCAGGACACTTGTATCACTACGGATGTGCGTGTTGGAGATATTTTATGGTTTCAATTTTGTGTTCTTGGATGTTAGTCTGGGGCGCCGTCAGCCATTAGGTGTGCTAGCCGCTTCCCCCCGCCGATCTCCGCAAGGGGTGTGAGGACTCTAAAACTTCACCAGGGCCTCCGTCGGCATATGGGTGAGTAAATAATGGCTGAATTTTCATTTTTGGGTGCATTATCCCTTTAATAGGTTATGACACAATTTTCAACCAGCTTTGTATCAAAACAGTGTTGGTAGTCTGTTTAAATGAACTGTGGTAAACTTCCTTCCATCCAACCAGTGCCTAGATATCCCACATGGGATTTATTGGTCTGGTGTGGCCCAGTACATTCTGCTAGTTGTAGGTTTTCTCCCTCTTGAGCAAAAGCGCCCTTTTTGTCTGTATTTTCATCTCTTTTCTGCATAGACATCCCAGTATTATTAAAAGGCCATCTTTCCAGCGGTGAAATACCCCTTTAAATCAGTGTGTCCCCTATGTGCATGTAGCAGTGATGCTCTTCCACTGCTAAATGCGCGCTCAGTTTGGTAGTTTGGCAGACCGAGGTGCGCTGAGATGGGTGTGGCGGCGCAGCAGGGGGAGGTGTTGACAGATCCAGCTTGGCACAGTGACAGTTTCGTGCCAAAAGGCTTCGCAGAACGTGTGCTAAAAGCTCGCCAGCTGGAACCAGGTCTACTGTCAGCGCAGGTGTAGCGCAGCCGGTGTAAGTCGAAGTTTGGTTGACTGGCGGACAGTGCGCACACGTCACCAAAACCTCACAGGCAGGTTTCCAGAATGTCAATGCAGAATTAACAATGCAATAAATACCCATAAAAAACACAATTCAATGCAACTATCTGCAATCAGCACATAAATGTATCTCTATATCGACTGTCCCGTCACATCTGATGTCAGATCAAAGGATTGGCACCATTTGGCACGTTTGGCACGCGTAATGGAAACCCAAACTGATTTGATTAACACAGCTGCAAACATCCTTCTCAGCCAACCACAAACAGCCACAGCATCAGATAGGAAGTATATTTTCAGCATCTTTCATCTTAGAAAAGTCAAAAGAAAAGAAACAGAGTGAGACTGTGAGAGAGAAAGAGAGAGCGCACGGGCACAAGAAAAATACAACATTGATTTACAATTGTGGTGACCTCCTCCCAGGCTACCTTTGCATTACCAGCTCATGGAGGTCTGCTCGCAGTTCCGTATATTAGGGCACTGCGAGCTTGGACCTCCTGGACCAAAACATCAGTTTCCTCCTGGGAGAAGTTTAGCGGCGTATCTTGAAGACGCAATCAAATAGCGTGCGGTGAGGGACGGAGTAAAATGTCGGCAGTGTGTGGCGATATTTCAAAGTGTTGGAGAGTGATAGAAGAAAAGTGGTTTGCAAAGAATGTAATAATGAACTATCTAGAGTAGTGTTGCAGGGTATACTTGTACCAACGGTAGACCGCGGTACTAAAACACGATCATACATATGATACCATAATGTTGGGGTACCTCGGGTACCACTACTGTGGGATAAGTTCAAAGTCCAATCGCAAGAGGGTGAGTGTCCAATAACGGCACGCATTGGCCACCTGGCACTCGATATGCTGCTGCAGTGGTTTGTATGCAGTGACATTTCAGGTATTAGCTGAGCTATTGTGTATCTTTGAGCAGTGAAAGTTATTATTAATTTATTTTTACTTGTATGTTAGATTTGTTTATATATACAATGATTTGTTTTCCACAGAGCTCTGCGATGCGAGCATTTTACCCGCGTTTGCGACTGAAAATAGTTTTGTGCAAGCAAAAGAAATCATTCAGGAGCATGCTGTGCGGGTACAGATTTCAACCAGCAGCAGAAACGAAAGTCGAATCCTGCCGGTTGTGGGTTGAACGGGTGTCACAGACAAAGACAGGAATGTATTCCTGTCAAATACGGTGGCCATGTGCTCCGCGGCGCAAGATAATGACTTACTGCCGACGGAGAAACCCAGCTCCAAGTCCAATAATTTCCTCTTCTTGGTGTCATGACTGCCCAAAAGTACCTGGACAGCCGAGCCGTGGTGGCACACAGGTATGTCACATGTCAGAGGAGAGGCAAGCTGTTCACATTTCTCTTTGTGGCAGGTAATGGTCCACAAACCTCACCCCACTTAAGGGATTATTCTTAACTTGTCTGGGGAGGAGACTGGCTGGTTAATTTTTGGTAGATTTTTGTTTTATTTATTTATTTTATTTCGATCCCCGCTATGTTAATCACTTATTGATGCCGTTTTTGAAGTATGAATAAGTCAATAAGCAATTTATTCCATTGAAATATCATTGATGTATTATAGAAAAGTGATGTATCTTTTTAGAAATGACAAAAGGCACATCTGCCTCATTTTCGCTGTGGTATCGTGATACTACTCAGAACCGTGATACTTTCACTGGTATCGTACCGTGGGTTCCAATTTTGGTACCATGACAACACTAATCTGGAGGGTATTCATCTGCAAAAACGAATGAACTAAACAACAGCATTCGGTATTCGGTACTCGGTATTCGGCCAAGCATTTCATTTTATTCGGCTTCGGCCACAAATGTTCATTTTGGTGCATCCCTAATGAAAACACAGGGTTGATTAGGGGAGACTGGAGGGTGCTGTAACATTTTTTGGTTCTGATGTCATGACTATCTGTGTTCTCCTTGTCATTAACTGTTTTCACAAAGCAGCAATGTTAGAGTCACAATATAGATTGAGACACTAGATATCAAATGTAACATCTGCCCACATATGCAGGAGCAATTCTAATGATGTATTGGGGATGGGAAGCATTTAATTTGACATCTCCAACTGTGTACAAAGTGTCCTTCTCATGTCAGCGGCCACGCACTAAATATCTGTCTGGACCTGACTCTTTGGGTATTGTCCAGAGTTTATATGAAAAATAAAAAACAGGGACGGTTATGATGGGAAATGTAATGTTTAATTCACTAACTACCCTTAAAATGTCAAGATATAACTTTTTTGATCCAAACTACCTCAAATATTTGAAAATTGCAAAGTGGTAAGATCAAGAAGCGGGGATGCAAGAACAGTGGGGATCCAGCTGCTCTGCTTGCTCCAGTGTTCAGGCGTCTATGATCACTGCATTGTGACAGCTATGGATTAACTTAGCAACTAACTGGTGAACATAGTGCAGTATGTAATGTAGCAGCTAAAGAGCTAGGGGTCAGTGGAGACTAAAACAGAACTGAAAGGAGAGTTACTATTGGGCTACAGTTCACCAATTTGCAATAAAAAACAACTTTGATGAATGCTAATAATTTTCTGTGTCTGCTAGCTGTATGATTGAGGAATTGCTCATTAAGGTTTATCATAATAACTTCATGACAGCATATGTCAGTGCTCTGTGCTGCTTCCCTCAAGTGGCAAAAAAAAAACCAAAAACAAAAAAACAGTGCTGTTTAATTTTTTTTTGTTGCTGTGATTAAAATTGGTCACTGATCAGCTTTATTTTACCAAAACAAACATTACTGAAAGCAGCACATTTTTTGTAAGAAGATGTAAATGACCAAAGTAATCAAACCATCATCGGGAAGATTGGCTGCATCTGCTATACCAGCCTTTATATTGCTACGCTATACAGTTTTTTTTTCCTTAATCAATACTCGCAGAAACATAATGCATATTGTCTGACAGTATTAGAGATGCAGAGGCCTAGCCATATGAAACACATTCAATGTAACTGATAATGCTTCACTTCGTAACATTATAGTAACATTACACCCTTTGTTTGCTAATGCTCGCCATTGTAACATGCTTCCAAAATACACCTGATAGCTAGAATGTTGTAGTAGACTATACTGTGAATATTTTAGAAACAGATCCTTATTTGAGCAATTAAATTTCACGTTTGATCAAATTCTGATTAAACTGTCATTGATAAATTGTTGTTATCCCTTGCTGACACTAATCTTGGCAGTCCACCATGAAACTATGCCGTTTGTATAGATCTTCTGTGCCAAGATGTGTGTGAAGCATCAATGTTTTCACAGACATGGATATAAACTGTAAGTGCAACTTGACGTGTTCACAGAGGCAGTGTAAAACTTTGTGGGCAACAGAATTCTCCCTGACCTTGTCTCCACAAGATTTTGCAACACGACAATGTAACACTGCTGCTTCCTTTATGGAGAAAAAGGCTGTCATTATTAACGTAACTACGACCTATAGCTTCTGAAGAAAATGTGGACATAGGTCATTTTAAGCCTTTCTAAGAGTTACCAGTGACAACTAACTCCAAATTATTGATTAGCTCTAATCACATATGAGGATAATGATGTTTATACTCATCACCTATGCTTGGTACTGGTGCTGCTGACAGGATTTAATAGAAAGACTCATAGCATTTGGTTCTTCAGGTGGCCACTGTGGGTATATAATTGTGGAAACAAATCTGGCTGAAACCCATTTCTGTGTGACAAACAGTGTTGAGGTCTTTAAAGACACATTTGTAAACTGACCTTTCTATATTCAAGTGTGTGTGTGTGTGTGTGTGTGTGTGTGTGTGTCTGTTTTCCTGAAGTGCCCATGTGAATGTATTTATGTGGAGATGTACGTATGCACATGCAACCCAAATAGGCATTTTGCACTGCTGTTTACTCTCTGGAACATAAAACAATACAGCTTCTTAATCCTTCCAAGGTGCGTGGCTGGCCCCCCTTCAAGGTTGTAATGCCCCTTTACTAGACCTGTTAAAACACTCAGGCAATAAAGGAAAAAAGAAAGAAAAACGTCAAAGCACAGATCACACACATACAGTACTTGGCATTTGCTCAGAGCCAGTCAGGAAGTAGTGAAAACGGCTACTCCTCCACAGCAGGGCTGAATGGGGCTTTCCAGGACCATGGGCCATTTGTATCTGGCAGGACCTGAAAAACCTATTTGTTGATCTTAAACAAAGGTGCAGCGGTGAAATAACATAAAAAGGAATCACAAAAATTATGTTTAACGGTTTGCTCAAGGCTACGCTAAGCTGGCCTGTCTGCAATACCTTTTTGCCCTAACATTTTGTCCCTAGCACAAAAAAACTGTCATTATGAACACGTTTGACATAATGGCCATGGTCAGGTGTGCAGAGGTGGTAAAGTAGGCAGGGTCTGACCTTTCTCAGGCTACATCCACAATATTACATTTTTGGTTCAAAGCACATAACTATTGCTACATTCACAGTATGCCTAGTGTCCACAGTTCTCTGGCATTTTGGAACCCCTAAAACTGAAACATTTCAAAACACTGCAGACCCCAGTTTAGTTTGAAAACTTGGGGGTTGTATTTTCGCCTAGATGGGCAGAAAGGGAGTTTTTTTTTAAAAATGATGTGTCACACACCAGAAGTCTCAAATGCAGAATCACAGGAAAGAGACAGGAGTAAGCTGGCAAAAGATACTGCGACAAACAGAGGGTGCTCAACCCCAAAATGGTGTTAGTAGCCCAGTAAATCTGGGGATTATGTTTGACAAACCAGAGGTAGCCCAAAACAATAGGAACCTGAGGAGTGTCTATCAGATGCAAAGAGATCTTTTCACAGTGGTTGCCAGAAATCAGTAGTGTGATAGGTTCAGTGTAATACCTTACTTTAGCAAGAGGTTGGCTGTTGAGAGCACTGGCTTGCTTCACCAATGCTGTGTCAACCATACTTTCGTCGGCGCCAGAGTCCAGCAGCACAGCAACCTCCAGTCGCTGATCTCTCTACTGTAAGGTGGCAGTTAGAAGAGCACGTTTGGCGGAAGATTTGGAGAAGGGTAGGTTGCTCACCAGTAACTCCCGACCTACTGGCGAGCGTTGTCTTTTAACAGGCAGGAAGCAACATAGTGTCCAGGCTGACCACAGTAAAGGCAGGAGCGTGAGATGATGCGCTGCTGTCTTTCCTCAGGAGACAAATGGGTCCGATCCACCTGCATGGGCTCAGGATCCGAGGGGCTTGGAGATGGCTCTGCAGCTGGTGATCTGCGGGGAGAAAACTGAGGATGCCTGGCTAGCCTCTCCTTCTGCCTCTGTGTCAATCTGGTGTCAACTCGAATGGCAAGGTCAATGAGTGCGTCCAATGTGGCAGGTAATTCACAAGTAGCTAGCTAATCCTTAATACTTTCAGAAAATCCGTTCAAAAAAGCATCATACTGAGCGTCCACATTCCAGGAACATTTGGCAGCTAATCAGAGACTGACTTCCTCCTTTGACGTGCCCGTAACATGACCGTGCTGCTTCTCTGCCACTGATGGATCTGTCGAACACCTTCTTCATTTTCTGGGTGAAACTCTCCAGGGATGCACAGACAGGTGAATTAGCCTCCCACATAGAAGTTTCCCACTCCCTCGCTCTCCCATCCAAGAGAGTGATGATATAAGCAACTCTGGAGTGATCAGATGGAAAGGTGGAAGGTTGCAGTTCAAACACCAGAGAACATTGTGACAAAAACGAATGGCAAAGGCTGGGCTCACCACTGTAGTGACTGGGAGGAGGCAGATGTGGCTTACGGCGTGGTTGCGGCATCAGAGGGACAGGCGGTGGCGAAGCTGCCTGACTGGAAGGTGCCGCGGCCTGAAGCTGATTAGCCAGTTGATCCACACTGTTGGCAAGTACTTGCAGGTGCTGCATCACTGTGGCCATCTCCTTCTGAGGAGTATGGAGTGCGGTGCCTTGGTAGCCCACAAGTGAGCACAGGTGTTGAAATTCTACTGAGTCCATTCCAGGCCAGATCGTACTGTCACATACCAGAAGACACAAATGCAGAATCACAGGACAGAGACAGGAGTAGGGCAAAACAGTCACTTTACTTAAAGTCTCAGGCAGAACAGATAACAAACCGTTCCAGAGGTTGAAATTCAAATGACCACGCAGAGGCACAGAGACATCAGGCAAAGGCAAAAGGTCAAAAACAGGCACAGGTCAAAAAGGATCCAAAAAGGCAAAGATACAACAGCAGGCTGGAGCACAAGCTACAATCTGGCAAACAAAAGCCAACTAAGTGGTATAAATGCTGACAGGTAAATGAGCTAACACGCAACAGGTGTGGCAGAATGAGCAGGCTGACAGACACTGCAGGAGGATTGTCAGTGGGTGTGGTTGGTGTAGTGGTGGGAAAAAGCTGGCAGATACTGACTGGAGACTGAGAAGAGGGGTGTGAGCAGGAGAAGCTTCAGGAGGGCGGGGATTAAGAGGTGCAGGAAGCTTCAGCAGTGTCCATGACATGATGATGCAGACACCCACATTTGCTTCCAGGTTGGGTAAAAAAAGTTATGTCTAGGTCTACACACCTTTTGTGATTTAATGCTTTATGTGTGGGTACTCCTTTCCCATTGCTTCCTCCAATGATGAATAATGCTCCTGGTGCCGCTGTAATATGTTGCCATAGTCCTTGTTACAACTCCCATTCTGTATTCCACTGCCTTGACTGCCTTATGCTTGTGTTACTGTCAGTAAGAATTCCACCTCATCGTTGGTCCAAGAAATCTCTGGTCTTACTTTTTGCTATCTTGATAGTATTTTCTCTAACTGAGCAACAAAAAGCAGAGGAGACAATCTGCTTTATATTTACACACCAGTGGCAATGAATGTTAATGTGATATGCGTTTCTGGTGTGTTAGTATAGACAGAGATTTCATTTTGAAATAGCAATAAAAAAAATAAAAAATAAATATGTACGATAGCAGAAAGACTTTTTACACATGTGTCAGCCAGATGTTCAGTTTTAGTTGGAATGAAAATCGGATTGACAATATTTTAATTGTCTGAGGAAGTTAGAAATTCAAGTCGGTCGGACATTGACATTATGATGTCAGAGTTACTTTTTGTGGCTCAGTAATAAAAGCAGGAAGTGTTTTGATAGCCCTTGTTGTTGTGTTCAGAGACACAGTAGGGACACAGCTGGCACTGGACATTAATATGACATTTGAAAGACAATGGACTCTTACAGCAGACAAACTAAACATTTTGGTTAGAATAAAAGGCAGGTTGAAGATATTAAGAATTTTACAATTTCATATTGTATGGACATTAACATTATGACCTTGTGCAGATGCTGGGTTTTGTTCTCCATACCTTACGACTAGAGGTCGGTATTGTAAATCAAGATGACACGGAGGTTACAACACAACTTGAAACCAACAAAATATCAATCAGTCATCAGACATTGTCCTGACATTGAACTTTGGATGTAACTTTGAAAGTAAATTGAACCAAATGTTAATGCCAAAAGATGTTGGTGGCCAGCTGGTATGAGTTTGAATGTGGTCTTAAGCTTTACTTTTTGTTTGTACAACCAAGTGTAACCATAATGCCTTTAGAGAGAGACTTTTTTGAAATGTGCTTCCTAATCCCTATTTATTTATCATGTTCAGCCTGCAAAGACATGCAGAAACAAAACAAACAAAAAACAGAGTTGTGGGAGAGAGATTTAGAAGGCAATAGAATGCAGCCAAGAGGAGGCTTGGACCACAAGCTTTTCCTGCCACTGGGTCTATTTGGAACATGGACCATGCTGGTGGTTTAACATGTTTCAGCCTGTTAACTGCATTACTTACATGACTTAGCTGGGATTCACAGTAATAGCCCTATCAGCACACAGGGCTGCAATGGTGGGGATGTGTTCCTTTTCCAGGAAGTCTGAATATCAGATTGAGCATGAACTTTTTATTGGCTACAGTTTTTGTCAGAGTTACTTCTTGTGGCTCAGTAATAAAAGCATGAAGTGTTTTGATAGCCCTTGTTGGTGGACACAGTGGGGACACAGCTGGCACTGGACATCAGTGTGACATTTGAGAGACAATGGCCTCCTACAGCAGACAAACTTAAAATTTTGGACAGAATGAAAGTCAGGTTGAAGATATTAACATCTTTACAATGTCATACTGTGCAGACATTAACATTATGACCTTGTGCAAATGTTGGGTTTTGTTCTCCATACCTTAGGATATATATATATATATATATATATATATATATATATATATATATATATATATATATATATATCATTTTTTTTATCTATATGTACATATGAACATATACATATATATATATGTATATGTTCATATGTACATATAGATAAAAAAAAATATATATAAAAAAGTAAGGCACTAAATTGAATTATTTTACAAACAAGACTTTACAATATATACACATTATAATAAAGATATGGGATATTGCACAGAGTATGTAAATTGCACAGGGTCTTAGCAGCGATGGTTTAAACAATGTTATGCAGCAGACATGACAGTGCTACATTACATCAGCTGTTGCTGTTAAAGAGTCTGACAGCTGATGGGATAAATGACCTGCGGTAGCACTCCGTCTTGCACTGTGGGTGCAGCAGTCTGCTGCTGAATGAGCTGCTCAGTGCATGGACAGTCTCATGTAGGGGGTGAGAGCGGTTGTCCATGATGGGTATCAGCTTGGCTAACATCCTCCTCTCACCCAACTCCTCAATGGTCTCCAGGGGACAGTCCAGGACTGAGCCGGCCCTCCTGACCAGCTTGCTCAGTCTTTCCCTGTCCCTCTCCATGCTTCCACAGCTCCAGCAGTGTTTGTTAAGTCTATAAACACAATGATTGAACAAATGTTACTATTTCTGTGTGCACGTTTTGTAATTAACATGGTTATCATAGATTAGCTGGGCTAACCATTAGCTGTTAATGTTAGCCGTTAGCGGTGTCTGTAATAACCATAGACTGTATAAAAATAAGGTAATATTCAATAAACGGTCCGTGAATAAAATATTTTTTCCAGCGGATATCTTAGTTACAACATGATTGAGCTAGCAAAGCAGTTTTGTGTTGCAATGTGTGGTATTTATTCAGTTATGGGAAATCACTATATCTAGAAAGCATCAGTGGCTGCAGCTGACAGGGACAGTTAGCAAAGCTAACATCAGGATGTCATCTGTTAAAAGCCTCCCGTTGTCGGATACGACATGAAACTACTCCAGGTAGCTCAATCATGTTGTTGTTTTTTTCACATCTCGGCCATGCCCCCTCCATTGTGATTGGCTAAAGTACAGCATCGTTCAAACTCAAAGCCCCCACCCCCCCCACCCCCCCTCTCTAGTCGTCTTTCACACAGGGCTGCCGACAGATTCTACAATGTAAATTGCAGAATCTGTCTTGAGAGATTAAATTGACATTAACATTGGACGTCCTGACATTGAAATTTGGTCACCTGACTTCACAACCGGAATTCAATCAAGTATCAGTGTCTAACGACATTAGTGGCTCACTGGGGAGAATTAGCTGACAGAGTTATTAAATCATAAGCCATGGCATTTGAAAATAAAACTTATCTCTCATAAGTAGAGATGGACATAATTGGAATTTTTTATTTTGTTTTTTAAATTACTTATTGGCAGCTTACTGAAATCTCACTCTTTTATTCTGATAAACAACTTAATTCAAGACCTTATGATATACTATATATGGTATTAAAATGTTCAGTGGTAATGCATGGATGCATTAATGCATGCCTGAATGCAGTTTGTAATTAATGGTCATAAACATGGAAAAGCCATAATGGACCTTCAAGAGAACATCAGATAGACGCAGATGGTCACCAGGCATATTATTTACAACATATATTTCCAAAGTCAGATGCAGACTGTAGAGGAAAACATGAAGAAAAACACCCTTCTACCTGCCCACTATCCTCCCTCGTTAAACATCCACACTGTTAATAATGCCAAGTTCCACAAACAAGCCCAGCAGGGAGCGACGTGTAAGAATATACGGCGCTGTGCAGTACCAGGGTGGGCCGAGGAAGCCTGCTCTCACTTCAGCCTGGGTTTGATTGTGAGGAGCACAGTTTGGGGTGGTTGTTGCCTGGTTGGTAGTATACAGTGCTCCTACAAAGCCATGCACACATTTCACCAATTTAATGTTGTGTGTTCTGAAATTGGAATGAATGTGAGAGGACTATGTGATGTGAGTAATGGAATGGTATTTGTAAAGATGCTGATGCACACAGCACCCTGCTTCGCATCATGTTATACACAATAACAGTATGCTGAGGTGAGACTGCTTGTTGGATCCATATGGCCTTTTTCCTCACCTTACCATTTCCTCACTTTACCATTTCTCACTTGAGGGTTTAATTTACAAAGTCAGTACCTTGCTGTTGCTTCAATCTAAATCAGTGTCTCAGTCAGTGTAGCAACACAATAGAGTTCTAATGTAGGCAGCAGTACTACATGTTTCATCTCTGTGCCTGACAAATCACATTTTTCATATATATGACGTGATGTACACCTTTGCCAGAACCCCCATTAGCCACAGCTGTTGCTGTGAGGAAAAAACTTGCCAGCGCTGTGAAATGAGATGCCTTGTATATTCAGAATGTTGTGTTGTTGTCATTGTAGTCAGGACTGCAGGACATTGAGGTGGTGCACACCCACAAATATTTGGGGTTCCTCTTGGATGATAAACTGGACTGGTCCTCTAATACTGATGCTCTCTACATGAAGGGGCAGAGGTGCCTGTCCTTCCTGCAGACACTGAGGTCCTTTGATGTGTGTGTGGAGATGTTGGCTCATCTTACTTCGTTGCAGAAAAGAGCGTTTCAGGAGATTCTTCATCCCAACGGCAATAAGAAGTTTAACAAAGACTGTCCTGAATCCAGTCACACACACACTTACACACTTAACATTGGGCACAACTGGCTGGACTATGGAATTGCACTTATTTTAACATATTTTATTTAATGTCTATGTTAATACTACTGTGTTGTTGTTGATGATGGGAAGTGTGGTTGTTTTTTGTCTTTTATGAAATGCTGGACAGCTGAATTTTCCTGCGTGGATAAATGAAGTTCTTTCTATTCTGTTCTGTTCTTTTGCTGAACTGATCTAAAATCCCAAACTGAATTATTCCAAACTGCTCAGTGTTTGCAAAGGTCAACATATAGGACTGTAGTTTCGCAGACCGGGCGCAGTGGAGGCGCAGCGCACCTACGCTTCGCCAACTGGGTGTGGCCAGGCGGATTTTGTAAGTTTGGCACACCGTGCGCCCTGGCGCAGCTACTCTTTCCCACCTCCGTCCCTCCTACCGGCGTAAGTTGGAAAGACGGAGGAGAGAAGGCGTGGAGTGGGTTTTACACAGCCCATTCACATCACACCAATCAAATGAGTCCCTCTCCTCGCCCTGAAATGTGCCGTGCAAAGGCGTAATGAGAGTTTACTCAATTCACCATGGCGGAAGAGAGCAGCAGCGTCAGAGGGCCAAACTTCTCCCAGGAGGAAACTGATGTTTTGGTTGGGGAGGTCCAAGCTCGCAGTGTCCGACTACACAGAACTGCGAGCAGACCTCCACGGGCTGATGATGCAAAGGTAGCCTGGGAGGAGGTCACCACAATTGTAAATCAATGTTGCATTTCTCTCGTGCGCGCATGCTCTTTCTTTCTTTCTCGCAGCCTCACTCTGTTTCTTTTCTTTTGACTTTTCTAAGATGACAAATGCTGAATATATACTCCCTATCTGATGCTGTGGCTGTTTGTGGTTGGCTGAGAGGGATGTTAACTCATTTTTTTGTAGCTGTGTTAATCAAATCAAGTTGGGTTTCCATTACCCATGCCAAACGTGCCAAACGGTGCCAATCCCCTTTGATCCGACATCAGATGTGACGGGACAGTCGATATAGAGATACATTTATGTGCTAATTGCAGATAGTTGCACTGAATAGTGGTGTTTGTGGGTATTTATTGCATCGTTAATGAGCCTGACATTCTGGAAACCTGCCTGTGAGGTTTTGGTGACGTGTACGCACTGTCTGCTGACCGGCCAAACTTCGGCTTACACGGGTCATGTTTACGACTGATGGAACAAAAGATTGACGGACAGACAGACAGACAACAACACTATTACCAAACTATCATGATGATGAGAGAGCTGAGCCTGAAAATGAAGTTGTTTATCAGTTAATCTACAGCGCATTCCATATCTTGTTCTGTGGTCATGAGCTTATGGTAATGACCAAAAGAATGTTATTGCAGATAGAAGTTGCTAAAATATGTTTCTTTCGCAGGGTGGCTGGGCCTCAGAGACCCTTAAGGCTCTAACAGACCAAGCCAATGGTGTGTCCCACACTGTTGGCACTAGTAGGCCCTTGTTGGCTGTTTTTGAACGGTTCAGAGCATTTGTACCAAAGACAGTTTGGTTCAGAACCTGAAAGTCGGTTTCCAACTAGAACCAAAAATTAGCTGATTTTTCTTGACTTAAAGTGCAAGCCATGGCGACATCAGTGGGCATGTGCTATCAACATGTTTTCATCCGTCGTCATTGCTGCTTTATTCAGTGGACTTTCATGTCTACATATTGCAAGCTGTTTCTGCTGTTGACGTTACAGATCACCACAACTAACATCGGGACATGAACAAAAGCACATGGTTAGGTTTAGTCAACAAAAGCACATGGTTAGATCAAGGCAACAAAAACATGATTAGGTTTAGAAAAAAACCCATCATGGTTCAACAGGCTCCCAGGTTAAAGTCCAGAGTTTGTTGGACCCACCCATCACCAGTCCCACCCACCCTATAATGACTTTCTAGCTCCTTCTCTTATGTCATTAGTGACAGGCGGCATCCGGCCCTGTTATGAAATGATGCTGCCCATCTGTCCATCATACTGCTTTGACAGGCACTGTTGGGCCAACCGACAGTGTATCATAACACCATGAAAGGTTACATTTGGCTGCATTTGACCAAAATTTGTCTTTTAACTCCCATTTAAAACAAAGTTCACGGACTGTGTTTTTTTCATATGTGTAATATTGCGAAAATTAGGACTGTCCTGTCCCAAAAAGAAGCAGAAAAATTGGTCCGGGCTTTTGTTACCTCACGGCTGGATTACTGTAATTCCCTATTATCAGGTAGCTCTAACAAGTCTTTAAAAACTCTCCAGCTAATTCAGAATGCAGCGACACGTTTATTGACAGTAACTAAGAAACAAGTTCATATTTCTCCTGTTTTAGTTTCTCTGCACTGGCAAAAATCCAGAATTGAATTTAAAATCCTACTCCTAAGTTACAAAGCTTTAAATGGTCAGGCTCTGTCATATTTTAGTAGAGCTCATAGTGCCATATTATCCCACTAGAACACTGCGCTCTGAGAATGCAGAGTTACTCGTGGCCCCTAAAGTCTCCAGAAGTCGATCAGGAGCCAGAGCCTTCAGCTATCAGGCTCCTCTCCTGTGGAATCATCTTCCTGTTGCAGCCCGGGAGGCAGATACTGTCTCCACATTTAAGTCTAAACTTAAGACTTTCCTTTTTGATAATGCTTATATAGTTAGGGCTGGCTCAGGCTTGCCTTGGACCAGGCCCTAGTTAGGCTGACTTAAGCCTAGTCTGCCAGGGGATCTCCTATAATACACCGAGCACCTTCTCTCCTCTCTCTCCTTTGCTAACACTCATGTCCTGTTACTGGATCTTGCTAACTCGGCTCTACTGCATGTCACTAATTTGGCTTCTTCATCGGAGCCTTTGTGCTCCACTGTCTGGTTAACTCATATTGCAGCGGGGCCTGAATGGTATGATGTGTGTGGTGGTGCTGCTGCCGTGGTCCTGCCTGATGCAGCCTACTGCTGCTGTTATCATTAGTCATACTTCTACTGTCATTATACACGTATGATTATTGTCACATACATATACTATCATATATTAATATATACCCACAACATATTGTACCACAAGATAAGATAATTATTATTGTAATATTATTACTTAAATTCATTTTGTCATATGGATTACTGTTAATTTATCATGTTGATCTGTTCTGTACGACATCTATTGCACAGAGTGATGTTGTATGCTGTAATGCCCTCTAAGGCAAATTGTTATTTGTGATATTTGGCTTAATAAATAAAATTGATTGATTAATTTAATTGAGATACTGAATTGGTGACATTTATCTTGGGTCCACCTTGAAACTGTGCTGATTGTATAGATCTTCTGTGCTGTCACGGGGTAGATGTTTGTTAAGCATCCATGTTTTCACAGACATGCATGTAAACTGTAACTGCAACTTGATAGGTTTGTGGAGGCCAAACCATCGCCACCTGCCAGAATATCATACTGCCACAAAAGGATGCTTCACTGATAAAGCCGTTATATAATGTATATTATATTATATTATATTATATTATATTACATTATATTATATTATTTAATGGTTATCCAGATTGGAAAGAGAGGATGGAGTCTTGCAGGCAATAGTCTTCTATATTTTCTTACTGTTAGTACTTGGTCCATTGTCATTTTTTGGATAAAAACAAATATTTGTAATAACAGATATTTGGTAGTCAACAGGTCATCAGTGTGATCCACCATCCTAACCCTAACCTGTTTACCTTCACTGTGCATTGTGCAATGCCCTCCATTGATGATACATTGTTAATTAATGGTTCTGCTCAAAACTGGTTGAAACCCAGGATTTAAGAATCCTGAGCGATACTGGTTCCAGAACCAGAGCTAATTTGGTGGAAAAGGGGTATTACAGTGCCCAGTCTTTTGAGTGCCGACCTTCCTTTCTTATTGTTTTAGATTGGAAAAACTTGTTGATTGTAACATTTAGCACCCTGAGCTAGGAGCACTTTCGATAGTTACTTTACAAAAACAAAAAAACTGTGACTAAAAAAATACACAGGAGCTCTCTTTAGTTTTACTGGGTTTATGGAATATACAAAGCAATTAGTGTAACAACAGAAGTTATTATCACCTGTACTGCCAACAGGATGAGTCATTTTCAACGCACACAGTCAGTCTAGGATAGGACATGACACTTTTGCGTTACTTTCTAACACGACAAATATTAACAACAAAACAGTGTCTCATTGTGTGCTGTAGTGTATGCACAAATGACACTCAAGTCTTGTGATTCACTTCAGGACAGTTCACAGTTTGCACCCTCCAGGCAGCTGTATCGTGTTTTGTATGAGGTTTACAAAACATGTCAGTTTGGATAAATACCATTAACTAACAAGAAGTAGCTACTGTTTGAGCTTACTGCTACATATAAGACTTGGACAAGCACACACACTCAGATACATACAAATAAACACTCTCCATCCCACTACAATAGAAAAACACATCCGCAAGCTGACGTACTGAATCATCACAAGACTTATATAGGTCATTTAAGTCAGCCATTAGTGGCAGTGAGGCATATAGAGCAGGGGGATTTCTCCTCTGTCACTGTGTGTTAGGGCTGGTGGAGTGGATGAAAGTCGACAGGACCTCTGGGTCCCTCCAGGATTCACATGAGTTGTGTATGTGTGTGTGTGTGTGTGTGTGTGTGTGTGTGTGTGTGTGTGTGTGTGTGTGTGTGTGTGTGTGTGTGTGTGTTTGTGTGTGTGTGTGTGTGTGTGTGTGGATCCTGTGCAAAATGGTCAAATGGAGTTCATTTTCATTTCTTTCAAAGGGTCAGTTTATGATTGGGGCTCTGGTTTTGAGGTTTTTAGTTTTAGGGTAAGGGTTTTATGGGAAGGTGAGTTTAGTTTTAGGACTTGGGTTGAGGTTTAAACAAGAATTCGGTTTAGGTAAAGATTAAGGTGAACTTCGTACTGGCGAAGGTTCATGCAAGGGTTGGGAAGAGGAGAAAAATTGTATAGGGTAAAGTTTCAGTGTGTGTGGCATGTTAGGGTATCTATGTAAGCATGTGTACAGGATTCACATTTCTATTTATACCTGCCTCTCGGCTCATGTGTGCTTGCCTTTCTCCGTGTGTATGCATTCATGCACATGTGAGTGTGTGTGTGTATATATATATATATATATATAATATATATATATATTATATTATAGAGTGAAAAAATGTATTTCATGGGATTAATAAAGTATATATATTATATATACTTTATTAATCCCATGAAATACATTTTTTCACTCTATTAACCTTTGTCATTAACACACTGGTCCGACATACACACACATGCACACCCCCTAACTGTGTCACACGGGCAGAAGGGAAGGCGGCCGGAGCTCAGCCGGTCCCCCCGGTCCCCCCGGTATTTTATCCCTCTCTGGGAGCCTGGGCTCACCGTGCAGCAGCCCACCACATCCATCCACCCCTCCCTCCCTCCCCGCACATATACCCCCGAGGTTCGGCTCTCTGTCACGGCGCAGCGGCCCTCCACATCCCTCTCTCGCCGCTCCGCACATATACTCCCGAGCCTTGGCGCCTCTCCTTGATCAACTAACCTAAATACTATAAACACACTACTAACTGTAAACCTACACTAAAATGCACTATGCTAACAAATGCAATTCGACAAATTACTAGCTATTCTCTCTGCTCTACTACTCTCTCTGCTCTGATCCAACCTACTCACTATCAGTTTGATAACTGCAGACAGAATGGTTTTATAGGAGGGCAGGCTTAGCGTGGACGGTTAGTGACATCATTCGCCTTGAAAAAGAGTCATTCACCTCTAATGCCATATAATGTAAATTCATATGTAGTAACCAGGTTTCAAGCTGTAGAGGGCACTCCATACCAAATTTTTAAAATAAAAAGTAGATTTTCAACAGTTTGCACTAAACTGTCAAGATTTTGAGCAGGATCAGTCAGTAACACTACTTCACTACCAGAAACAATGATTATCAGCTGAAAAAAAAGGGTTTTAGGGTTTAGTTACTCTTTAAGTATTAAAATATCCATCAAGAAGAACCGGTGGCTCAGTGGCTAGAGAAGGCATCCCATATAAAACGGATGAGTTGATGCTGCAGCAGCCATGGGTTCAATTCCGGCTTGCAGCCCTTTGCTGTGTGTCTCTGCCCCTCTCATGCTCAATCTCAATCAATTAAAGACAAAAGGCCCCAAAAATTAACTGAACTTAACTGAAAAAAAAAATTAATTAAATAAATCAAAATCATGAAAACATCTTTGTACATCTGAATAGCTGACAGATGCTGTAAAGCGCAACACCACTTGAACACAAATCTTGTTAACTCCTATTTCTTTGATATATGGTTATTATGGTTTGGTTTAGACATCCTTCATGAAATATTCTATGTGTCATCACAGCAATCCCATATAGATACACAGATACTAGATACTGTATATTACCTGAAGGACCAGAAAAAGAATGTTAGTTGTTGGATAAAACACTTTGAGGAAACACACAAAAACCCATTCAAGTCATTCGGTTATGAAATGCCTTCGGACCTGACTGTTAATGCTTCACCCCCATCATATCTTGTAAGTGCTCCAGAACTATAAACATCACTTCCTGTCCTGTCAAACCCACTGCTTAGATGCACATCAATATTTATCATTATTAGATTTCTGTTTCATATGTGGCATCAAGCATAGAAACCTGTATGCACCAATAACAGCATAGCTAATGCATTCGGCAAAACCTCTTCGCCATCACACAACACAACAGATGAGTCAGCATTTATATTTCTAGCCAAGTTACTGTCAAGTCACATAGGAGTCAATGAGGAAGTGGAGCAGAGAGTGTGTGAACAGGCAGCAGAGCGTCTGAGGGCAAGAGCTCCTCACGACAAGTCAGTATTTTATGGCTGAAAAGAAACACCAAGTGAGAATGTGTGTGTGTGTCACATTAGAGACTTTGAATGTGAGGTGTAAGGGTATCTGAGATGCATGCATTTACTGTGACACACTTACAGCACGAATAAAGAAAAAGTAATTTCTTTAAGCCATTTTGTAACCATAACTACGGTGCTGTTATACAGTATTAAAAAATGACAACAAAAGTTTAAAAATACTAGGACAAAACAAACAAACAAACAAAAACCCCAAATACTAATAAAAGTAAAATATTTACCAGTTAAACTAGAGTGAGAAGCAAGAACAAGGCACAGATGAAGAACAAACCAGAATTACTGCCTCATTGTTGTATGCCTCCAAAAACCCATCAAGTTGCAGTTACAGTTTACATCCATGTCTGTGAAAACATGGATGCTTAACAAACATCTACCCTGTGACAGCACAGAAGATCTGTACAATCAGCACAGTTTCAAGGTGGACCCAAAATAAATGTCACTCCTTCAGTATCTCAATTAAATTAATCAATCAATTTTATTTATGAAGCCCAATATCACAAAGCACAGTTTGCCTCACAGGGCTTTACAGCATACGACATCCCTCTGTCCTTAGGACCCTCGCAGCGGATAAGGAAAAACTCCCCCCAAAAAACCCTTTAATGGGAGGGATCCCTCTTCCAGGACAGACAGACGTGCAATAGATGTCGTACAGAACATAGATCAGGTCAGATGGTAATGACAGTAGCTTACAACAACAATAATAAAAGTAATTATATTATAATTATAATTCCGGCTATTGTGGTACAATATGTTGAAAGTATATATTAATATGTGATAGTGTACATATGTGTCAATAATCATATGTGTATAATAACAGTAGAAGTATGACTAATGATAACAGCAGCAGCAGGAGGCATCTGGCAGGACCACAGCAGCAGCACAACCACACACGTCACACTATCCAGGCACTGCTGCGAGACAGTGGAGCACAAAGGCTCCGGAGAAGAAGCTGAGTTACGCCGGATTTCCACTGGATGCGTGTCCGTTGCAGAACAGCAGCGCTGGTTATCCGCTTCATGCTCCGCCATCCGTCAATACCCACCGGCTGCGTTTGCTGTGCAGAGCGTTGCAGCTCCGCCGGAAGACATCTCGGTGCACTGCCATGATTAATATCACCTCGTCCATGGTGTTAACGGGGTGAAATGACATCTGAAACCCTCTGACCTGTTGACTTCAGGCCTGCCTCTGCCCATTATGTAGTTTTCAAGGTGTAGTGCAGGGAAATATGATCCGCCGTGAACACTGTGTATTTTGTTTTGAAAATTAACCGGATGTTTTATTGTGTTTCTGTGCACGACTTCATGCCCTGCACGATGTGCTCTGTGCTGAATTGCTGCATTGTGCTTCGGCGTCCGGCAAAAATAGAAGTCCTGCCTATCTGTTGCGGAGGGCTCTGGAGTGCCGGAGCTGAGCCGGAACGCAGCACAGCCGTAGCCATGGAAACACACACATTGACTAGAATTTAATCTAATCGGCTCCGCTGCCGCGCTGGACTGCAAACGCAACCAACACATATCTGGTGGAAAGAGAGAGAGAGAGAGAGGTGCCCGGTGTATTATAGGAGGTCCCCCGGCAGACTAGGCCTAAGTCAGCCTAACTAGGGGCTAGTACAAGGCAAGCCTGAGCTGGCCCTAACTATAAGCTTTATCAAAGAGGAAAGTCTTAAGTCTAGTCTTAAATGTGGAGACGGTGTCTGCCTCCCGGACCGCAACAGGAAGATGATTCCACAAGACAGGAGCCTGATAGCCGAAGGCTTTGGCTAAAAATTTAACGGTGGAGGAATCATTTCCTTATAGCAACTGTTGCCGAGTGGCGTGTGATCAAGTAAAAAGAAATCAAAAGTCATCAAATATTGAATCGATAGCGAGGGATTCTGTGGAAAGACTGTTAAGTTATCAATTTCAATTCCATACGTCAGAACTAGATCGAGGGCGGTATATGGGTATGGTTAAAACAGTGAGTGGGTTTATGTATACCCTGACTACCAATGGAGTCTAATAATGAGATAAACACGGTATCCAGGGAGTCAATATCAACGTCAACATGAATGTTAAAATCACCTATAATAGTAACTTTATCTGATTTAAGAACTAAACTGGATAAAAACTCTGAGAATTCAGGTACAAATTCAGCATACGGGCCAGGAGCACAGTACCCTATAACAAATAAAAGTGGCTGTGAGGTTTTCCAGGTCGGATGTAAAAGACTAAGAATGAGGCTTTCAAATGAATTATAATCTAGTTTAGGTTTAGGGCTGATTAACAGACTAGAGTTAAAAATGACTGCAACTCCCCCTCCTCGGCCACTGCCTCGAAGAATGTGGGTTTTATCATGACTCGCAGGAGTGGATTCATTTAGACTAACATATTCGTCTTGACACAGCCAGGTTTCAGTGAGGCTGAGTCAATATGATTATCTGATATTAATTTACTAACAATGCTTTGCAGAGACCTGATATTTAACAGTCCACATTTAATTCTCCTTATTTGTCTTTCTTTCACAGAAGAGGTTTTAATTTTTATTAGGTTTTTATATTCAACTCCTGTTTGTTTAACTTTGTTTTAAATAATTTAGGTGGTCGGGGGACAGACACCGTTTGTATAACACTATGCACTAGAAGCTCAGAGAAGCATTTAAGATTGCGACTCTGATTCCTGGTCTCAACTCTGGGTTGTCAGGGTTTTGAATTAGTAATAAACTTGGCCAGGTTTCTGGAGATGAGAGTGGCTCCATCCAAAGTGGGGTGAATGCTGTCTCCCCTAATCGGACCAGGTTTTCCCCAGAAAGTCTGGCAATTATCTATGAAGCCCACATCGGACAGCCAACGACTGAATGATGACATCTCATCTCATCACAAAAATCTCATCAGTTGTTATTGTCAAGAGCTGGCTTTGACGATCATTTACATAGTCCACATTACTCCACTTTTGCTGAAGCAAGAGATTTAATTACTTTAATTAACGCAGTTGGAGTTAAATTTAAGTTACAGTTTCTACAGTGTTGAAAAAAAATGCCAAAAGAATAATGTGTACTTTAGCAGTTTAGTTCCCTTTTGTTCCAATTCAGTATCTGACCAATTGTCTCCCCTATTGTTCCAGACATACGATGTTGAGTTATGGACAGAAAGTGTTTTTTACAGAACATTATGATGTCCTATTTTATCCTATTAGAGATTTGGGTGAAATGTTATTAAAAGCACAACAATTCTTGAGTTATGGCCAAAACCATGTTTTGTGAGGTCACAGTGACCTTGACCTTTTACCTTTGACCATCAAAATCTTATCAGTTCATTGCTGAGTCCCAGTGGACATTTTGCCAAATTTGAAGAAATTCCCTGAATCGCTATTGTTATTGCTAGTGCAGAGGCATAAAAAAGAGCCACTACAGACTATCAGTCATTCAAAAGGACTATGTGTTGCCTCCTGTTGTTGTATCAGAGCATGATTTAGCCCATCCATCTGTACTGATTCACCTGCTTCTTTTAATGTTATTTGTTACTGATAGCACCAAACTCATACGCATAACCAACCCTGCTGCCAAGATAATTGGTCTCCAGACAGCAACCAACCACCAACCTCTCAGAGCTTAACAATAAGGCCAGTGCACACATTGCAACTTAAGTAGATCAGGACATTACACATTCACTCAATCACCACCTCACCCTGCTGTCTGCTGTGTGCAGGTACAGAGCACTGAGGTGCAGATGAGTTTGCTTTGGAAAAATCTGAGAAAGATATGTGTTTCCCTCTGCAATTTTTCACAAACTATCATGACTGATGAGTCCTGATGCCCATGTTTCAGTATTTCTGCAGTAATACTGAGCTGATATGAACACCAGAAAAATTCCAAGTGTCGACAGGTCCAGTCTCTGTTTTGACCGCTCCTGTACTGAAAGCATTGCACTGGTTCCATAACGAAACCCTTGTGACTTCACGTGACCTGTATTTACAAGTCCTGTTTTTCCTCGAAAGACAGTAGTGTGAACTTGAATCAACTAAATGATAAAGTGTAACAAAAAAGGAACAATGCTAATGAACAATTGTAATAAATCAGGCTGTAAATGCTTGGAACAGTAAGCACTCTTAGGTAGATCGTAAATTGGATTGTAAACACATTCATTTGTGAAGTGGTTTTACAACAGTCCTTCCATGTGCCACTGTGAAGGTGGACAACCAGTCCACATGCTATCATGCTGATGTTAAGCAGGAATATATTCAATATATTTTCCATCAAGTGGAAGATTGGCAGTTCGATCCCCAGTTCCTCCAGCCTACATGTCGAAATATCCTTGAGCAAGATACTGAACCCCATGACTCAAGTGATGTCCCAATGTTTTCTCAGTCTTAATCAAGCTCTATCAGAGCCACAGAAAACATTTACAACTGTTCTCACAGGTACAGAGTTGCAAAATATTCCCCTTTTAAAACCAACATGTTAAAGTGGCTAGCTTGACTTGAAAACAGGCTGGTGCCTTGTGATTGGAAGATGAGGGACACTTCTTCCAATTTTGGCCTGCAACTGACAATTAAAGTTGTTTAAAAGTATACTCTTCAAACAGTGAAAAAAAAACAACAGATTGCAGGACAACTTCCAATGACAGCTTTAGCTTGACAACTGACTAATTGATTGATGTCTCAGCTGGGTTCCTAATACACAGACCAACCAACAGATATCATTAGATGACCTACTAGTTGCAAAAGCTGAAACAGTAAGAAAAAGAAAATATTGTGGGGTGCATAGCAGGAGGACACCATTAGTGGAAATGAGGCCATCACTTGCTGCTGCATCCTGTTACAGCCAGTAGCCTATATTCTTTAATTAAGAGCAAATCCAACAACCATTTCATTTTAATATTTAGTAGTGATCAAGCAAATCATCACCAATCCCGTCTTTTACTTTGATGCATGAGTTCTTTAACTTCTCTTTTCTTTCTTTGCTCAGGGGTGGATATCCTTAAGCTGGTGGCAGCCCAGGTGGGTATCCAGTGGATAGACATCTATCAGTCGCTGGCCAACGCCACAGAGAGGGAGGTGGCCGCCTTCTCCAACGGTTACTCGTCAGATCATGAGCGGGCATATGCTGCGCTGCAGCACTGGACCATTCGGGACAGCGATGCCAACTTGGCCAAGCTGATCAATGGCCTGCACCGCCAGCGCCGTACTGACGTGGTGGAGAAGATTCGCTGTGTGATGGAGGACAACCCACAGGTAGGCTGGATGTATGGACATTTACCTTCTGTTTTGCCCCATCTGTGGTTTATCCAGAAGTGTAGCAGAGAAACAGGTTTGACCTTTTCTGAGTTCACATCTTCTCTATTGTCAGCTCTATCAACATCATTGGCACAAGCACTAGCGCACACTGTTCTCTCTGAAATCTAATCTGTGGAGAAAGCTGTCTGGTGTGTCCCACTGGAGCCAGTCTCTTTGGTTATACTGCATTCCTCACATTAAAGCAACAGTTCACTTTGGGAGAATGATCTGATGTTGAAGCAGTAATTACACTCACAGTTGCAGCCTCTTTTTGCATACTGCAGAGGTTTGAAAAAAGCTTTTTGGAGGAATGAGTTAGTGAGGGAGTAAGTGGTGTGACTTTATGTCTCAAATACTACAAGGCAGAACAATGAGACATTTCTATCTGTTCTGTTTTTGGTCTGTCAACTGAGATATGTTTGAGATATGTTTATTTCTGTCAGACCTACCCACACCCGTTGGCATGATGTGCATGTGGCAGAATGATTGCTATTGTGTACAAAAACACATGTCCTTCCTCAGTCATGGGCTGTCTGTTATCAGCCTCAAACTGTAATCTCCTCAGAACACACACACACACAAACAGAAAGCCATAAACACAGAGAACTCACAGAATCCTTCAGCACCATTTACGTTCCCCTTTCTTACTCTCATCTAACTTTCCAGTGAATCAAATGAGGGCCCTTGACTGCACTCTTTGCTGCACAGTTACAGACTTGTTCTGGTGTTTAATACACACCAGTAGTGTCAGTGTCTCAGCTCTTTAGTCATCTGTCTGTAATTTGGCCTTTCATCACAGCTTAATAATGACCACATCGTCACTGGCAATATTTCTGTCCGTCTCACTGGACTGATGGTGGATGAGATAGCAGATAATGAAACTGGTGAGGAGGAGACATAATGATTATTGGGTGTGTTAAAGGCAGTGTTGGGCAGTAATGCGTTATTAGTAACGTGTTACAGTAACGCCCTTAGTTCTGGCAGTAAATAATACTCTTCTATGTTAGTTTTTAAAATCAGTAACTCAGTTACTGTTACCAATGGTGTGTTACTCCGTTATTTTTGGCCAGGTTTTAAAACGGCTTGCAGCATGCAGTATTCACAAACTGAAGTTCCCTTTCACTAAAACTTTTTAGCCCTAAACAATAAAAGATAGTCAGGTCTGATAGAGAAACACGTCTCTCACCATCTCTGATGTCACTGTCGACCTGCTGGCCTCACCACAATGTTACATAAAGCGGTAGGGCTTCTGTAGATTTTTAGTCCCAGTAACATTATATCGACTCGACATCATCATGTAGCTCTTCAAATGTTCTCTTTAGCTCATTTTCCATATTTGGATTAATAGGACTAAGAAGTTACTTTTCACTACTTTTCTGATGAAGATATTCAGGGAACAGTTCGTTCTCCGAGCTTAGAGCCCACACACAGTCTCTGGATTCAGGGGCCAGGGATCGGACTGGGCCGAACGAAAATGTGAGTTATCAGACATTAACAGTTTGGTCCACTAGCAGACAGAGGTGACAGAGAGGCTTTACTGGTGGTGTGATCGAGAAAGCGAGGGGTCTGGAACCAGAGTAGCAGTCCAGCAAAGCAGCAGAGCTAACCAGGGATAGCAGCAGGGAAGTCGGGACCAGGTGGAGAGGTCAAGACCAGTAGGATGAAGACTCCTCATTGTAAGTCCCAAGAGGAGGAATGAGTGGAGGCTTCTGACTGGAGACCCTGATCCCGAGATGGACCCGGATGGTTGATCGGGGTGCTGCTGGTGGAAATCTTCAATGAGCTGGGGGTCCAGGATATGGCAAGCTGGGACCCAGGACCTTTCCTCCAGACTGTACCCCTCCCAGTTCACCAGGTAATGGAGGCCCCTCCTATGGCAACAGGACCTGAGCAGACAGCGGACAGTGTAGGTAGGACCCCCATGAATGAGGCAAGGAGGTGGCAGAGCTGCAGCAGGCACTAGAGGACTCTCCTAGGCTGGCTTGACCCTGGAGGCGTGGAACGTGGAATGAATCCGCATAGACCATGGAAGCTTTAAGAGGAGGAGTGGGTCCACTGCAGAATGTTCTAGCAATCTTCCAGGGCGGCTCTGACCTCCTCCTCTATTTCCCAGGTGATGGTAGCGACCAGATGCAGAGCAGGGAGAATGATGTCAGAGTCTTGGAACTGGTCCCCCCCTCCCAGGAACTATAAGGACAGGGTTCTGGGCTTGACATTGCAGGACCCAGGGGACAGGAGAGGGTGAAGTTGAAGCAGGTGAAAAACAGGGAACAGTGGGCTTGGTGGGACTTGAATCTTTTAGCAGAACGAATATATTCAAGGTTCTTGTGGTTAGTCCATATTGAAAACGGGGTTCCCTCCAGCCAGTGTCGCTACTCCTGCAACTTCATCTTCACTGCCAGCAACTCCCGGTCCCCGATGTCATAGTTCCTGTTCAGCAGGGGACAGGCACATGAGAGAAGAAAGCGCAGGGGTGAAGTTTGGAGTTGATGGCCAAGCACTGAGAAAGCACAGCCCCCAGTCCAACGTCAGAGGTGTCTACCTCCACCACAAACTGCCGATCAGGAATCTAAAGGATGGGGGCTGATGTGCTGATGTGAAGTGAGTCTTGAGTTCTTGAAAGGCCTCCTCTGCAGCCGGAGTCCACCGGAAAGGGGTCTTGGACGAGTTCAGGGCAGTGAGAGGGGCGGCCACAGAGCTATACCCTCTGATGAAGCACTGGTAGAAAATGGCATAGCTGAGGAAGAGTTGCTTGCAGCTCTCAGGAATAGGCCAGGAGGTGACTCATCTGAAAGCCTTCCGGATGCCTGCCAACTTCCAGCCAACCCACTCACTCACACACACACACACACACACACACACACACACACACACACACACACACACACACACACACACACACACACACATACACACACACACACACACACACCTTTCTGGGGGTGTGCCTAGAAGGTGTCACCATGAAATGGCGCTTCCCTCACAGAAACACAAAAACGTGTTTGTACTTTACCTACAGTAGTAGTATTTCCATTCTATGCTACATTATTAATCTACTCCGCTGTCTCAGATGCAAGTATTACACTTTTAATGCACTACTTTTATCTTAAAGATTTAGTTTGGCCTATTAGTTACAGTACTTTTGTACAATAATATAAATTTGTTGCTGGGTTATATTTTTACAAGTCAAGTCAAGTTTATTTATATAGCACATTTCATGCGACAAGCACAGACTCAATGTGCTTAAACACAGAAACAAAGGTACATTGTACATGACAAAACATAGACATTATGATAAGAGTGACTAACATTTATAAAAACACACAAGATGTAATCAAAGGTGTTAATTAAACAAGATAAGAGAATATCTTTCTTATCACAGTTAAAAACAGGAGATAATAACAATAATAATACTAATTCAGAAAACCTAACTAAAAGCTTGTGAGAATAGATATGTTTTAAGTTTGCTTTTAAAAGAAGACACTGAAGTAGCAGACCGTAATTCAATTGGTAACGAATTCCAGAGAGTGGGACCATAATGACTAAAAGCACCAAAACCTGAATTGGAGTTGATTCTGGGTATTGTGAGGAGACCTTTGTTTGATGATCTAAGGGATCTCTCTGGTACGTACTCAGTGAGCATGTCAGAAACGTAGGAGGGAGCTAACCGATTAAAACATTTATAAACAATAAGAACTGTAAAATCAATTCTCTGTTTTACTGGGAGCCAGTGTAGTGATGATAAAATCGGAGTAATATGGTCAGACCTTTTGATTTTTGTTAGTACCCTAGCAGCTGCATTTTGAATAAGCTGGAGTTTGTTTAATGTTTGTTTTGGCAGTCCGGCAAAGAGGGCATTGCAGTAGTCTAGTCTATTAGAAATAAAAGCATGAACCAGCTTCTCAGAATCCGATTGGGATAAAAAACATCTAACTTTAGCAATATTTCTCAAGTGATAAAATGCTGTCTTAGATATATTAGAAATGTGCTTGTGGAAGTTGAGGTCGGCATCAAGAACCACAACTAAGTTTTTTTTGACATGATCACACGGTTGAACAGATAAGGGAGTAAGCAGGGATTGAATTTCGTGTCTCAGGGTCTTAGGACCAACAGCAAGAATCTCCGTCTTGTCCTGATTAAGCTGTAAGAAATTTTTGGTCATCCAGGAACTGATATCTGAGATACACTGGATGAGATTGTTCAGAGGGTCATGTTCATTGGGAGAAACCGATATGTATAACTGTGTATCATCAGCATATGACTGATATCAGACTTTATATTGCTGAATAATTGACCCAAGAGGAAACATGTATATATTAAATAAAAGAGGACCTAAAATCGATCCTTGAGGGACACCATATGGAATGCTTATCTTATCTGAATCAAAATTACCGATGGACACAGAGAAAGATCTTCCAGTGAGGTAAGAAGAAAGCCAGTTCAGAGCTGTACCTTTCAAAGCCTAAACAGTGTTCCAGACATTGAATAAGAATTTCATGATCCACAGTATCGAACGCTGCGCTTAGATCAAGAAGTACCAGAACAGAGACTTTATGATTGATAAGTGTCAAACAGATTGTTATTTGACAGATGTATATATAACTGTTGGTAAACAACCTTTTCAAGTTTTTTCCCAAGAAATGGAAGATTTGATATTGGTCTGTAGTTGTCAAAAACCAGTGGATCAAGATTATTTTTCTTTAACAGTGGTTTCACAACAGCATGTTTGAGACATCAGGGGAAAGTTCCAGAAAGTAGGGAGACATTAAAAATGTCAAGAACATCCTTCACCATACAACTAAAAACATTTTTGAACATTTTAGTTGGCATCATGTCAAGGGCACACGTTGAAGAACTGAGCTGCTACAACTACAACTACAACAACTACATCATGCAGCTCACAGGGCTGAATTATGGCGAAGTTGGAGAGAGTGTTAGCAATGTTACGCTGAGTCAAAGAGACGTGATCACACACACCAGCAGAGGAAGCCACAATTTTATCTCTAATGTTAGAAATTTTGGATCTAAAATATGTGGCAAACTCATGACATTTCTCATTAGATTGAAGATCAGTGGGAATTTGTCTAGGTGGATTAATCAGCCTATCAATATTACTTAGCACTACTTGTTTGATACTTTGTTTATTTGAATTTTCAGCAATTATTTGAGAAAAATATAGCTGTCTAGATTTTTTAATTTCTTTGTTATATTTACTAAGATGATCCTTATACCTTAAATATCTACTTGTAGTTTGGTCTTACGCCACCTGCGTTCAGATTTGCGACAGGATCTTTTTAACACTTTCACTCTTTCCACATTTCTCCATGGTGTTTTCATTTTACCAGTAATTGATTTAATTCTTACAGGTGCAATATCGTCCATGATTTGTATGACTGAGGTATTAAAATTATCAACTAAATTGTCACACAATGACAGAGAAGACAAACTTAAAAAGGACTGGGACCTGTAACACTTAGCAGAGTCATATCTAGAAATAAATATGTTAGGTGTTTCAGCACAGATGGCCCGTTTTTTAACTAATCTGGATTTCAAACCCGGCGCAAATCTGGTCAGAGCAACATTGAAAAAAATACAAAAGTGATCAGAGATCCCAACATCCCGTGCACATCCTGTAGTCACATCAAGACCTCTGGAAATAACTAAGTCAAGAGTGTGACCTTGATTGTGTGTAGGTCCAGAAATGTGTTGCGTGAGCTCAAAAGTTGATAGCAAATCAGTGAACTGCTTTGCAAAAGGATCATTACGTGTATATTAAAGTCACCACAAAGGAGGATTGAGTCAAATTCAACAGTAATTTTTGATGGAAGCTCACCAAACTCAGAAAGGAAGCCATTTTTGAGTTTAGGAGGACGGTACAGTGTGAGAACAAGGCAGATCTGGTTATAAGGGCCAGATATTCAAATGTAGACTAGGAACCAAATGAGGTAGTTCTATTTCGTCCCTACTGACCGCCAGAGGCGGTGCATAAGCACTGGATAACTCCGCCCGCGCTAGCGCATGTCGAGTACGAATATCAACAATGTTACCCGTGACCCCTGCATGAACTCCGGGAGGCTATATCTTCCGGTGTCAGCAGGTGATCTGTTCCTTCATTCTTCTCGCGACTCGCGCGTCAAGGTGTACGTAAGTTGTTTGCTGTTGATTCATGTGTTGCTGGTCCTGGGCAGCCTCGTGCCTTTGTGGTGGGAGTAACGGGCTGATGCTCGTCCTCCGAGGGGCTGTGGCCAGCGTGCACCATTGTATATTTGTAATTGTCCCTGCTCTGGTATTGTGGCTTTGCTGGTACGGCGGCGTCCCCGACCCCCCTGTTTCCAGCATTCCCCGCAGCTGCTGAGGGCTGTGTGAGCAGGTCAGTGGAAGTTAAATTCTGATAACTGTGTTCTGTTTTTCTTCTTTTTTCTGCAGTTGTGGGATTCAAAGTGAAGGATGCAATTGTGTTTGGTGAAGGTAGTGTTTCCACTACCCTCTCCCAGCTCAGTTGTGTTTGTCAGACGTATATCTATATATATATATATATATATATATATATATATATATATATATATATATATATATATATATTTAAAAAACAAAAAAACAAACAGGAATAGAGATAACCTTGTTGGTGACGGTTGCGTGCCCGCCCCCTCTCCCAACTTGGTTTGGTGGTTTTCTTCAGTTGTGTTGACGTTCCGCTCCCGGCAGTGTCACACGTTTCTGGGCTTGCTGGTTTCTCCACCTGGCTGCAGACGGAGCACGCCTGTGGCGTCTGCATGATGCCCCTCGAGCCTGAGGACGGCCATGGCCACTAGGGATGCGCGGATGGCAGTTATAACCGCCTGGTCCGTGATTAATCCGCGGATCGGGCAGGTCGGGTGATAAAAATGAACAATCTGATTAATGGCGGATGGGTTATGGGCGGGTGAAAATAATAGCCTAATGATAACTTTTATTTAAATCCGCACCCTTTAAAAACAAAGTTTACAAATTGCTTTGACAAACATTAATGAGGGGAAAATGTATTGCATGCTCTAAAATGTGAACAACACATTTTAATATTTATATTTAGTAAGGCACAATCTGGCCGGCGGCCAGACTCTCATTGAGCCTAATTGAGGACCCCTGTGTATGGACCAGAACACCAGAGCATGAGGGCGCGAAGGCAGTCATGTGGAAGGGTTTACTTAACACAGTGATCCCCGCAGCAGCAGAAATGAGTGTCTCCTCATTAAAGGATAACTTCTGTATTTTTCAATCTGGGCCCTATTTCCCCATGTGTATGTGTGTGTATGATTCATGGGAACAACTCGTTTTAAAATTGGTTCAGTATTGAGGGAGGCGGATGCAGCCGGCAGTCGCGAAACGAGTTATAACGGTAAATGTGGGGGCAAATGTGTTCCGTATAAATTTGCGCATTAAAAGTGTTTTTTTTTCGCCACAGTCCGGCTCATATCTCCAGCGTAATCTCTGTCAACAGCATGCAAATCGTCTGTCTTGCCTTCACTTCCTCTGGGCTGTGTAACGACATGTCACGTGACCTGTGTTGCCGGAGGTAAACAGAGGAGCCATGCTCAGAGCCGGTCAGAGCGGAGTTGGTTGTCCCGGAGTACAGTTGAGAGTTTTGCTGCATCGATTTAAAACAATGGTTCGTGTTTGTGCTTATCCGAATTGCAAGAACAGGATGTCGTGCAACACCCCACACAGCTTTCATAGGCTGCCTTTGTCAGACGACGAGATGCTGAAGCTGTGGCTAATTGTGCTACAACTGGATGCTAACACTCCTCTCCACTGTGTCTGTAGCTGGTCTCTCTACTCGTGGGACAGCTGTTTTCTTGAGGAAGAAGTGTTTCGGGATTGGATGTCTTCTCCTCTTGGGCTGGCAGTCACACAACACCCCGCACAGCTTTCATAGGCTGCCTTTGTCAGACGGCGAGATGCTGCCAAAGGTGCCAATGTGCGCCTTTACACACGGAGTAACGGCGCCGTTTTATTGATTATTTTAATGTCAGTCAGCTGACGGGATCAGCCAGGATCTAATCTTTCCTGATAATATAAACATGCGAGTGCGGGTGGATGCAGGTCTGTAATTATAGAAAATTAATTTGCTCGGATGGGTGGCGGATGGATGATTGATGGATAGATGCGGATTCGGGTGCCGTCAGAGTCCATCCGCGCATCACTAATGACCACTGTGTGGCCTGTCTTGGCATGGCCCACCTGCAGGAGGCCCTCACTGATGAGGCCTGCATGAACTGCAGTATCATGCCTCGGTCAGTGAGGTTGGCCCGACTGGCTCAACTGGGTCCTCCGGCCTCCCTCCCTCACCAGGCCAGGGTCGGATGATCGGGCCTTGGCTGCCATGGAGGGTGCCGAGTCGGAGGGGCTCATCCACATGCCGGCGGTTGAGCCTCCTATCGCGGCCTTGATTGTGGCTCCGGGTGAGGCGATGAAATCCGACCCTAAGTGCCCGTCTGCGCAATGTAAGGTTACAGACGATTACATTTGCAAGGCCTACAACACCGCGGCACGTGTCGGCCACGTGGGGAACACCCTCTCCCACTTACTCCTTGCCCTCTCAGCCTCCCTGCAGGACGCACAGGTGGACGACTCCGTCCGCGACATGTGTGATGCGTCACTGCAGGCTTTTGCCTACCAGACGAGGGAGCTGGGCTGGCTGATGTCGACGCTTGTCCACACCTGCCGTCATGTCTGGTTGGCACAGTCACCTCTGACAGAGGCGACTCGTAGGGTTCTTTGCCGGGCACCAGCAGAACCTGGGGAGCTGTTTGGCTCTGCTGCTCTGGACGCACTGGACCACACTGCTGAGGCCGACGACACCAGGCGCCGGCTTGCGAGCCTCCACAAGAGAGCACCTGTTTCCAGGCGCAGCTCGAGGAGTTTTCCATCTGCCTCACAGGGTCCTCCATGACAATCTCCCCGGGGTGGCCAATGGCGCCGGCGGGACGAGAGGAGGTCAGCGGGTAACTTTCGTTCCACTCTGCGCTGCTCACCTCGGAAGCCTCAGGACCCCAAGCCCGACCGCCGTACTTCCGGCTCCTCCAGGGGCTGGGGGTCTCGGTGCTAGGGCCATGGGGCCGGTCGTCGGCTGATTTTCGCAGCGGCAGCTCAGTCACTGGGCTGCCTGCTCGCCAGACCCCTGGGTAGTTGCCACCCTGACCCGGGGTTACGAACTGCAGTTCAGACACCGGCCCCCAGCCTTTGGCTGGGTCACCATGACGGTCATCAACGACCGAACGAATAAGGCCCAAGCCTTAGCCCAGGAGCTGTCCACCCTCCTGGACAAGGGTGCCTTCACACCGGTGGACCCCCTCCTTCAACCCGGGGGACTCTAGTCAACCTACTTCCTTGTCGGCAAGAAGGACGGCGGCCTTCGTCCCATCTTGGATCTCTGCGGCCTAAACAGGTACTTGAAGTTTTTGCCGTTCCATATGTTGACCACAGCGGACGTGATGCGCGTGATCCGGCGAGGCGAGTGGTTCACGTCCATCGACCTGAAGGACGCGTACTTTCATGTGCCCATTGCGGCTCATCATCAGCCCTTCCTGCGGTTTGCCTTTCAGGGCCGCCACTATCAGTTCAGGGTGCTCCCCTTCGGGCTCTCCCTGTCTCCCAGGGTCTTTACCCTGTGCGTGGCAGCGGCTCTGGCACCATTACAGGCTGGGGGCATGAAGGTGCTGCCATACCTGGACGATTGGCTGGTGTGCGCACCTTCCCAGGCCGAGGTGGTCCAGGATACGGCCCGCCTTCTCACACATGTGGCCCGGCTGGGCCTCATGGTCAACGTGGCGAAGAGCTGTTTGGTCCCCACCCAGCGGGCCACCTACCTAGGTCTGGTCCTGGACTCTGTGGTCATGAGGGCCTACCTGTCGGAGCGTCGTGTGGATGACATCCTCCGGCTCCTTTTCCTTTTCAGGAGAGGCAACCAGCTGCCGCTCATCGCGTTTCTTCGGTTGCTGGGCAAGCTGACGGCCGCGTCGACTGCCATTCCTTCTGGCCTGTTGTCGTTGCGCCCCCTCCAAATGTGGCTGAACAGCTTTCGCCTGGACCCCAGGCTCCTCAGGCACAGACTGATCACTGTGTCGCAGGCATGCATTCGCGCCCTGGCACCTTGGAGGGACCGGGCGTTCCTGCTGGAGGGTGCGCCCCTAGGTGCTATCCCATCCTTTCGGGAGCCCATCACTTCAGATGCATCCCGCTCAGGATGGGGTGCGGTCTGGCGTGGCAGGCCGGCCCAGGGACCGCGCATGCCACATCAATGTGCTGGAGCTGCGGGCTGTCCATCTGGCTCTCCAGCATTTCCTACCGCACCTGCAGGGGAAACATGTGCTGATCCGGTCGGACAACAAGGCTGTTGTCTCGCAGATCAACCATCAGGGGGGCACCAAGTCGGTGCGACTGTTGAGTGTGTTCCGGCACCTGTTTACATGGGCTGCTCCCCGTCTGTCCAGCTTGCGGGCTGTGTGGCTGCCCGGCGACCAGAATCGGGTGGCAGACTTCCTTTCCCGACACAGGCCTCCTCCGGGGGAATGGAGGCTTCATCCGGAGGTCGTGGAGATGATCTGGGGCCTTTTCGGCAGGGCGGAGGTAGATCTTTTTGCCTCGAGGGAGTCAGCTCATTGTCCCCTCTGGTTCTCTTGGACACAGGGGGACAGTCCTCTGGGACGGGAAGCCCTGGGGCACGAGTGGCCCGACGGTCTCCTGTATGCATTTCCGCCGTTGCCTCTGATCCTCCCGACGCTGCAGCGGGTCCTTCAACGGGGCCACTCCTGGTGGCCCCATTCTGGCCGGGGAGGATTTGGTTTCCACTGCTGTGGAGGCTTTGCTGCGGCTCGCCATGGCACCTCCCAGAGAGGAAAGATCTCCTGTCACAGCTGGGGGGTCAGATTTGGCACCCCAACCCCTGCCGTCTCCAGCTTTGGGTCTGGCCACTGCAGGGCCCGACCCGCTCCTGACTGCTTGCACTGAGTCGGTCAGGTGCACCATTTTGCATGCTCGTGCACCATCCACCCGCCTACAGTACGAGTGCAAGTGGAGGAGGTTCTCTGCCTGGTGTGCAGGCAGGGGGGAGGATCCCGCCTCTTGTACGGTAGCTGCCATTCTGGAATTTCTCCAGTCTCTCCTGGAGGATGGCCGTACTCCTTCTACCTTGAGGGTGTATGTGGCGCAATTTCATCGCGGCATGCTTTGATTGAGAATGCCACTGTTGGGTGCCACCCGTTGGCATCTTCTTTTCTCAGGGGGGCACTGAGGCTGCGGCCTCCGGTGGCCCCCAGGGTTCCAGCATGGGATCTCTCCCTGGTGCTGGATGTCCTGTCTTCCTCGCCCTTTGCCTTTGACCCAGGCAGATCTCAAGTGGTTGTCAATGAAGACAACCTTTCTCCTTGCTGTAATGTCAGCAAAGCCGGTTGGGGAACTGCATGCTCTCTCCATCAGTGACTCCTGCCTGCGTTGGGGGCCGGAGGGTTCGTGGGTGACTCTCTGGCTGAACGTTGCGTTCCTGCCAAAGGTGCTGCCGCGCAACCATCTCAACCGGCCAATTCATCTGGCTCGGTTTGACCCCCCTTCGGCCGACGGTGGAGCGCAGTTGTTGTGTCCTGTACGGACCCTGTCTTCTTACCTCCATGCCACTGCGCCTGTGCGACGAACGGATCAATTGTTTGTGTGCTATGGGGGTCATAACAGAGGTTGTGCCCTCTCTAAGCAGCGCCTGTGGCATTGGATTGTGGATACCATCTCCTATGCTTACAGGGTCACCGGTCATTCGTTGCCAGCCGGGGTCAGGTGCCATTCAACGTGGGGGGGTCTCCACATCCTGGGCCGCCTTGAGGGGTGTTTCATCGGAGGACATCTGTGCTGCGGCTTCTTGGGCATCGCCTTCCACATTCCATCGCTTTTATCACCTCAATGTTGCTGCTCCCCACCCGTTGGGCGTGGTCCTCCACCACAGGACTTCTGATCAGTGAAGTAGGTCGGGGATTCTTCGTGACATTGTTGGTATGTGTCATCCAGTGCTTATGCACCGCCTCTGGCGGTCAGTAGGGGCGAAATAGAACGAAAGTTACAATGGTAACTACGGTTCTATGAGTCGTGGATGACCGCCAGAGCGTCTGGTCACTCTGAATCCTTGTGCGCTCGCGAGCAGATTGGGGAACAGATCACCTGCTGACACCGGAAGATATAGCCTCCCGGAGTTCATGCAGGGGTCACGGGTGACATTGTTGATATTCGTACTCAACATGCGCTAGCTCGGGCGGAGTTATCCAGTGCTTATGCACCGCCTCTGGCAGTCATCCAGGACTCACAGAACAGTAGTTACCATTGTAACATTCGTTTTACACGTCAGGATGTCTGAAAAAATCACGTGACAAGTGAGGAATGGCGTGCTAGTCCCTCTTGCAATCACAGATCTTAAATGCGCTAAAACTCTGCCTTTGATGAAATAAACAAACATCATAAACGGTGCCAACTTTATCTAAATATACCAGCAAAGTATACTGCTGCGTGGATGTCAGGAGAAACGACCCATCGAGAGACAAGACAAAGAAAATGTGACACTGAGCGTGCGGCCATCAAACAAATCATGGGTGAGGAAGAACAACCGGTTTGGGCACAACAGCTTCTGATCCAGATCAACAGCATTAAAACCTCATTTGAGTCCAGATTTGACGAACTCAGTGACTCGATTAAAGGGCTGAAAAAAGATACCAAAGCTGTGCTGAACAGGATGAACAATGCTGAGACACGAATAGGGGAATTGGAGGATCAACACAGCACTGATAAGAAAGTTATTAAAGAACTCACCAAGGACGTGGATTATCTGAAAAACAAGATGGCGCTGTTGGAAACCCACAGTAAAAGAAATAATCTAGTTCTGATGGGTTTAGAAGAAGGCCTGCTGGAGACGACTGGACAAAAGGAGCAGATGGTGGAGATCCTACGGTATGTCCTGGACCTGAAGCCCACTGATCCGGTACCAGAGGTGGAGAGACAACACCGCAGCCTCTGTCCCCGACCCAACTCTTCAGAACCACTGCGACCCTATCTCATACCACTACTACGGTGGGACGACCGGCAAAACATCCTAAGAGCGGCAGGTAAGAAGAGGTTGGCCTGGAAAGGAAAGCCGTTCTACATTCATCAGGATTTACCTGTGAAGCTCCAACTAAAACGAGCGGAATATGCGGACATTAGAAAAAAACTCTGCGGCAATCCTGCACCCAGCGAGGCTCATTGTTACTATTGATGCAAACAAATACATCTTCAAAAGCCCAGAGGAAGCAACCACAGAACTAAAACGGCACCTTCCAAATATTTTTGGATAACTTTGAGGCACTGCAGATGCGCACTGGCAGACTGACGTGAGTTATTGATTCCTGTTATCTCAATAGGCCACCGATCAGTTTTGGACAATTTAGTGTAATGAAATGGAACAAACAGTCAATGTGATGACAGAACAAAGTGGTGCAATTAATATGTTTTATGTTATTATATTGGCTGTTTAATTATCTGTCTGTTTTTTCTCGGTCGGCCGGTTATGGATTAATATTTTGTAAGCACCAGGTAGGCCTACAATTAGTGTAACGTTAATGGCCAATGCGCCTAAATGGGTGAGCTAATTAAGATGTTAATTGCAGAGCCTCGGCTAAGTTCAGAGCTGAATGACCCACGCTCTTAAAAGGGTCTGTATTGCAGACAACTGCACCCACTTTTTGTTTTTGCTCACGGATAAAGGGGCGGATATGGCATCGGTCTCCTTTTTTTTGTTCTGTGTGTATTTGCCCTGTGGCATTTTATATGTTACTTGTTTGTTGTGTATAATTCCCTATTTCCACTCTTTGGTACAGAAAATAAATGTTGAACTGTCAGTTGAGGCTCCTACAATAGTGAATATAGTTGGTTTTTAACACATATGGGTCCTAATACAATAAAATTGATATCTTGGAATATTAATGGAGTCTCAAACAAAGTCAACCGTTATAAAATCATCTCGCATTTGAAATCATTAGCATGCGATGTGGCAATGCTTCAAGAGGTACATCTTAAAGAAGCTGAAATTCCTAAATTAAAACAGAGATGGGTTGGTCAAATATTTTCAGCTCCAGGCAACGGAGCAGCTAGGGGTGTCAGCATTTTGATAGCAAAAAGAACATTATTTAGATTACCAGAACACATAGCTGACAAAGATGGGAGATATTATAATTTCAGGTTTTTTACAGAACCAAAAATGTACCCTTATTAACATTTACGCACCCAATTCTGGACAAGCCATGTTTTTAATCATCCCTGAATTTACTTTTTTCTAAGTTTGCTGGAGATTCTATTGTGGTCGGAGGAGACTTCAATATGGTTAGTGACCCCACTGTAGATCGTTCAAGCCATCCACTCCCATTAGATGGAGCTCTCTCTGCAGCTTTTAGTGAATTAAAAGACACATTGGCATTGACTGAATTTTGGCGACTATGTAACCCCTTTTACGTGAATATACATTTTATTCCAAGGTGCATAATTCATATTTGCGAATAGATTATTTGCTCATATCCAGAGCTTTAATGGAGAATGTGTTAGACTCACAGATTCATAATATTATTATATCTGATCATGCACCTCAATCAGTCACTTTTTCCCCCCTTGGTAAACTTACATAAAACGAAACAATGGAGATTTAACAATTCACTTTTGAAAGATAAAGAATTTATCACTAAAATGAGAGGAAAAATGTCTGATTTTTTTGCCATTAATATAAACTCTGGACCTTCAATCCAAATAGTATGGGAAGCTTTCAAAGCCACATGCAGAGAATGGATTATAAACTACTCCACTGCAAAAAAGAAAAAAATGCTAAACAAAAAAAGGAATCTAATGACTGAATTTAAGATTTTAGAAACCCAACATATGCTAGACCCAAAAAATGCTAGATTAAGGAATTCACTATTACTGATAAGGTCCGATCTGCAAGCAATTTTACATGAAGAGACATCATTTGCTTTATTTCAATTACGCAAGAAATATTTCGAATCTGGAGATAAGTCTGGGAAAATGTTAGCACTCCGACTTAATTAAATTAATTAAATTAATTCAGCCTTTCAAGAGTTCTATTCTAACTTGTATAAATCTGAATGTCATGCTAATGAGGAGGACATGAATAATTTCTTTATTGATATACCTCTACCCACTCTAAAGACTGAAGAAAGGGAGAACCTGGAGACATGTGTTCTGGAAACAGAGGTAAAATCTGCCATTAAAGCTCTCTCAACTGGAAAAACCCCAGGTGAGGATGGCTACCGTATAGAGTTTTATAAAACTTTTCAGGACACACTAGCTCCATTTCTCACTATACTTTACAATGATGTTATCTCCAAACAGTCAATGCCAATGACTATGCGATCTGCTATAATTTCTTTAATTCCAAAGCCGGGCAAGGATCATAAACAAATGAGTAATTTCCGACCATGAAGACTCTTTCATGTGATGTCAAGAGCCTCATCCCTTCAGCATCCAGCAGTGGCAATATCGCTGGATGCTGAAAAAGCTTTTGATAGAATAGAGTGGCCTTTTTTTATTTCATGTATTATCAAAATTTGGTTTTGGCCCAATATGAATGCAATGGATTAAGGCAATGCACTATGAACCAACTGCTCGTGTCAAAACAAACGGTATGATATCTCAGCCCTTTCAACTTTTCAGATCTACAAGACAGGGCTGTCCAGTCTCACAAGCCATTTTTATTTTAGCATTAGAGCCACTGGCCTGTGCCATACGAGCCAATAAAAATATAAGTGGTATTAATTTGAGTGAATATGATTTCAAAGCCAATCTTTATGCTGATGATATTTTATTAACATTATCTAATCCAACATACTCAATACCACATCTGTTAAAACTTATAGAAAAATTTGGTCAACTATCAGGATATAAAATTAATTGCAATAAGAGTGAGGCTATTCCTCTTAACCACCACACTTTTGCAGCACATCTTGGCTCTGCACCTTTTGTGTGGAAACCTCAAGGTATGAAGTATCTTGGAGTAAACATCAGATTCCCAATCAGTAAGATATTTGATTTAAATGGGCCTAGTATGTTGAAAGTAATTAAAGATGATATAAAGAGATGGACAGTCCTGCCTTTATTGCTATGGGGAAGAGCAGAGGTAATTTCCCCAGCAATGGTTCAAGGAAATTGATAAATTATTTTCAAGCTTTCTATGGCGTGATAAAAAGCCAAGAATCAACCGTAAAAAACTGGCTATGCCTAGAAACAAAGGAGGGCTGGGTGTTCCGGATGTTCATCTTTATGATTTAGCATACAATGCCAGATTTCCACTGTCATGGGCATACAAAGATAAAAATCAATACGCAGTAGGCAGCTGGGAGTGGTTGGAGGAGAAGGCCATATCTGAATATAATAAATCAACCTCTATAACGTCATTATGGTACCATCCAAAGTATAATTCTAAACTAAATAATTTGTTAATTGAATTTTCTTGTGAAATTGTAAAGGCAATACATAAAAGACTGTCTATAAACGGAATGTCTCTACCATCCTGTCCAATATGGAATAATCCACTGCTAACTGCTGGTGGTAAAACACTGGCAGAGAGCAGTTGGCAACATCACAATGTCACCCAGATGGGGCAGATTGTAAGGGATGGAAATATCATACCATTTGATGAGATTAAAATACAGTTTGGTTTGAATGACTCTGAATTTCTACAATACCTACAGCTGAGATCCATCTTTAAAAAACTAACATCGAAGGGAATTGTATTGGGATCTGCAAGTACCCTTGATGGTAAACTGAGAAAAGCTGCTACTGGGCGAGGAACTGTCTCAAGTGTATATAAGATATTAAAGGGCCAGTGTGTAAAATGGGTTGAAAACCGTTGAAAACAGTGACATCAGTGGTCAAATTCTAGATTGCAGGGCTCACTCGCTCACCCCTCCTGTCGGGTAAATGACGGTGGCCTCGTAGGGACAAAAAGGCTTGCGCAGACATGAGTTTTTCAGGAGTAGGTCTATCTAGCGACGAGGTGAATGTTTATTTAGAAATCTAAACCATGTTTACGATATTGTAATGAATCCCTCACGAGCAGGAGACCAGAGTAGCGTTCGGGAAAAAGGCCCGTTTATTTGAGCACTCCAAAAACTCCGGTAACTCTCCAGAGGGTAAAAGACTCCATCCCAAACTCTTCTAGTGTAACACACGTACTTAATACACATACTCGTTTACAGTACCTAGCGGGGACCCCCTCCCCTTTCTGCTCCACCAATCTCCAGACTGACAACGTAGCCTGTAAACAGAGCTCAGCTGTTTATTTAGCCTAGCAATATCTCCTGACTGTAGCAGCTGCAATGGACGACTTTGAACGCGATTTTGAAGAGTTTCTTGTAGCAGACACAGACCCAGAGCCATACCTGTTTGAGCCGGAGTACACAGATGAGGAAATCCATGTTTTGGAAGCTGAGTGGGCGAGGAGAGAGGCTGAGCTACCATTGTTGGGGAGATATATCATCAGGAGGGAAAGCGCCGCAGAGAGTGCATCACAAGGAATGAAGTTGCGTCTTCTTTTCCTCTCAGATGACGGTTTGGGTTCATTCTCTCCTGTTGCGTGGTAAGTGTTGTCCATTCGCAAACTTTATAACTAAAAAAACTTTTCACTACTCTCTATCGACGAACTACTAACACTCTCTGCTGTTTCCTCCTCCTTCTTCCTTCCTACCGCTGTCTTTGTTGGTTTATTTATACACACAAAACGCATTTTCTGGCTGGCTGGATTGTCCGCTCGGTCTGCCGTACATACAGGGCGGCGCAAGATGGCGACCTCTCTAAAGCAAGGCCCTTGCTATATATATATACTGTATATATATATATATAAAAGCATAATTATAAGACTACGAAAACCAAACAAATTTTATTTTATAGCGATTATAGACTTATATAAACATATTAATGGGTAGAATATTCAGATTCAGATTTGATAATAAATCATGCCAAATATTACACACTGGCCCTTTAAGTCTATCCCTCCCTGACAGCACTATTTCCACCAAACTACAATGGGAAGGTGACATTGGTTCATCCCTCACTTCAGATCAATGGGACTTAATATTGAAACATTCAACATCTATGTCCAGCTGTGTTAGATATAAAATTATTCAAATGAAAATTATACACAGGGCTTATATCACAACATATAAGTTTAAAAAAAAATAGATCCAAATGCCTCTGAACTGTGCTGGCATGGCTGTGGTAGGCTTGGTACTCTCATGCACTTATTGTGGTCCTGCCCAGTGGTTAAACATTTTTGGACTGAGGTAATAAATGTTTTAAAGAGGATATTGAATGTTCATATTCCGCAATGTCCTGCTCTGTGTATATTGGGAAATAGACTGGAAAATACACACACTCGAAATACACAAGGTATTGTGGCATTAGCTTTTCTTTCTGTAAAGAGGACAATACTTATGAATTGGAAAATCCGTAAACCAGACTGCTATAACATACAGAACTGAATAAAGGACTTCTTGGATTTACTTTCGATGGAGAGTGCAGCTCTAACCCTCAAAGACCATGATAGCGGACAAGGACAATACATGAGCAACAGAATAATAATCTGACTTAAAAGAATGGAATGTATGAAATGATGAGTAGGACATGAATGGATGTATGGGGCAGGGTTATTATGTTGAAATCGCTTTAGTGGTTAATGAAAACTGCGCCAGCATCTCCACCCTCAAATGCCCCCCCCCCCCCCCCCCCCCCCCCTTACTATGTAGATAGTAAAGTCGACTAAACCTTTCAGAGCTAGATGAGATAGTTGGAATGGGGCCTGACATCACACAGCGCTTTCCAAGACTCTCAACTGTGCAACACAGGGACTCAAGGTCCTCCTGTAATTTGCTAGAATTTCTGGCCATGACGTCATTGGTTCCCACGTGAGCTAAAACAATATCAGCAGTGGGATGTAGGTCAATGAGTGCCGGTATGAGTCCAGTTAAATCGGTTACTTTGCCTCCAGAGAGACAGTATGTGATAGCTCAGGGGAGAGTCAGATACCTAACAATAGAGTCACCTACTATAAAAATCTTTGGGTCAGTGCTTACCTTACTGGAGCTGTAAACCGCTAACTTCGGTGGAAGCTGACCAGTTGCGCTAGCCAAGCTAGCTGTGTTAACATCACTGCTAGCCTCGGCATCAGTACTCGCCCGGTCTGGTGGTGCAGCCACCCAGCTGGGAGAACCGTGGCCTGGCAGAGACTGGGGGTATGCAGCGGCAGCAGAAGGTGGACGTTTAGATTGCGCGGGGAGAGGCACCGGGCCAGCAGCAGGTGGTTGTGCTGAGGGAGAGGAGGTCACCGGAGCCGGTGCTGTGCCAAGCAGGTTGTCTGGCTCCAGCTGCTGGGGAGACAAATGGGGCCGTTTGTACCCAGGAGGGGCTGAAGAAGGAGACAGCGGGGCATCGGACAAGGTGGGATTTTCGGCTATGGAGCACTTTCTGTTGGACTGTCGGATACGATCTGCTCTAGAGTTTAGATTCTCGGCCCGTACCCGAGCCCGGCCCGAACCGTCCGGGCCAACATTTCACACCAATATCCGCGGGCCGGGCGGGCCGAAAAGCCCTACTACATAGGCGTTGTCATTAATGTTGCTTTGTTCTTGTTTGTGTTGTTTTTGTGATCTTTTCTGAATAAACGAACACGCCAGATGGCAAGTTCATGCCTCGTACTTGTTCTATTATTTATTAACTCTAAACATGGGCAATTCCTGTATGTTGTTCAATAGTTAGAGTACACTGACAACAGCATAGAGGTTGCTGCAGAGATGCGGGAGAGTCAGGACCCCTGAACAGCTCCGCCGCCGAATTTAAACAGCTCACCACGGCACAGATTTTTAAAAAAAAAAGTCGGGTGTTCATAGGGCTCGGGCTCATAATTACAGTTAATATGTCGGGCAGGGCCGGGCTCGGACACGACGTGCATGGGCTCGGTGTAGAGCTGGGCCGGATTTTTTAGGCCCGATCTAAGCTCTAATCTGCTCTAAACCCAAGAGGGGGACCAGGGGAGAGGATGTACTCAGGCTCCGGGGAAAGCTCAGCCAGTGGAGAGAAGAAGTTTGTGAGGGGGATGTCATTGTCACCACCAGGACCAGACGGGTCGTAGAGGGGAAGGGAAAGCCTGCTGGTGCCCTTCACTACAGCCGACCAGGCGCGGGGCGAAGACGACAGGTCAGAGACTCCAGCAGTACCCGCTGCTGCATCCAAGGCCAGGGGCCGCTGGCTTTCTGCAGGCTCGAGGCATGACAGCCGGAAACATAGCTTAGACTGCCGCTGGAGGAGGTCCTGGATGAGCCGCTCAATGGACCGGAGCTCAGTTTTTATCTTCGTAATCTCAGCTGGTGGAGCCATCAGCACAGATTAAAAGCAAGAAAAGAGCCACCAAGCGTGCAGAGAAGAAATCCAGAGGCTATTCTGATGTGGCTGGTGAAGTATGGATCAGCGGGTAGCTTGGAAAAACTTACATGCAAGGGCTCCTAGCCGATGCCTAGATGCTATCCACTAGTTAAAAGATAGACTTTAAACTGAACACTGACCAAGATGTAGGTCACTGTAAGTGCCTAAAAGCAAGGTAAAAAGTGAATTTTCAAGAGCCTTACTGACGGGACTACAAGAATGCCACGCATGCGCGCATCAAAACTCGACACTTACAGGTTACAATAAGCCACCCAGCAGTATTTAAGTTTTAAAGTTATTAAAATGACCACCTTTATCTGCTGCAGCATCAGTGTTATAAACACATTAGTTATAAAGGAAAACCTAAAATGTTGTTACAATTGGCCCTAGTCACCCTTATCTGAAAATACTGAGTTAGTCTCTCAGAATAATGAGAAATGTTCTAAAAGTAACTTAATGCCTAAAAATAATTACTTAAAACATTTTGAAGAAGTTCCTCATTAAGAGACTTAAATTTTAAAATAACATTAAAGGGGATAGAAATAGGATTCATACTTCCCGGCCAGTAGGTGTCGCACTCACACTCTTCAATTCTACACGTTGCCACATAATCAAATCAAAAATACTGACATATTTTGGGCCCGTAAAAATTTCTTAAACAATTTCTCTACTGTAATGATTTTTTTCAGGAAAATGTAGACTTTAATTCTACACCTTTCTAGACGTTCTGTGGATGTCTTATTTTTGAAAAAATATTCATTTCGATGAAACATCTTTACATATAACCTTTAACATTAATTAAGAGACAAAATCATTTTTTAGTTTATACTTTTATGTGGTAGTTCAGACATCGACAGTGACGATGTGTTGTTGAATGTTTGCATCAAATGTTCATATAGCCCATTTAGTGTGATGATGTGAGTGACTTGGAAACCTATTCAGGTGGAAACACTCACCCATTCAGAGGGCATGAAAAGGTTCATGGAAGTGCTAATTATGTGTTTGAGCTCTCTCACCTTCCAAGATAAACAGGAACACATTATGTTGCATTAGTGAAAGTACTCCACTCCTTTTCATTTAAACTCTGCAGGCTACGTGCAGCTTGACCATCGTTGCGGCTGCATGTGAGGATGAAATTCATTTCTGCACATGGTTACAATTCTCCTCTGCTCTCTGTAGCCCTTTTTAGATAGGAATTGTGCAAATTTGCAGAAAAGCCCACTCAGTCCTGTTTCAGCATTGGCAGTATAGCATTTGGCAGTGCAGCAAAATGCCACCTACCTTTGTTTATACAGAATGCGCCTTTTTCGGGGCAATGGGGGGCGTGAGCAAGTAACACTTGTAGCTCGGTGTGTGACGTAACCAGTGACGTGGGAGAGAAACCGCAGCAAGTCGGTCCTCCCACAAGTCTTCAACAGCCTCTCCCGATATGGAAGGCCGCCTCGGTCTGTTTAAACTAAAAGGGTTCTGCCAATATGACTACCGTACGAGGCCATTTCTGGCCATTATTTAACCTCATAATGTAGAAACAGAAGAGGAGACATTTGGTAAGATACTGAATTGGTGACACTAATCTTGGGTCTCCACCTTGGTACTGTGCTGATTTTATCTTCTGTGCTCCATAGATACATGAATGGTTTAGATAGATTTAGATAGATAGATAACTTTATTGTCCACCTCAGTGGAAATTTGTCTTTGGCTTCTCTCAAAAATCATACAGATGTGGTACAGACAGACACACAATACAATATACCATTTAAAAACGTACAATAATAATAATTTGACCATTGTCTCCTGTCATGACTACATATTAGTCTGGACAGACATGAATGTAAACTGTAACCACAACTTGACTGGTTCGCAGAGGGATATAACCGTGGTAATTTTCATTTTTGTCTATACCAAGATACAAAAATGATAAATTACTTAACCTCGAGCCATAATGACACTATTCTTATTGCACTGTTGTACATTTGTTGGAGTGCTAGCATGCTAACATTTGATAATAGGCAGTAAAAACAAAATATATCTACAAGGATGACGGGAATGTCGTTGGTTTTGTTTGTACTTGGCTATATTCTGGAGTGATCCAAAATTCAGTCCTGATGATGGCACTTGATGAAAAAAGGGGATCATCACTGTCAGTAGGATTCATCCTCTGGGGACAATGACTGTCTGTACTAATGGCATTCCATCCAATAGCTACTTGTTGAGACACTGACTGACATAACCACACTGCGAGCATGGCTAAAAACATGGAGGACGAAGGAAAGACAACTGTGAAATAAAAGGTTGAATGCAGTTGATTTGTTTGGGGAAAAACAGTAGCAATAAATTTGTTATTGTATTAAACACAAGCTCACTCAGTATATTTCTTCCATGAGATTGTGGATTACTATCTGACTGTTTGAGGCCTATCTGGGGAGGGTTTTGGGATAGTTTTTAACCTCTTGGGTTCCAAAGAGAACCGAAAATCTGGTAGGTAAGGCAAAAAGGGAAATCACAACACTAAGTAATGCTTTTAAAGATATCTAAATACAATGTAGTCTTTAAAAATGGTGTCTGGTTTTCAATGATTGCATTATTCACAGGCAGACAGACACTCATGATAACCCTTTCTCCTCTTTGCTTTCACATGTTGTCATTATCCCTTCCTGCCACAATGATGCACAATCAAGTGCAGTTTCTTCCACGATTGGGTGTTTATGACTCAGGTCCCATTGGACCCCTTTTAGTTCCTTCCATAAACAGCCACATAAGATACAATGAAACCACATCCATTACTTTCTGGAGCAATCCAGAGAGGTTGTCTGCATGTGTTTGTAAATGTATTTGACTTTAAGCATGCTTTAATGCAGCCTGGGAGGAGGCTTATCCATTGAAGATGTACTTTAAATGTCAGATAATTTACTGGTAAAGGCTGAACATCCCATCACATCATGATGTGTCTAACATTGGGGTTTATGTGCTCTGTACAGTTGGGCCAATTTCCCATTTAAGCTGCATATTAGTTAATAGTTTATGTGTGTAGAGTAATTACAGCTGAGTGAGATTCTTTGCTGTTACATTTTCAAACTAATTAATCAAAATATCCCCCCTGTGTATGTCTGTCCCCTGTGCCCTTCATACTGGAGCAATTTGCCAACTCTGCTGACTGCAGAGACTGCTGACTCAGTCTGTATGTGTGTGTGTTGGGCTGACAGGAGCAGTCAACAACTCTCTCTCTCTCTCTCTCTCCCACAGCTACCAGGGGGTCTTGAGTGGAGCAGGGAGGGACTGAAGGTGTTAGGAGTGTACCTGGGCTCTGAGAACTTGTTATACTAACTTGTTATATATGGTTGTTATTAGGGGTGACCCCGAATAGTGGATAATTCGATGATTCGATTTGGAGAAGTCTGATTCGACTGCCAGTCACGCCGTCGAATCGTCGCAAAATGTGGTTATGAAACAAGACCGTGCCATTCTGACTATATGGGGGTGCTCACTGCTGCTGAACATCTTCATTTGACATAGAATGTATTTGTTTTTGTATTTGTATTTGTTCCAAATCCAACCAGGTGGAGGAAGTGGAACCCAAGGTCGGCAGTTCAGGAGGCAGAGGCAGCTCTTAGGCATGCAGAGATTGTAGGTAATGTTCAGTTTGGCCGGGGAGGCCTGGGGCTTGGCTCAGGCAAACCGGTTTGGAATACAGCAGGTCCAAAAGATAAAAGAAAGCTGGTTGTGGAACAGATACGTAGACAGGAGGAGATAGTAAGGGGTGCAAAGGTTGTGGCCCAGGCTAAACAGGGACAGTGGTGGAATTGGGGAGGTGTAGAGAAGAGGAAGCTTAGTTGGAGGGACCTGTGGAGTATGGAGGAGAATAGTATTCCTGGTAGGGGCTACATACGATGTGTTACCAACCCCCCAGAACCTAAAACTGTGGGTAAATGAGGACCCATCATGCCCATTGTGTTCAGGTACGGCAACCTTAAAGCATATTTTGTCAGGCTGTAAGGTTAGTTTATCACAAGGCCGATATACATGGCGACATAACCAGGTGTTGAAATGTTTAGCTGCAGGAATCGAAGAGAAACGAAGAGAGGTCAATTCAGAAGGTTATAAAGATAGGAATTTAGCAATTCAGTTTGTCCGTGAGGGAGAGAAATACAGAAGGGATAAGTTAGTAAGGAGGCAAGGGTGTGGTGTAGGTGCTTGTGATTGGGAAATGCAAGTAGATTTAGGGGGAAAGCTTGTTGTTCCCCAGGAAATAGTTTGTACTAAGCAGAGGCCTGACATAGTGTTGTGGTCATTGAGTCAACGGATAGTTTATTTCATTGAGCTGACAGTTCCTTTCGAAGACTCAGTGGAAGAAGCCTATGAATGAAAGGAATGGTTTTAGACATACAAAGTTTCCACCCAATGGCAAATACTTTCTGATCTAAGGATTATGCATTACACACAGATAAAGTGGTAACAGTGGAATCAATGTTCATTACTCCAAAAAAGCCAAAAACAAAAACATTCTTACTTCGGCAATTGTCGCTTTATTCTGAGAATTTGCTAAAGTGCAATGAACACACACATGCCCAAAATATGAGCGATGGATGAGGAACACATATGCTCAACTTGACCTTGTCTGCCAGTGCAATTAAGATGCATATTATTTGTAAAAACATACATCATACAACCCCAGTCTATCTTTCACTTGTGCAAACATTATAAAACAAAGTAATACAATAAATAAAAATTCCTGAGGTACAGTGAGGTAGGTTGTAAGTTACACATACTTGAAAGTATGAAACAAACATGGCACTTGAAGTTTTTGGAACAAAATAAATAAGACAACCCTGAATACTGTAAATACTGTAAACACTGTATTGGGTCTTCGAAGCAAATTCAATAAATAAAAACAACAACAACGTTTAACAACATGAATTAGAGGGGGGCCCGTCTCACAACAAGAACAAACAGAATATCACAATCACATATCTGTACTAATAATAGTAACAGCTTGCCATTAGCAAAATTAGCCTACCGACCTCGATTCAGTTTAAGGAAAGCGCTTCTCTCTAAAATGGCTCTTGCTCTATTTTGACGGCCACGACTGAGGTCACCTGTAATGCTAAAGACTCTCTCAGCAAATGCTTGAGATGCTGGCATGGCCAGAAGATCTAAGGCAATAGGTTTTAGGCTGGGATAAACAGAATCTCCCTGTGCAGCCCAAAATTCAAGGGCAGTCTCTTCGTTTGTAGGCTGTGACAGCTGCTCCTTGAATTTCCTTATTTCCTCCTTGACACATGGCTTTGAGCAGCTAGACCTGGATGGCCGGCTTGCTTTTGACAAGAATTTGAATCTGGGCCACTTTCTCTGTGGTCCCTCTTTGGATTCTTTTTCTCCGTCCTCTGGCTCCTCTGGCTCCTCTGGCTCCTCATCTTCAGCCTCCTCCTCCCGTATAACTGGTGGCACCAGTCGAGCAATGTAATATTCTGCTTTTCCCAGAAGCGCCTTAATTTGCTCGTCATCATTTTCAAGGAGTGCTTCAGGTGAAACTGTCGGGTCGAGGAAGCATGCAGCAGCAGTGAGGGGTGAAAACTTAGAGTCAGTGTGATCAAGAAAGCAGCTGAACCTCTTGTCCATGTTTGCCTTCATCTTCTTTGCCAGGGAAGCTAGGTCCTTGAAGCGACAACCCTGGGCATGGGGGAACTCAGACAGATGACCCTGCAGGTCCAGAAGGGCAGGCACAACAAGGGATAAAGACTCTGTGTCACTCTGGTATGCTCAAGGGGAGGAGTAAATCTCTTAGAGCAGTCAGCATCTGCCACTCACTTGGCAGTAGATAGTCCCGGCTCATCCCATCTGCAACTTGAACTACTGAGTCCTTGATTTGAAGAAGCCGTGATATCATCAGATATGTGCTGGACCATCTAGTAGGGCAGTCTTTGACCAGAATTAGTTGACACAGCTGCAGCAGTCGCTCAGTTGCCACCGATGACTTGCGGAAGAGCTTGACAAGCGCTCTAACTTTGCCCAGCAGTCAGTTGACACTTGCATCTCTCTGGATCATGTTCACCATGAGTTGCAGTGTGTGTATAACACAGGGAGTTCTATCTATGGGTCCAAACCTAGATAGAAAAGACAAAAACACAGAGGAAAAATAGACTTTATTAATCTTATATAGGAAATTCAGTCAAATTGCCATGAACAACACCATGCAATAAAATAAACAATAGCTATAAGTGACTATAACCTAGCATAGCTCAATGTGACTGACATACTGAAATTGTTAATTAACAGTAAACTGAAATAATTTACCTTTGGTCTTCAACCACCTCAGAGTCTTCAGTGTCACTTGTCTCGAAGGATTCATCCTTGGAGCTGGAGGATCCATCCGGTTCATTAGCTTTGAATGCTGCAATCATGTTGCTTCCATTATCAGTTATGACTGTCAGAATTTTGTGTTGTGGTATTCCCCAGTCCTCTGTGCATTGGTCAACACTGGTTTTTATACACTCTACAGCGTGTGGGTGGGTGATCTGGTCAAGTCTCATCAATATGTGCTGTGCTTTGTTTTCCACAGTGCAAAAAAAGCATGCACTAATTCCCAGAAATTATGCTGTAAGTCCTTTTTTGGTCCATATGTCCAGCCCAATTGTTATTTTGCATGCTGTGGCAAGCCTCTCTTTGTACTTTTGTTTTTCGTCATCATAAATCTTGTCAACTAAGTTGTTTATTTTTGTTCTTTTGGATATGGTCAGTCTCTTATCAAAGGTCTCCATCATGACGATGAAATCTTCATCCTCAACTGTGCAAGCAGGTAGACCAGTACGCCCAATCCAAAGAGCGATTGCATGTTCTTTGGCACGTTGTTCCAGCAAGTCTGACTTATATTTGGATCCTGCAGCGAAGGCTGCTGGGATAGATGACTGTGCCCTGTCATTCTTTGGAACACCAGGTTTCTCTTTAGGAGTTCTGGTCTCTGGGATCTGGTTGAGAAAAAAACAAAGGGATGCAATTTTTCTGTATACAACATACACCTCCTGTAAAGGTTTACAGGTGAATACAAAATAATCAAATGTAGGTATATCATAAAAATAGTCTGTGTGTGTGTGTGTGTGTGTGTGTGTGTCCCCCAACTTTATTGTAAGCGCACTAAATGCACAGGCCGTGGTTGGGGCGGCACAACATCACTTTTAGGCTTAAAGCTAGCAGACTCTACGTGTAACAAAGCACATATAACTTGACCTGTTTAACATATCGCAACTTGCTGACAGAACATAAACACACAAAGAGATGACCACACCGTCACTGAATGTAAACAGGCCTAAAAATGCGTTACAGAAGCCAAGTGTGTTCTTCATTTAGACACATGGGGAACAGCAACCGGTCTGAAATGCTACAGTAACACGTACAGTAACACACACACACATAAGCTAATGAATTGATGTTAGCGTAACGAAGCTAACTTTAGCCTGAAGTTAGCAGCCCATTTGCGCCAGGAGTATGTGGAAAACTTACTATAAGATTACTATAAAATTTATCACAAGCCGATTGTCGAGTAACATTGCATATATATGATATGTTAACAGGACTTGTAACTTACCTTCAAAAAAATATCCGCGTGGTGAGCCTTCAGGTGCTGCTTGAGGTTGGTGGTATTTTTTCCACCTACTTTGTGGCCACATTTGCCACCATCTCCCTTTACAGTGCATTCCGTTCTTTTTTCTGCTGGATTATATTTAAAATACGTCCATATATCCTCTCGTTGTTTCTGACTACCAAGCCCCTTTGTTGATGCTGCAGCCATGGTCCAACGTCTGTGACGAGTGACTGCAGGTTTTGGGCATGACCAAACAAGGATAGGATGCAGCAGCATTGCAGATACTTTTTAGGTTTTGATTGACAGATTACACGTAGCCTCGCGTCACCAGGCTCTTCACATTAAGTTAAAAGCCTGGTGTTTATTCACTCTAGCCGTTTCTCAATATGCATTCTTGTGCGGACTTGTGTTCTCGTGGACTCGTGACACGTCATCAGTCACAGCCCAAGTACTGTTCCAATTCAAAGTTCACATCTGGCGAAGTTCAGTCCAAATTCCCGGAAGTGTTCTCGCCACGCCCATTTCACCGGGGATGCATCGGAGCAGACTTGTGTGGACTTCAGACAGCCAGCTATCACAGCATGCATTTCGCAACTATCATCGGAAAATGACAAGTGAGGGAAACGTCAGACGCGTGGTCAATGTTTTAATATAGAGCCCAGTTGTGACTGAGGTCCACTAGATGACAGCGGTGTCATCTAGCGGTGTCAGCGCTCATAGATAATAAACGTGTGTATGAGCGCTCAGGCTGCCCCAGAGAGCAGCCTCTCTCAGGTAGTCCTTTTGAAATTCGTGGCTGATATCTCTGCAGTGGTTAAATATGAAATGAAATTTTTTCGGGGGATGTCTAATGGGCAACATTCAGTCCCAGACAAGATATATTCTTATATTATTAAATGTTGTAACATATTATTGTTCTTTGCATTCTTTTGCTTATTTAGGCCTATGTGTTTTTACCATTCAATTATGATTTTTAGAATTTATTGTAATTTATTTATTGTATTTAAAGATTAATTGTCTTTATTGTAGTATTTATTCAACAGCATTTTAAATATTGATTATCTGATATGAATTGTATACCTGATGTCTGAAGTGTGGCTGAATAAACTTTTCCTCTTCACATCTGACCTGTTTGATCCCATTTATATTGGTGAGGATGGACTAAATGAGAAACTGCTGTCAGTGTAATCCAGTACAGTTCAACAGCACCACAATCTACAACTCAACACTTCAATAAAATGTCAGACTGAATACAATATTAAACTGCTGTTGTTTTTTCTAGGTGAACGAAGTAATCTGTCAAGTCTCCATTAAAAATAGACAGAAAGCATAATGATGAGACAAATGTAGTGATGGACAGTAACTAAGTATATTTACAAGAAGCTACTGTACTTAAGTACAAATTTGATGTGCTTTGGGTATTTCCATTTACTTAGAGGGAAATACTGTACATTCTACTCAAGCTACATTTATTTGATAGCTATAGTTGCTTTTCAGATAGGCTAGTTTGTTTTATATGTTGTTGTTTCATATTTACAAGTTGCTGTGTGTTGTTATAGATCAGACTAGTGCACCAGTGACAGGTGATAAAATTAGTTCTACCATGACAACATTTAAATGCTGTTTACATTTAGCCTACGTTGATCAATTAATACTCAATACATATTCATGTATATGATGATCACAACACTTGAAATTGGGTCACTCTGCATCATGAGTACTTTGAACTTTTAATTTTCAGTAGGCCTACATTTTGCTGACAATATTTTTTACTCAAGTCAGATTTGGTGTGCAGCACTTTTATTTGTGACTGAGTTTTTGTTCTTTGTTGTGATATCCCTGGGTACTTTGTCCACAACTGGACAAACATATCGAACAGACATGCAAGCATTGCACGTCTCATCCTCATCCTCATTCTCCGCTGTCTTTCTGGGATCTGCCTCCTCAGCTGGGCAGCCTCCTCCTCAGCCTGCAGGTACAGCAGTCCTGCTGCAGTAACTGCGCCAAGATGCGTTCTCCGATCCGTTATTGATTTTTGATTTCCATCTCACCAATGCTCACGATCACAATAACCACCAACTCTCCACAAACTTTTCCCCCTGCACTTGACTTTTGATTATAATCAGAAGCCAGCTGCGGAGAAAAGGTATTAAAAGACATTTTATGAAAATATTTTGGCTATTTATATGTTTTTGTGTGTCAGTTATATGAAACGTTAAAAACATATACATATTAATTTCTTACAATGTCTATGAAAAGACGCAGGGCTGGGCTGTGTTGATATTGTTTTATTCTAAATGCATGTATACAACACAGCACAACAGCCAAGGCAAGCGGAGGTGGTGACATCATCAAGTTCGCTGCTGTTCCAAAAGCAGAAATGACTGTACTCCCGTCCTCCTGTTCTTGGGAAGTCCGGACTTTCGCGTGGACTTGCCAAGTCCGAACTTGCCAAGTCCACAAGTCCGAACTGCCGTACTAGAGTATTGAGAAACGGCTTCTGAATTTTGTCTGTATTCTGGTTCCGGTCTAGAGAGCGGATGCGGTATTCACCAAATTCACCAGACTAAAAGTGTTCAGCATAGTAAAACTTTAAATTCTGGCACACCATCGATTTAGGGTGATGAGGGGTGTAAGAAAATCGATTAACTTAATGGCTTGGGGCTTTTCTTGTAAATTATATTCTTTAAATTAAAAGTTTCACCGCATTTTTATTAGCTTGGTGCTTTTATTTTTATGGAAAGGCGCATCCATCAAATTCCGGATCCTGTCTCTCTCGCCCTGGTTCCGTTTCCTTACCAAAACGGCCATTAATGGCCCCAGACTAGATTACACGCACATTAAGCAGAAACATCATGTATTTTGAACATTCTCATCTCGTCAACGAAAACTCACACACGTCTCGTCATGTTTTAGTCATCAAAGAGCCATGTTTATCTCATCACCGTCTCGTTATCGTCATGAAAAAAAGGGGCGTCAACGAAATAATTTTGTCATCGTTGACGAAAACAACACTGGATGACGTCACTGAGTGGCAGCATGTAGAGATTAAAAAGAAGTGGACCTAAAATTAAGCTTTGGGGGACACCACGATTCAGTTCATAGCTCATAAATGAACATTCATTAAAACTTACAAAAAATTCTCTGCTGCTAAAATAGAATTGAACCCAATTAAAAACAGTACCAGATAAACCAATCAAGCTGTAAGGTCGATTTAAAAGTATTCCATGATCAACAGTATCAAAAGCTGCACTTAAGTCTAATAAAACCAGGACTGCAAGTTTTCTTACGTCCAGTGTACATCCAGGTCATTTACAACCTTGACAAGTGCAGTCTTAGCTCTAGCTCTAAAACTGGACTGGAATTTCTCATGGATATTTTTGGAAATGGTAAAATCATTTAACTGATTAAAAACAAGCTTCTCTAAAATTTTACTTAAAAATGGCAGATTGGATACTGGTCTGTAATTATTGGGGTCCATAACATCCAAACCATTCCTCTTCAGAAGGGGTTAACCAACACGGTCTTAAAAGTAGTTGGAAAAACACCCATCTGAAGGGAATAATTTACAATAGTCAATAAATCGTCATCTAAAAAGCCATGAACTGATATTAAAAAAAAGGAGGTAGGAATGGGATCTAAAAAGCAAGTTGATGGTTGTAGTTGAGAAACTTTCCAGTGTTTCCCCACATACAGACACATGCTCTAAGTCAAGGTTCTGGGCTGTGTTTGCTGACTTGTACTGAACTAGATTTGACCTGATATTGTCAGTTTTATTTTTGAAATGGACTGCAAATTACCCACACCTCTCACTTGACGATACATTATTTAAATTAGTAAAAACAGGATTTATGAGATGGTCAATGGTTGAGAATAATATCTTAGGGTTATTCTGGTTGTCACTGATCAGGTTTGAAAAGTATGACTGTCTTGCATGTTTAATTGCCTTGTTATAGGTGATGAGCTATTAACGGAAAATTTGGTAGTGCATGGTTAGGTTAGTTCTTCTCCATTTCCGTTCTTCTATGCGGCATTTCCTCTTTAGCTGTTTTATTGTCTCATTTTTCCAGGGAGTGGTTGGATTTGATTTAATCTTTTTAATTTTAGTGGGGCAACAGAATCCAGTGTTGATTTAAGTTTGCTGTTAAAACTGTCAACAATAAAATCACAGGAAGAATGTAAAATGTGGGAAGCAGTGTCACATAAAAGATCAGGTCACTTCAGGAGTAAGATAGCGCTTCCTCACCATTCCTTCTGAGATGTTTTTCTGATAAAAAACCATTGACAGTAAAAAAAAAAAAAAAAAAAAAAAAAAAAGATCTGAAATGCCTACATCCACAACTGAAGAAATATTGACACTAAGACCATATGTTATAATTAAATCTAAAATGTGACCTCTGTTGTGTGTGGGTTGAGTTACATGTTGGTTAAAATTCATACAATTTAGCATATTTAAAAATTCTGAAGCAAGTGAGTCTGATTGACTATGTATGTGTAAATTAAAATCTCCTAAAATGATAATTCTGTTAAAATTGATGTGGATGATTGAGAGCAGCTCTGAGAAATCGGAAATAAAAGTTGAGCATCTTTTGGGGGGCCTGTATACAGTCAAACATAAAATTGGAGGACTGTTAAAAACAAGGCAGTGATATTCAAAAGATGTGTGTTCCTCAAATGTTATATTTTTAAAACTAAATGCTGCTGAGATGATGGTTGCTGTAGCTCCTCCTCTCCTACCAGTCCGGGATGAAAATGAAAATTTATAGTTCATTGGTGAGGCTTCCAGGAGTGTAGCTGGTCCATCTGTGCTAAGCCATGTCTCTGTTAAAAACATGCAGTCAATATTGTTATCTTAAATCAGGTGATTAATAATAAATGTCTAGTTTGAAAGCGACCTGACATTTAAAAGGGCCATGTTCAGAGTTCTGTTTTGAGTTGGATGATTTGTTGGTTGGTGTAACTGTGCTGGTGTGAGGTGATGAAAATGAACTTGAGAGGTCCTTCTGCAGATTTGTCCGGTGGTGATTATAGCTGGGATTGACAAGGCAGGGCTTGAAGTGTCCATGTGTTGACTGCAAGGGGGTGCTGGTTGGTGATACGGGGCATGATGGTGACAGAGAGGAAATATCAGTGATATGTGTTGTTGCTGTGTCCAGGTGTATAACAGGGGTGGGTTGTCATGCATGTGTGGAAACATTTATTACAGTCGTTAAGAAGGTTAAAAAGACTGATAAAATCACTTTTTAAAATCTCACTCTCACAGTCCGCCATGTTGTTTGTCCCAGCATGGACAACTGTGCTCTTTGCATGTGGGTGTTTACTCAGTCAGGCAAGGGGGGAGGAGCCTCCACCTGTTCCAGGGCTGAAATTAACGGTGAGCTCAGAGGTTGGCAGAAGTGTGTTTGTTGAATGTCATTGTGTATCATCTCTGCTATCTGAACTCTCAGCTGTCTGTGGGAAGATGGGCCTGGGGTTCTCTACGGGGCTCTATATATAAGGGCCCAGGTATTCTGTGAGGACCAACGAAAAAGTGTTCTTGTTAAAGCCACAGTGTGTAGGAATTTCTCCCATCTAACGTTGAAATCTAGCACCTCACTTTCTCAAACGTGTATTGCAACTATGGTAAACCATGTCATCTGATACTTCATGGAGTATTCATTCAGGCTCCTACACAGACACATGCGACGCGAGTTGACACAATCCCTCCTCACCATGCTGGCTGTGTTAACAACGTAGGACTCTTGGGGCGGGTGTAAATCGAAACAAACAATCCCGTTTTGTCTTTTGACAACTGACAAGTGGCTCAGCCTCACACACCTCATCCCTCTCCTCGCATCACTGCGCTGCTGAAAGCGGTTGTTTGATGCACAGTGCTGTAATAAGTGCTTGGTGGACATGTTTTTATAGGAGGTCTAAAAGTAAAAAGTCTCTCTCTCTCTCTCTCTCTCTCTCTCTCTCTCTCTCTCTCTCTCTCTCTCTCTCTCTTTTTCTCCCTCATACACACACACACACACACACACACACACACACACACACACACACACACACACACACACACACACACACGTGCGGCAGCCTGGGTGCTTTTTGGGACAGTAGTACTGCATTGTACTACTGAGCATTTAAGGCTTCCAGCATAAGGAGAGCAGATTCCATGTGGTTTGAGAGGCTGTCAGACAGAGTAGCAGACATCCACAAAGTATGGTGTAGTCTAGTGTATGGCAATGACCATGTGTATGTCACAGCCATGTCAGAAACATCATGTTAAAAAAACTACCTACCCCTGCCCTAATACAATAGAGGTGTCAATATTGACACTGACAAAAAATTGCTTGATTCAGTGTCATACCATGATGTCTAAACTGGTCATTTTGGGTTGATGGCTGATCAGCTATAGTGGCTACAGTAAGGTTTGCTCGGTTGTAGTTTCTAGTAGTGATGGCCTCATGAAGGCTCATGAAGTATTTTCTTTATTTTCTGAGCCCACTAGATGGCACTCTTGGTTTAAAGAGAGAGGCTCAAAGACTGGCAATTCAGTGTGTTTTAAACCTTTTGTTGAAGAAAAAGCTCAGAAAATAAAGAAAATGATTCATGAGGTTTCATTCGGCCATCACTAGTTTCTAGTAGTATTAGTAGTACTAGCTGAAGAGGCTAACTGCACTCCATGAGCACCTAGCAGCACAGATGACCCAGCTGCTAAGGGATGGGACCCACCCAGAATGGTTGACACAGGGCAGGACAGTCTTGATCATGAAAGACCCCCAGAAGGGAACCATGCCATCCAATTACAGACTGATAACCTGTCTCTCCACAACTTGGAAGCTCCGGTCAGGCACCATAGCAGCTAAGAAGACAACTAGTCATATGGTCCAATACATGAGTGAAGCACAGAAAGGAATTGGCAGTAACACGAGAGGAGCCAACACCGGCTACTGGTCGACAGAGCAGCTGCCCGAGACTGCGAGAGCAGGGAGACCAACCTGTGAACCGCCTGGCTTGGCTACAAGAAAGCCTACGACCTGAGCTTGAGGATGACACAGACACCACCCTTAGAGGGTGATTATATATATATATTTATATATATATATATATATATACATATATATATACATATATACATATATATATATATATATATATATATATATATATATATATGCCGGCAATAGTTGTGGCTGCAGGCATTATGTTTTTGGATTGTCTGTCTGTCTCTCCATCCATCAGTTTGTGGATCCATCTCATTTTTTGAACACTATATTTCAAGAATGCCTTGAAGCAAAGGGAGTTCCTTCAAATTTAACATAAACTTCCACTTGGACTCAATGATGAACTGATTTGGGGTCAAAGATCACTGTCCTGCACATTTAATAATAAAACACTTTGACTTTGAGAGAGTGTACTTTCAATGACTTTGTGAGAGTGTACTTTCAAAAGATTGAACTTCAGACAAGAGAGTATCATGCAAAATAACTTAAGTGTGTATTTGTATACTACAGCCATAGACCTGAAACACACAGCCAAGTTGTTTTCTTGTCAGTCAGACACTACAATATCCATTACAGGAAACAGGATAGGCATACACATTTCCTGCCCCACTGAAAAGGCACTGCATCAATATCAGACATGAAGTAACGGCATAGTTCATCCCTGTGCTGCTTGGCTCGTGTTGTAGCATTGGTTGTGTGTGGCAGTGAAGGCTGCTGTAGGTCAGGGTCTTGTCTCCATCTTCCTGGGACAGTGTCATGATTTGGTCCTTTCTGGTCAATGATCCCTGCCATGTATTGGTCACAGCTCTCGGTCCACAGGAAGTTGTGCAGAGCACAGCAGGCCAAAACAAAGTCCTCCACTTTGGTAGTGTCATGAATGTTATTGGTGGTTAGAAAGACCCGAACACGATTGGCTAGGATTCCAAAAGCGTTTTCTACCACCCTCCGAGCTCGTGACAGCCTGTGATTGAAGATGCGTTGCTCTACAGATAGCCTGCAGTTCGGATATGGCTTCATGAGGTACTCCTTCAAGGGAAATGCCTCATCTGCCACAATGCAATAAGGAGCCAGCTGGTCAAAAGCAATAAGTGATACAGGGGCAGGGATGTTGGATGCTTTCTTCCTCAGAGCATCCTGCAGTGAGCATCCACCAAACACTCCGCCATCAGAAATCCGCCCATTGCAACCAACATCTACATAAAGGAACTTGTTTTTGCTGTCAACCAGTGCCATTAGGACTATGGAAAATGTGTGTTTGTAGTTGTAGAATGCTGATGTCACACAATACTGTTTGTCTCAGCTAATTATAATGTGCTGTCTTTACATACTAAAAGGAACCCCATATTATTTACATTTCCACAGTCAAGATCATTCACACTTGTTTCTACCCCGGTTCAGTAACCGCCCTACACACCCTGGGTCTGGCTTTACCAATTTGAACATACAAAGGAAGCTCTGAAAATCAGTTGTGTATGTATTGTTATGGATTAAATACTTTCAGCATTTCAAGTACTGCTACTGAAAGGACTTGAATACCACCATTCCATGCACTGACGTCACACAATACTGTCTGGCTAGGATAATGTAGTGTTTAAAAAGATTGTCCAGACCACCTATGTACCTCCACAGTCAAGAGTATTCACAGCTGTCCCTACACCCATACAGTAATTATTCTACACAACTTGTGTGTAACTTTAGATATTTGAACATACAAAGATTGAAAGACAGTTTTGAATGAATTGTTTCTGATTAAACACAGCCACAGTTTCAAATATTGATACTTAATATTACTGATAGTAATAAGTAAGTATTTTACTATTTGTGAAGTGCAGTATCCTTATGTAAAGTACAAGGTGCGTATTGTAAGAAAAATGCTCAACTTCAGCAAACACTGAAATAAAGAGACTTGGAGAACCATGGAGAAAAGTTACAGCCAACAGGGTTACTTTAATCGCAGATCGATAGCATACAACGTATACTAGTCTACACACTGAATCAGTTGGAAACAGCTCCGAACAATCATCCTTCGAATGCTTTTTATACTCAGCGTTTGCTCATTCATGTGTGTATGTGTGTTTTCTGGGAATCTTAAGTTCTCCTGGAACTGAGGTTCGTGTATCAATACATCCTTATTTTTCTTCATCTTTTCTGGCAAAAACAACCGTTTCTATTTCGAAACTTGGCACATCTGTCCCAACGGTCAGGTCACCCTAACCCAGAATGTTCTCCCTCATTTAACCTCCCAAGGCTTGACTTATGCACGAACCACTCAATTTATCTAAACACCTCTTATGGGTCCTTTTGCTGCCAAATCTGACCAGCTGCTTTCTAAACCTTGTGTAACTGACCTTATTTTCACCTTCAGTATAAAATGATACATTATCTGCCTCTACAGACAATCATTCTCACCCAATTTCAGGGATTTTATTTACTTCAGTGTTTTTATATCAGGGAAATGTGCATCCCGGAAAATTTGCAAGTTGAATGAGACAAACATAAATCAGACAAACTGATTGCCATATCCATCTATCTATCTATCTATCTATCTATCTATCTATCTATCTATCTATCTATCTATCTATCTATCTATCTATCTATCTATAGCCTATATACTGTTAATATAGTGACACCTTTAGCTTGCATACCTGTTGCCAAGAAGCGCAGTGTAATCATCAGCCGCTTCCCAAACAAAACGGACCCGGTACCTGGTAGTAAGTGTTCTCCCTCTGGATGACAGGACAAGTTCCTTCAACACGTGAAACTGGACAGGAAAGAGCAGAGCGAAATTTTTAAAATCAGATGTTTCATTTGTCTCCAGCTCTCGACAAAGATTCAGGAAAGCCCCTTGATCCTGTTGCTGCAGTACCCATGATTTCATCCATTTCTTGCGGTTTCTACCTCATTTGTCCTCTCCGCATCTTCCTTTTTTCTTCCACAATCAAAAGACCAAGGGCTGACCATGCCAGTGCCATCTGCAACTTATCAGACATTTTATCAGCTACACGAAACCGTCTGTGGCGAGCAAGAGTAGTGTGAAAATCATAGGCAACCGCTAGCTTCTTCTTTCATGCATTCCTCGGACTTCTGGTTTCCCGAGTTATTTCCTCTCATGCATGCGCAGAACGTACGTGCTGGTTGGCCATCGGATGTAGTCTGTGCGGTGTGTTCAAATGCACTGACACAGGGTGACATAGATGACGGAACAGTCTAAACACGTTTTCCAAACAAATACAACATGTAGCGTTATTAGTGCCAGCAATGGCATTTTACATTGTATACATTAGCCTAATCACGAGCGGAGATTTCCTCTGTTCATATGAAGCCAGGATGACCCCCCCCCCCCCCCCCCGCCTGAGGAAATAATGGATTAATCCTGGAAAGCTATTGATGTAGCATTTTTCTCCTTACGAAAGTAACACAGTGATTATTTAACCATGAGAATTTGGTCAGACGAGAGCATATCAACCAAATAATCGACTAGTCGACCAGGAGACTACAGCCCTACAATTTAGACACTGGGGGACCAAGTCTCCAAGCTTGAGCAGAGAGTTTCCACCAATGAGGACAATGTACAGGACCTGATCCAATGCGTCAAAAACTGGAGAAGGACAACTCTTACTTGAAAGAACAAGCTGAGGGTGCTTTCAACCGAAGCTGGGCTTCCAACCGAAGCTGGGCTTCTAACCTATGCTTCATTTCTGTTCCCGAGAAAGCGAAGGGTAAGGATATCCTCGGTTTTATGACGCGTCTCATCCCACAGCTTCTTGATGGTGCTCCTGCCATTGAGCGCTGTCACCATTCTCCATCCTTCCTCAAGCCAAACTCCAGAGCCGGATCAAGACCGATCCTGGTTAAATTTTTCCACTTCCAGGACAAGCTAAAAATCTAAAGGCTGTCCAGGAAAAAGAAGGAGCGGCAGGGGCATTCTAGAATTGGAGGACATTTTCTGTCCCACCCATTAAATTTCAAATAATCAATGGATAAATCAGAAAAAAATCACTTGTTATTTAAAATATTAAAGTTAAAGGTAAGCATCTACCCTGGATCAGTTCAGATGTGATTGATCTATTTAAACAACGGGATAAAATTGGGAAGATTTACAGGAAAACGAAGGAGGCCGCTGACTGGGAAAAATATAGCTCTTTAAGGAACTTATATATAACTAAAACAAATAATGCTAAATCAGATTTTCATTCAAAACAAGTTTGCATAGTCCAAAACAGTTAAACGTGCAATATGTAATTTTCTGCCGCTAGGCGTCTCAAACCAAAACAATAACAGAAGACGGAGTTGGATGACGTCACGAAGTAGCGTGGGATCATGGGAGTTGTAGTTATATAACAGATACAGATCTAACGTTCCACACTCCATGTAACTGAAACTGACCGTGGCAGTTTTTTTGGCGGAGCGAGCTTCAGCAGCAGAGAAATGCTCATGGACGAGATATATTACTGAAGTTATATTCACTTTATTTTTCACTTTATGCAAATGTGGTCCGTCGGCCGGTGTAGCAGCCCAAGCCGATCTGGTACCTACAACGGATCGTCAAACTCTGATCTAACTATCAGTAGTAACGTTATTTAGGCTGACCAAATGTCCTCTTTTGCCTCTTTTATAAATGCAGTTCATTTACTGGCATCAGCTCAGCATTATAGAAACCTATTGTTAATGTTAGATGTTGTGGTTAGCCAGCCTCCGCTCCATACCGCTCCGCAGCACTGGTGCCCCGGCGAGCAGCAGTGCTTGCAATACACTGGTGGAAATGATTAATATTTCGATAACATCAGCCAGATGTTTGCTTACCTGTCTAGTAGAACACACGCGAGGTCTGCATCAAATTGTAGTCCTAGATTTTCACGAAGCTCTTTCCATCTCGGAAAGGCCACACCAATATTTATCCTGGATTTAGCTGTCTTCTTATCCCAAATTCTTCTGGGATCGCTTGGTTGACCCGTACGTTTCTGTTTTACTGGGTTGTTTACTGGGACAGCTTCGGTGTCAGAAGGTGCAGCAACCGTCAATCCATAACCATGATCCATGACGAGTTAGCTTAGCCTAGCAACAGTAACGTTTATTCTCTGACGTCTCAGCCAGTCTGCTTCTTCTTCTTCTCCTTCATTTAATGTCTATGGTAACTGGAGTTACTCCGCCATTGCGACCTAATGACATGGTCTGTAACTGTTATTAATATTTCATATTTATCTGGGTTTGAAAAATTGTTGGAAACATTTCTGATAATCAAAGTACTCAACTAAACAAAATATATAATATTGGTTTAATCGTTTTTAGAAATTTGTATGTGGAAAAACTACATATTATACCTTTAAAATATAAATACTATGCTCAATAAGTCAAACAAAAATACCAATACACAGATTAGACTCAACAGTAATATCATTCATGAGCTGCACGTTGTTTCAAATGCCTTTAACCAATGCTTCTCCTCTGTAGTTGCTCTCTTGTGTTTGACTCACCTATGTCATGTGATTCTCTTAGTAGCTCTCCATGCAGAAGCTCTTTCTGTTTTCAGAGAATACTACCTGTTGAAGGACAACGATGGTTATGGAACTTAAAGATGACTGCGCACCTGGTGCAGATGGCACTGAGATCAAATTTATTAAATTGGCTGCTCATATTTTAATGTACCTACTCTGTGATGTATTTAATCTCTCTTTATCAACTTTTGCCCTCCCTTCTGCCTGGAAATGCACTATGGTTACACCACATCATAAGGGAGGTGACAACCATGATGTATATTTACATACTGTATGATGCTCCACAAACTAATTCAGAATTTGGTAAAACTGCTTTAAGTTTTAGTGCTCCAACTTCATGGAATGAATTGCAAAAAGTGCTAAAGTTGGAGTCTTTTATTTCACTAACTGAATTTAAGTCCTATCTAAACAAATCACGTCAGTCTGTATGTTCTTGTTTTTAAAGTAATTATTTATTTATTTTTAACATAAGTGTTGTCTAGTCTAGAAATGAGGCTTTTTTAAAAAACTTATTTCCTTGTAATTATTTTTGACATTGTATTGTCTACCACTGTCTATTTATTACTTGTTATTTGTACACTGTCTAATTGTGCTGGCTCTTGGTCAGGGCTCACTTGAAAAAGAGATATCCTATCTCAACGTGACTGTTTTCCCCTGGTTAAATAAAGGTTAAATAAAATAAAATAATAAATAAATAAATATCATCCAATATCTATCATCAACTCTGTAGCCACAATTTTTGAGAAATTAATCTTAGTCACAGTATGTTACAGATGACAGACAACAGACAATATTTTATATCCATGCCAGTCTAGCTGCAGACCTAACTTCTCAACAGCTACAGGTCTTTTGAAATTCACAAATGATGTATTTACTGCCTCTGAAAATGGCAAACTCACTGGTGCAATTTTTCTTGAATTATCTATAGCCTGTGACATTGTTGATCATTACTTACTTCTGGACAAACTCTACTCCATTGGTGTCTCTCAAAACACGTTACTTTGGTTTAATTCGTATCTTCATAATAGACGGCAGTGTGTCAGTATCAATGGATGCCTGATTGTTGAGAAAGGAGTACTTTAAGGGTAATCTCTAGGTCCTCTCCTTTTCTCCATTTTTATTAATGATCTTCTGAAAAGTTGCTCCAACTGTTATGCACACTTGTACAGATCATCCTGAGAACATGCTGATCAAAAGTTATTAAAAGCTTTTCTCTATGTCAAGGGGCGTGGGTGCTAGGGTGTGAGAAATTTTGGCGACTTTTCGATTTCTTGCCATCGAATTTCGAATGGCTGTCCTGTCCACATACTTGTTCTCAGCAGCTTCAAACTTGCTGAACATGATGATGGCTCAGCCCCGAACAGCCAGATATGTTAATATCCCACCTTACTCATATTGCCGGAAGCAGGAAGTGACCAGTTTTTACTTTAACATGTACTAATGACACAAACTTGTCCACATCAACTTCATCCCACTTCTAATGCATGCAGAACAAGTTGGTGAAGCTACGTCTAATGGTGTCCATGTGGCGGCGTGGCCACTGTTGGTCCCTCACGACTAAATACGTTTGGCATTTTGATGGCTTCAGTGACCTCATCTCCTCATGAAAATTGATACATAGGTCAAGAATGGTGAGCTCTTGCATCTGATAGGGGTGTCGCCCATGGGGGGGACAAAATGCCTCTATAGTGCCCCCTTGTAATTTTCAAAAACCCCTCCCCATAGGGTTTTTTTTTTGAGTAGGAACATGAAAATTGGTACACGTGTATGTTGTCCAGAAGCACATAAAAGTCTGTGGCACCAATGGTCTACTCCAAACAGGAAGTCGGCCATTTTGATTTTTGATTTTCTCTCCACATAATTCATCCAAACTGCTTCAAAATCTCTGTACATGATAAGAGCCCCGCCCTCAACGCCTCCATATGCTCGTAGGCAATGTTGCTCATGGCCTTCCCTTGTGGAAACAGGAAATGCCATCTTTTACACCACACCAAACACCACCCTCAAGCTCCTGACCTGATCAACTACATTTTGTGGCCACATGACGATTAAGTTGATAAATCTCCACAGTGACACACATGTCCCGTCATGTTGCAGGCTGCCACGGCGGCAGTGGTGACTTTTCATCCTTCGCCACGGAACATCAACTTGGTATAAATCCTTCATGCATTGTCTGATTTGCTCGAAATTTCACATGTGTGATGAGGGTCCACCCCTGAACGCACCTGGCCACATCTGGTTACGCTCGTATTGCCACTTGGTGGATGAACGAAACATTGCGTTTTTTCGCTTCTGCCAGGTTTTTTTCTCCCTTCTCGCTTCACGCCACAGCCCCCGCATGCCTCAGGTCCACGCGGTTGCATGGGGGAGCGAGGGCCCGATCACAGCTGCTTGCAGCTTTAATTATTATTGCTATTTTGTACAAACCCCAATTCCAGTGAAGTTGTGACATTGTGTAAAATGTAAATAAAAACAAAATAAAATGATTTGTAAAAAGTCTTCAACCTATATTCAATCGAATATACCACAGACAAGATATTTAATGTTTAAACTGATAAACTTTATTGTTTTTTTGCAAATATTCACTTGTTTTGAATTTGATTCCTGCAACGCGTTCCAATCAAGTTTGGACAGGGCCATGTTTACCGCTGTGTGACATCACCTTTCCGTCTAACAACACTCAATAAGCGTTTGGGAACAGAGGACACCAATTGTTGAAGCTTTGTAGGTGGAATTCTTTCCCATTCCTGCTTGATGTACAATTTCAGTTGTTCAACAGTCCGGGGTCTCCGTTGTCGTATTTTGCGCTTCATAATGCGCCACACATTTTCAATGGGAGACAAGTCTGGACTGCAGGCAGGCCAGTCTAGTACCCGCACTCTTTTACTACAAAGCCACGCTGTTGTAACACGTGCAGAATGTGGCTTGGCATTGTCTTGCTGAAATAAACAGGGACATCCTTGAAAAAGACGTTGCTTCGATGGCAGCATGTGTTCCTCCAAAACCTTGATGTACCTTTCAGTATTGATGGTACCATCACAGATGTGTAAGTTGCCCATGCCATGGGCACTAACACACCCCCATACCATCACAGATGCTGGCTTTTGAACTTTGCGCTGGTAACAATCTGGATGGTCTTTCTCCTCTTTTGCCTGGAGTACACGACGTCCATGATTTCCAAAAACAATTTGAAATGTGGACTCATCAGACCATACACACTTTCCCACTTTGCATCTGTCCATTTCAAATGAGTTCGGGCCCAGAGAAGGCGGCGGCGTTTCTTGATATTATTGATGTATGGCTTTCGCTTTGCATGGTAGAGTTGTAACTTACACTTGTAGATGTAGCGACGAACTGTGTTAACTGACAATAGTTTTCTGAAGTGTTCCTGAGCCCACGCAGTAATATCCTTTACAGAGTGATGTCGGTTTTTGATGCAGTGCCGCCTAAGGGATTGAAGGTCACGGGCATTCAATGCTGGTTTTTGGCCTTGGCGCTTACGCGTAGAAAGTTCTCCAGATTCTCTAAATCTTTTGATGATATTATGGACTGTATATGATGGAATCCCTAAATTCCCTGCAATTTGACGTTGAGAAACATTGTTCTTAAACTGCTGGACTATTTTTTCACGCAGTTGCTCACAAAGTGGTGATCCTCGCCCCATCTTTGCTTGTGAATGACTGAGCCACTTGGGAAAGCTCCTTTTATACCCTACCATGACACTCACCTGTTTCCAATTAATCTGTTCACCTGTGGTATGTTCCAATCAGGTGTTCTTTGAGCATTCATCAACTTTCCTTGCCTTTTGTTCCCCGTCCCAGCTTTTTTGAAACATGTTGCAGGCATCCATTTGAAAATTAGCAAATATTTGCACAAAAACAATAAAATTTATCATTTTAAACATTAAATATCTTGTCTTTGTAGTGTATTCAATTGAATATAGGTTGAAGATGATTTGCAAATCATTTCATTCTGTTTTTATTTACATTTTACACAACGTCCCAACTTCATTGGAATTGGGGTTTGTATTTCCATTTTTTGTTATGATATACTCTTCCTCATTCTCACATCCTCCCATTTCTCTGTGTCTGTCCACAGTTTGACATCAACCAGCTGATGACCTCAGTGAATGTAAGCCAAAACCTCAGTCCCATCCACAAGCCACTCGAGTCTCCCAGCAGCGTTGGCAGCAGTGGCAACAGTGGTGGGAGCATGGGCGGGGCCAGCAGCACAGGCGTGGAGCAGTCGCTGGTGGACCGTACCAAAGGCTTCTTCCCCGATGAATCAGAGCCCCTGCTTCGCTGTGATTCCACCTCAAGCAAAGACTCAGCCCTCAGTAGGAATGGCTCCTTCATTACCAAAGGTGAGCAAGTTAGCCCTGAATCTTAGCGCTGTTCAGAAACTGCAGTGAGTCACTGGTATGACTGTACTGTTAGCATGATGTGATAGAAATTGCACCTTCATTACTGTGAATTATGAAAGTTCAGTCAGACAAACATAACCGATACTTGCCAAACTTGAGATCTTCAAACTTGAGACCTCCAAATATGGCAGATTTTGAAACCAAAACTTCTGGGGACTTGTCCTATAAAAACTTACATTTCAGAGTGTTTATTTCCTGCATTCTGGTGACTGAAACAATAACTGCTTTTAATTTTACCTTTACTTCTCAAGGAAGAATTTAGAATAATTCGCCCCTCTGGCATTAACTTGAGTGAATCTCTTGCATAGGCAATTGTCCTTATTTTCTCATTCATTCATGTGACCCCTGTACTTAAAGGATAACTTAGGTATTTTTCAACCTGGGCCCTATTTCCCCATGTGTATGTGTGCGTATGATTCATAGGTACAACTCATTTTAAAATTGGTTCAGTATTGAGGAAGCCGGCAGCCGCGAGGAATATATGGGGACAAATGCGTCCCGTATAAGTTTGCGCATTAAAAGTGCTTTTTTCGCCACTGACCGGTTCAGATCACCAGTGCTATCTCTGTAAATAGCATACTAAGCATTCCCTTACCTTTCACTTCCTGTTGGCTGTGTGTGACGTCATCTCACAAGAGCTTTGCTTGTTGCTGGAAGAAAACAGAGGAGCCATGCTGAGTGCCGCACAGAGTGGCGCTGGTTGCCCCGGAGTACAGTTGAGAGTTTGGTAACACTTTAGATTACAGCCCGCAATTTACACCGTAACTATTGAGTAGTTACGGTGTAATCTGTTGTACTAACGGTGTACCAGTGTAGTACGTACCAATACATATATGTAGGTACAGGGGAACAAGATGTTAAGTTATGGAATAAGGGGCTAACAATTTGTGAATTTACAGAGAATTTATATTATAGGTATTTTTAACTACTGAGTACCTATTCTATTATAACAGGGTATGTGCAACCTATATTGATCAATAATATGGACGTTTGGGGGAATTTACAGAAAACTTATACAATAGATATTTTTAATTACAGGGTACTTATTCTGTTATTACAGGGTACAGTATGACAATAAAACTGAAAAATCAGAGGGGAGATTTCTGCAGCAAGTACTAAATCAGATCTCAAACCAGCATAAAATGGACTAACTGGCAACTGGAATAACCTTGTGTGAGTAGAAGACGTTTCGCCTCTCATCCAAGAAGCTTCTTCAGTTCTAAAAGAGTCTGGTGGGGAGTACCAGATATTTATCCACCAGGAGGGTGGTGGCAAAAAACAAGTGGTCATATGACCCAAAACCAATAGACTCGTTAGGTGTTAATGTGAGTCGTTGGCCTTGATGGGCGGTCGTTACCCCTCCCAGCCCTCTTAGGAGGGTCGTTGGGGGTCACCTGACTGCAGGTGGGAATGAGTCTGAGGCCCCCTCCTCTGTTTAAAGATGGCCGTTCTAGTTTAACATGAATGGCTTATTTTACCCCTCTCTCAAACCATCTGTCCTCTCTGGCTAGAACGCGCACCTTGTGATCATCAAAGGAGTGCCCCTTCTCCTTGAGGTGGAGGTGGACTGCTGAGTCCTGGCCTGTGGTAGTGGCCCTCCTGTGTTGCGCCATGCATTTGTGTAATGGCTGCTTAGTCTCTCCAATGTACAGGTCAGAGCATTCCTCATTGCACTGCACCGCGTACACCACATTGCTTTGTTTCTCCCTTGGAATTTTGTCCTTGGGATGGACCAGCTTCTGCCTCAGAGTGTTGCTGGGCTTCAAGTGTACTGGGATCTGGTGGGTGTTAAAGATCCTCCTGAGTTTCTCTGAAACTCCTGCCACTACTACTGCTACAACTACTGCTACTAAATCAGATGTGATTTTATTTCAAAATGACCTAATTACAAACAAACAGTCAATGTACATTGTTCCTTTATATTTTCAGCGGGTAGCCTATACAACTACACGGTATATCTGTGCTTTTACTTCGGAACAAAGGTCCAGGTGACAGTATGTTGTCATGGATGCTGTTGGCATCTGAAGACTGTCGCTCACCTCACCAGCATTACATTACTTGACTTCATGACTCCGCTTCCCGATGGCAGACAGATTTCAGCACAAAAATACTAGTCGGTTGAACCAGTATTTCTGTTGATTTTGCAGATTTACTATGCTACACAAAACTTAAACTAAGGGGGCATTGCAAAACTCTGTAAAACTACACTAAAGCATACATTTCCATTTCCAAATATTTATTTGAAAACGAAACCATTCATACGGTCAATAAAAACTATTTTGTTAATAATAAAAAACGAATGTAGCCTAATCTCAACAGTGACTGTGCCAGCCGGCTGGACTGCGGCTGAACCACTTCCAATGTTCATTCATTCATTCAATCGCGAGTTCGATGTGTGTGTGTGTGCGTGCGTTTGTTAAGCAAAGCCACTTATAACTGGCGACACGGCGCAGCAGCAAATGTTTGTTTCATTTTTGTGTGCTTCTGAGCAGACGGGCAGCATAAACAATGAAGTTGGGTCATTCCTACTAGATGGTGCGATTTGAGTCCCCATAACATAGTATGGCATATTTTGTGTAAATATGGGCTAATACTTATTTCTAACAGCTTGGCTTACATGGTGAACTGCCCTCTACCATAGAATACAATGATATGTACGCACGATTAATTAAATTTAAAATAAGTACCCTAATTTTAGGACAAGTAGGCTAAACTGCCATGTCCCCAATCATGTTTGCTCAACATAAGTTACAAATAAGTTCTAAGTAATAGAAATCAAACAAATTCTACATTTTTCATTACTGTTGTATAGCCTCATATATAATATTCCTCACCAAATGTTATGTTTTGTTATTAATACATTTTTACTGCTTAAAATTTAAAAAACAAAAATGTTGTGTCCCTGAGCCAACTGTCCCCCCTGTTACTCTTATGCAAATCAATCAATCAATCAATCAATCTTATTTACAAAGCCAGGTATCACAAATCATAATTTGCCTTACAGGGCTTTACAGCATACGACATCCCTCTGTACTTTGGACCCTCACAGCGGATAAGTAAAAACTCCCCCAAAAAAAACCTTTAACGGGGGGAAAAAAACGGTAGAAACCTCAGGAAGAGCAACTGAGGAGGGATCCATCTTCCAGGACGGACAGACGTGCAATAGATGTTGTATAGAACAGATCAACACAATAAATTAATGATAATCCGACCATTTAGAGCTTTAGAAGTTAACAGTAGGATTTTAAATTCAATTCTGGATTCTACAGGGAGCCAGTGCAGAGAAGCTAAAACAGGAGAAATATTATCTTGTTTCTTAGTTCCTGTTAGTACACGTGCTGCTGCATTCTGAATTAGCTGGAGAGTTTTTAAGGACTTACTAGAGCTACCTGATAATAGAGAGTTACAGTAATCCAGCCTTGAGGTAACAATAACGTGGACCAATTTTTCTGCATCTTTTCGGGTCAGGATAGGCCTAATTTTCACAGTATTACGCAGATGAAAAAATGCAGTCCTTGAGGTTTTAAATGAGAATTGAAAGACAGATCTTGATCAAATGTTACTCCAAGGTTTCTTACGGTAGTGCTAGAGGCCAGAGCAATGCCATCGAAAGAAACTATGTCATCAGATAAAGAGTCTCTGAGTTGTTTGGGCCAAGAACAATAACTTCAGTTTTGTCTGAATTTAACATCAGGAAGTTGATGCTCATTCAGGTTTTTCAATCAATCAATTCAATCAATTTTATTTATAAAGCCCAATATCACAAATACAATTTGCCTCACAGGGCTTTACAGCATACGACATCCCTCTGTCCTTTAGACCCTCACAGCGGATAAGGAAAAACTCCCCAAAAAAACCCCTTTACCGGGGGAAAAAAATGGTAGAAACCTCAGGAAGAGCAACTGAGGAGGGATCCCTCTTCCAGGACGGACAGACGTGCAGTAGATGTCGTACAGAACAGATCAGCATAACAAATTAACAGTAATCTGTATGACACAATACAGTAATCTGTATGACATCCTCGGTAATGACAGTAGCTTACAACAACATTCATGAAAGTAATAATACTGTTGTTATAGTTCTGGCTACTGTGGTACAATATGTTGAAAGTATATATTAGTATCAGGCAGTCTACATGTATGATAATATCATATGTCTATAATAGCAGTAGAAGTATGACTAATGATTAATGATGGCAGCAGCAGCAGCAGCAGCAGCAGCAGCAGCAGCAGGCATCTGGCAGGACCACGGCAGCAGCACAACCACACACGTCACACTATCCAGGCACCGCTGCAATACGAGTTAACCAGAGAGACAGTGGAGCACAAAGGCTCCGGAGAAGAAACCGAGTTAGTTTTTATGTCTTTAAGAAAATTATGAAGTTTAGTTAATTGATTACTTTCTTCTGGCTTCATAGATAAATACAACTGTGTATCATCCGCATAACAATGGAAATTTACAGAGTGATTTCTAACGATGTTACCTAAAGGAAGCATATATAGAGTAAATAGGATTGGTCCGAGCACAGAACCTTGCGGAACTCCACAACAATCTTAAGTATGTAAGGATGATTCATTATGAACGTGAAAACACTTAAAATGATCAGATAAATAAGATTTAAACCAGCTTAGTCCAGAACCTTTTGGGCAATTTAAGTGTTCCAGTCTCTGTAGCAGAAGTTGATGGTCAATTGTGTCAAACGCCGCACTAAGATCTAATAAAACAAGTACAACTAACTAGTGCTGTGATGTACTCTAAATCCTGAATGAAATTCCGAAAATAAAAAATCACACAGCTGGTCTGTGACTATTTTCTCAAGGATCTTTGAAAGAAAGGGAAGATTAGATATTGGTCTATAGTTGGCTAACACCTCTGGATCCAGGGTGGGCTTTTTTTAGGAGAGATTTAAAAGACTGTGGTACATAGCCTGTCAGTAAGGATATATCAATCATGTCTAATAAATGAGTGTTAACCAAAGGTAAGACCTCCTTGAGTAGCCTAGTTGGGATGGGGTCTTCGAGACACGTTGATGATTTAGATGAAATCACTGCGGTCAATTCTTGAAGAGAAATTGGGGAGAAGCAATCTAAATATATATTGGGTCTTACAGCTGTGTTTGAGGTTAGATAGATACTATCTGAGGACAGGAGGTCATGAATTTTGCCTCACATAGTTAGAATTTTGTCATTAAAAAAGCTCATAAAATCATTACTGCTAAGGGCTAAAGGAATACAAGGCTCAATAGAGCTGTGACTCTCAGTCAGCCTGGCTGAAAAGAAACCTGGGGTTATTCTTGTTTTCTTTTGTTAATGCTGAGTAATAGTTTGCTCTGGAATTGCGGAGCCCCCTCTTATACATTTTGAGACTGTCTGCCCAGATTAAATGAGATTCTTTCAGTTTGGTTAATCGCCAAGTCCTTTCAAATTTTCACGATATTTGTTTTAACTTACGGGTTTGAGAGTTATACCAAAGAGCGAACTTTCTTTGCTTTGTTAACTTCTTTTTAAGAGGAGCTACAGAGTCGAGTGTTGTTCGCAGCGAGCTACGGCGCTATTGACAAGATGATCAATTTGAGAGAGGTTAAAGTCGGCACGGGAAACCTCTGTTACTGAAGGACTTGGTATTGAATTTAACGATGGAGTAATCATTTCCTTAAATTTTGCGACAGCGCTATCTGATAAACATTTAGTAAAGTAACTGTTGCTAAGTGGTGTGTAATCGAGTAAAAAGAAATCAAAAGTAATCAAATAATGATCCGATAGTGAGGGATTCTGTGGAAAGACTGTTAGGTTATCAATTTCAATTCCATACATCAGAATTAGATGGAGGGTATGGTTAAAACAGTGAGTGGGTTCATGTACACCCTGACTGAAGCCAATGGAGTCTAATAATGAGATAAACGCGATAGCCAGGGAGTCATTATCAACGTCGACCTGAATGTTAAAATCGCCTACAATAATAACTTTATCTGATTTAAGAACTAAACTGGATAAAAACTCTGAGAATTCAGAAACAAATTCAGAGTACAGGCCAGGAGCACGGTACACTATAACAAATAAAAGTGGCTGCGAGGTTTTCCAGGTCAGATGTAAAAGACTAAGAATGAGGCTTTTAAATGAATTATACTCTGGTTTAGGTTTAGGGCTGATTAACAGACTAGAGTTAAAAATGGCTGCGACTCCCCTTCCTCGGGCGCTGCATCAAGGAATGTATTATTATGACTGGGAGGAGTGGATTCATTTAGACTGTCATATTCGTCTTGACACAGCCAGATTTCGGTGAGACTGAGTAAATCAATATGATTATATGAAATTAATTTGTTTACTAACACATTGTTTGCTGGACACCACCTGGACAGCCAGCGATTAAATGATGACATGTGGCTAAACATGTCATCAGAGGTCAGATGTGGGAGGGGTCCAGAGAAAACTACGGAGTCCGACATCGTTTTTGCATATTCATACACCGAGGCAATATTAATTTTAGTGAGTGGGGAGTGGGGAAAAGCGGTTGGAAACGTGAACAGGCTAGTGGTGAGCCGTGGGCTTCGGCTTGGAGCTGCGCTTCTGGCAAACATTTACCCAACCTCCTGGCTGAATGGGTGTTACCGGAGGACCGCTAGCGGAGGCTATGCTATGTGGCTCCATACCGGCTAAAGGGAACTGGCTAACTACCGCAGCTTATTGAATGGTTTTCCATGGTGTGGAGCCGTGCTTCTAATTCACTAAGCCTCGCCTCCAACACAGCAAATAAGCTACACTTTTTACAATTACCACTGTCGCTAAAGGAGGCAGAGGCATAGCTAAACATTTGGCACACCGAGCAAGAAAGAGCAGAGGGAGAAGCCATTGCTAACTGTTAAGCTAACGTAGCTAACAAGGCTAGTAACGTGCAAACAACAGCTAAGAGATTAGCAGGGAAATCGTAAAAAGGAGGAGAGCTATAAGTGCTTAAACAGAACTAGTGTGGGTTAAGTCTTGAAGTAGATGTTAAAGCAACTGAAGTGAGAAAGCAGAAAGCAGGCTTGTAGAATTCACTACAGCAGCACAGAGATGCTGTCACAGAAACACTGGAAATGACACAACTTGCAAAGATCCCTGAACACACCCCCTGATTCTTCATCTAGTCACATGACACAGGAAGTAGCTTACATTTTTGGAGGGAAAATCAAATACAAGAAGCAAAGTAAGTACCACTCTTTAATCAACCTTTTTTCCCAATGTTTTAGAATGCTTGACTGATGTGGTAAAGCATAACATGTCCACCCTGTTACGCTTATTTATTGTGGAAACCGATCATTTGAGGTGATTTTGAAAATATGGTTTGGAAATATGTTAAAAATCTTCCTTGGCTGTCACCAAATGCTAGCTTGTTTTTCATCACATGAGTAGTAATGGATAACTTTAGCATAAAATGTCCTCCCTGTTACCTTCCCCCCGTTACTGTTTTGCACAGTAACAGGGGGGACACACAGTAACAGGGTGGACGTAAGAAAGCTAGATGAACAAGTTTTTCCAGCATGTGTTGGTTTTTATTATTAACTGATTATTAATTGATTAGTTATATACTATAAGATTTGTTAAATTGGCATGCTTGTACTTGTACTTCCTTGTCAAGGAACGGCGCCCCTGTCTGCTGCAGAAAAGCAGCAACGTAACAGGGCACGTCGGGATGCAGACCCTGAAAGAAGGCAGCAATACCTCAATAAAGAGAAGGATAGGTGGAGAAAGAGAAGAAGGAAGAATAAAGAAAGTGTCAGACAGAGACACAGAGAAAGAAATGGCAAGAAAGGAAGAGGAAGCTTAGGGAAAGAGCCAGGACAATGACCCCTCCTCCAAGTCCAGACACTCCCCCAGAAGCAGAAAATGCCCCAGTACCAGGGCCCTCAAGGTTAGAAGAGAGTTGATGGTTGTGACTGAGTGAGTGAATGAGTAAATTTGTTTGCAGTCACATCGTGTAAATAAATCAATCAATAAATGTATACATAAATAAATATATAAATAGGGGAGTTTAGGGAGTTAATAAAGGGATGGTCTTACAACCACAGGTACAAAGCACAACTCACTTTAATGTGGCTAATGGCCTAAAATTGTTGTATACAAAGCCAAATATATGTTAGAGTGACTGTAAATTGTGATAATATGCTTATTGTGTTTTAGGCAATATATTGTTGGACGGAAGAATGTCAGGCGAGGGAGAAGGAGGCTGCAGAATGAAATTGAACAGCTACAGGCCTTATTTGAGAGGGAAAGGAAGAAAAAAGAAAAATGCAAGAAGAGGTACCAGAGCTTGGCAGGAGTGAAGAAATCGTCACATTCTGTTGTGGATGCACTGCTACACAATCAAACAGTTAACAACACCATTAGGAGAAGATTATTATTGCAGGAATCAATGATTGAGGACATCAGAAATAAATACAAAAACACCAAGAAAGAACAGGAGAAACAAAATTATGGCAAAAACAATTGGAAAAATTATAAAGAAATACAGGCTGCAAAGGGCTGTACAGGTGACTCTGGGATTTTCAAAGAAGCAAGGCCAAAGACCAGATGGAGGGCTCATAACCTTTGAAAAAAAGTTGAGCAACAGATTACCAGCTGAATGCAAAGAGAAAGTAAAGGCTTTCTTTTTAAGAGACAACGTCAGCCGGATGACAACAGGAAAAAAGCAAACTGTCACTCAAAAGAAAATGAAAAAACAGAAACGTTTGCTAACCGACACAATGAAGAAACCTGTCAGTGTGGAACCCATGAGAACTTACAGTTCATGGCCAACCCCCTGTACAGCCATGGTCTGACAGCATCGGAAATGTCAAATGCAACAATATGCAATCCCAAATCCAAACTCTGTGCATATGGTGAGTGTAAAGACTGTGTTCTCTCAACACATGCAATGTTGAGAGCTCCTACAAACACAGACATAGCCATTACCCAGTGGTCTCTGGAGGACAATAACAACTGAATGATGGAGAGGAGTCTGGGAGAAGGTCAATGTTTATCGTAAAAATAAAAAAAAGTGATGACAACAGAGGATGCACTTGTAATTGAATTCCAGGACAGACTCTTCAGATTTAGGCAGCACATCTTTAATGTCCGATGGCAGTACAGAGCCTACAGACAGCTGAGGGAAAACTCGGGGAACAATGAATGTCTACTACATGTAGATTTCAGTGAGAACTACTCCTGTAAATATGCACCACAAATTCAATCTGTCCATTTTGGAGGGTCACACCAGCAAGCAACCCTACATACTGGAGTGCTATACACTGCAGCCGAACTGTCCCCAGTGACTTTGTGCTCAATCTCACCTCCAGGCGGCATTATCCTCCAGCTATCTGGGCCGACTTTGACCCTGTGTTAGACATGGTGAGGGAGAGATACCCTCTGATCAATCACCTCCATGTCTTCAGTGATGGCCCAGCTACCCAATACGAACAGAAGGGCAACTTTTACCTACTATCAAAAGAGCCTCTCAAGAAAGGCTTCAAAGATATCAGCTGGAATTTCTTTGAAGCTAGCCACGGAAAGGGGGCTCCTGATGGTGTAGGGGGTACCCTTAAAGGAACAGCTGACCAAATTGTGCGGCATGGAGGAGATATGTTCCACCAGTTGAGGTACTTGGGCACTTCGGTGGAACTTTTTCTTGTGGGAGTAGGAGATGTTGAAAGGAAAGTGCATGAAATGATGGATGGGCCCCCGCTTGTGCCAGTCAAAGGAACAATGAAAATCCACCAAGTCATCAGCCTCTCTCCAGGGACAATTAAGTACTGTGACATAACTTGCCTATGCCAGACAGACAAAGGTGTACTGGATTGTCCGTGCTATGGGCTGAAGGAGGTGAGCCTAGGAGAAGAGGCACACCCACATCACACCAAAGAACCATCCCGACCTGAGGTCATCACAAAAGAAAACATTGGGCAGTGGTGCATTGTGACCTATGATGGTGAACCCTACCCAGGAATCATCCTGGAGTTGAAGATGATGTGAGAGTCAAGTGCATTCGCAAGAATGGGACCAACAAATTCTACTGGCCAAGTCCACGAGACGATGTTTATTGGTACATGGATGACCAGATTGTGTGCCTGATGAGAGAGCCACAACCTTTAAACAAGAGGTCTGTCCAGCTGGAGAAGACAGTGTGGACTTTCTCAGAAAAACACCAGGGGTCCGTTTCACAAAGCAGGTTCAACAAACTCTTATTCTAATCCTGAACTCTGAGTTGGTCTTCTCTGAGATAGTAAACTCTGAGTTTCCAGTTCCAGAACAGCTGATTTGAATCAGTTTAATCAACTTGGAGTAGTTTCACCTGGAGTTAAGCGCATGCACCACAACTATAGAAAGCCAGCATCAATGGAGCCCCGATTTGACGAGTGACCATGGCAACGGGGAAGAGGAGGGCTGCGTTTTTCATCCCACTAGAATTAGAAATCTTAATGCGCTCATACGGCAAGTTTGAACATGTTTTCAAAAAGAAGTGCATAAGTTTAAATGTAGTCCTTTGCAATCACAATAATATTACAGGGGAAAACTGCTTTAATGGTAGCCTATTAATTTATTTCATTTAGGTGCAATCCCGCGGGGGAGAAGCGCACTTGGCAGCAGTTTAGGATGAAATATAAAAACATTGTTCAAACAGGTAAGACCTCGGCGTAATCTCATGGGGGTACCTCATTTTGATCACGTTTTACATTGTAAAGTAAATATTAAGTGGCTGTTTGACTGTGCAGTTGTTTTATCCCCAACATAATGGCGTTTTCACACACATAAATGTCTTCTCATCTATATCACGTTCTGTTAAATAATTAAGCCTATTTAAACTAACACAGACTTCTACTCAGCCAACAGAAAGAAGGCAGATGCCCGTAAAAGGAGCACACTTTTCTGACAGTTGCCTTACTCAAGTGCTCAGCATCTCCGACATTGTACAAAAAACTTCCATTTGTGAAGAAACGCAGCGCAACACACAAAATCTGCTGGGATGTGACAGCATGACTACGATTGGTAATGTTGCAAATGTAAGGATGGATTAGGTTGTGTATGTAGATGATGGACTGTGACGTGAAACGGTACAGCTCAAAAAGATAATTGTGTGGAAATGCTAGAACATCTGTGTGGTCTGATAACCATCTCCCGACGAATATTTAATTCTCTGCGCAGTAATGCTGCACCTTCATCCACGGGATCGTTATCAAAAGGACATGCCATGTTAGTGAAAAAAGTCGCCACCTACTGTGCCTAATGGACTTCTAATATACTGACTCTGATTTTTTAAATGCTTTTTTTTAAAATGACAGACGGCAGAACTACGCTACACCAAAACTCGCCTGCTGACTGAATGAATGAGGAAATCAAATGGAGTGTGTGGCTCTGAAAGAGGGAGGAGACAGAGAGAAACTCGAAGTTCACTGAGAAAAACCTGGTCCCGACCAGGTTAGGTTCATAGAGTCTGTTACTGTGTGTTTTTTGAAAATAATTAAATAAAAATAACAAATACTAAGCATTTCTTTGTGTTTGCTTGCAGTGTGTGAATTGGCAAAATGAAATCACTTGCAAATAAAAGCAAATTCCATTTAAATTCCCATTAATTTGAAAAGAAATGTGTTGAAATTACATTGTGCCTTAAAATAGAGCAAGACTTTTTGTGAATACACTTGTTTATGAATATTTGACAAAATAAATATTTCAAGGGTAAATCAAGGGACATTTTAATTCTTAGAAAGTGGAACTATTACAATCATTGTGCATTCAAAACATATATTAACAGAGATGAGAATGTCCCATAACAGGGTGGACATTTGGTCTCTCAAAGACCAAGTGGTCTTCAAAGAATTTGGTCAAAATTATTAGACCATAATATCCTGAGCTGGATCAATATAGTTTTCTTATAGTTCAATAAGTCCTCATTCAGATAAAATAATAAAATCATGGAAAATTTAACTTTTTTTTTTTGATAAAGTAAACCAGGCTGAAATGGCACCGAATAGTAGGAGTGACCCAGTTACATATGACGGCCTGCCCGTTGCGGCGTGCTTGGAGGGGCGCTGTAATTCTGGCGCTCCTAGTGATATAGCGTTCCTTTGTGAGACAGTCAGGTTTCTTTCCTGTAGCTCATTTAAGTGTTTATTGGCCTCATATACCAACACCTCTGGGTTTAATTTCACTTTGCGCTTTCTCTCCAAACTCGCCATGCTCCAAACCATAAAATAAGCAAAACCCTCATTTAAATAGGGTGTCTCCAACACGTTTGCACCTGTTGTCATTTGCGCAAGCACTCTTCGCAAAATTCTAGATTGCGCAGGCAAATTAGTACACGCAAATTGGGATCTTAGTAGATCCGGCCCAAAGTGTTTTGTTTTGGGATGTTTTCACCCCTTTCTTCCTCTTCTAAGGAAGAAGGTGGAAGAAAGACGTTTTTCTATTAATTCAGGTTTATTACAACATTGTATAATTTAAATCTGTACTGCAAATATTGTCATTATTTATTTATTTTAATTTATTGTATAATTTATTGTATGATTTATCACTCGGTGACACACCTACACACGTTATTTATGTATGTCAAAAATGTTTTGTCTTCATTACATAGGCTATCTAACATGGATTAAATGTATGAAATGCGATGTATGAGATGTAGACGGCACTGCTGTTAACCTACTTTCCAGCAAACATACGGTGGGTAATTACTTGAATATATTTACTGGCACAAAACAGTCTGGTTTGTGGCTCCTGTCAAATGTAACATTAACTGAACAAATGAAAAGTGTTGTTGGAGTGTTAGCTCGCTAATCATTTACTAGCTACCGAACGTTCACATCCAAGCTAACGTTGTGCGTCCAGCTAAAAGAGCAAAGCGTTAACGTTACCCTGCAGCTTTTACAACCTGACACTTATGATTGCTCTAATAGAATTTAAAGTGTCATTACATCCAATGCAATAGAATATAATGCATGTGGGTTTGTGTCTTACAGACACAGAAACATGTTCAGGTGATTTTATTGACATAGCAACTTTCAGTAAGCTAATTACTGTCCTGTCATGCACTACAGCGCTGAAGTTAGCTTGCGACTCGTCACATCCGATTCAGGATGAAAGGAAATTATTATTATTACAATGCTCTTCAAGTCAATTCAAATGTGATACAACATACCAAAATTGGCTTTGATGGTCTGATGTATAGGGCTTTGGATTTATAGACTTTATGTATGAGATTTGCATCCAGCTCTTGTCCAGCACACATTTTGGGTGAAATCAATCTGTTGCCACATGTCATCAGAAACTCGAGGCTGAAAAACAGTGGGTAAAAATGCAAAAGGTTAAAAAAGGGTCCAAAAAACTTTTTGGGATGCACAGGACGCATTGAAACACTGACAACCCGTGTTCCATTTTAACTTTGAAGATGGACACAGCAGAAAACCAGCAGTCAGAAAAATAAATGAGGAATGTAAGCGATGCCAAAAAATATCAAATGTGCTAAATAACTGGCTTAATGGCAGGCCCGGACTGGCCCACGGGAGAACCGGGGAGTTCCCTGGTGGCCTGGCCCGCGAGTGGCCTGCTCTGGCCTGTCTTTTTTTTTAAGGTGCGCTCTGTAGCGCAGGCTGTGCAGCGCAGGTGGCTGTGCCGGCTGGCAGAGTGCCCGCCCGCTGTCAGAAATGATAGGTGCTTGTCAGTATTTGTCACAACAATTGGTCAAAAAGGGTTTTTTGTTGATACAAGACGTGATTAGTTTGTTGCGCTTTCCGCCCACGCCTGGCCCCAAATTGGCATACCTGTAAACTGAAAACAGCTTGGTTGTGGAGAGTCAGGTGGAGCAGAGAGCAGAGGGTGTGTACGTGTGCCTGTGTGTGCAGACTGTGCAATAGGAGCTCTGCAGCTCAGCAGTGCTGTTACAATGGACCGCAAAAAGAGGAAAGGTGGAGCTAAACGGGAGAGAGATGAAAAAAACAAAAACAGGGCCATTGAGGAGGAGGTGGCCAAATGTCATAAACTTAGAGATATGTTCAGAGCCCCCCCAGCCCCCAGCAGCAGCGTGATGTCATCAAATGACGATGCTGTAACAAGTAAGTTAACATAGAAAAGTAAGAAAACTGGTTATTCTCAACATGAGGTCCGGGGAGGATGGGGACCGACCCGAGGCCAGATAAATGATTGATGATAAGCTATTAGAGCCATTTGGTTCCATTTTGTATAGAGCAGCACAGGCTGAAACAGTTTGGGGACCCCTCTTAAGGATAGGCTCTTACCTGTCTAAGTTCAAAAGTTTTCAATATCTATCTAATGTTACTGAAATAAGATCAGATAAGTTGAAGTTGCTGCTGACTTATATTTTTACTTGTTTTACTGTTGCATTGAATATAGGTGTTGCCATATTGATTATGATATGCTGACATCAAAATGATTTGCTGACAAAATAATACAATCATGTTGTTTAGTTCAGCATAATACCCATTCATATAGGAGTCCTGGTTTATTGAGGGGCACATTTGGTGAGGGTAGGGAAGAGAAAAGCACTGGACAGGAGGACTATGAGTAGAGTTGCTGTTACAGTTGTGTTTAATAGTGTGACTGTCAGTCTGGAATAATGAGCTTTGGTGATTACTTAGCCCATATGTGTGTCCGTGTGCATGTGCACGTGTGTAAGCACTTAATGTGTGGATTGGGTGGCCTGGGTGGATGTATGACTCCTGGCCTGAATTTTTTTCCCAGTCCGGCCTTGTTCTAAAGGTAAAAACAAGTCTAAGTATAATAAGTACAGTGTTATTCTACCTGGACCTGGTCTAATGTGGTTGCTGGAGAAATATCAGTGAATCACCCTTTTTCTGTTTTCATAAGTAAAATAAAGGTTTCACGATTCTGAAACTGTGTTTTAAGGCAACAGCCTTGTACATGGGGCGCCTGCTCGACCACTAAGCCAGCAGCGCCCCACTTTTTAATTATTCTAAGTGGTGCAAAACAGGAGAATGAACCATTAATAATGTTTCCCAGAACCTTCACGTAACTGGGAAATCGGAATCTACAAATCAGAAGCTAACTTTAGTGTTGTTACTGCGCTGGCTAAACTTTCCTCCTTTGAACTTATATACAGTTATTATTGCTTTGCTGCCGATTAGCAGCATATCAAACATGTCCTATTCTGCATTTATGTTTTGTTAGTAAAGTGAAATAAAAGGGAAAGTCACTCATGCTTCTGGTTTCATGGCTTATTGCTAGATGACTACTAATGTTGCAAGCTTGTTCCACACGCTAATTGGAAATTAACTGCAACTTTTCCATTATTAATGAGCTACATATTTATAATGGTCTGTTGACAAACTAGAAACTAGGCGCTGATTTTAGTTAGCTATACAGTATTTCTTGTATAGCCTTACATAGACCATTAATATTGTATTTATTCACATCTAGAGTGCCAGTGATGATGGCTTTGCGGCTGTGTGGCCAACAGTTTGATGGCTTCTCACCAACTGGGAGACATCATGGCTGTCAGAAATCCAGATATCTCAGACTATATCTTATGGTTAAGAGACAGTTTTTCTCTATAGGTTCAACATACGGACAAGGTGCACCAGCTTCTTTCCCCTCATCTCAACCTCAACCCTGGCATCTTCATCAGGAGTGGAAAGGAAGATGAAAAAGAAGGACAAATGAAGCAATGCAAGAAAAACTAAGAAATAAATAATTAAATGCTATCAGTTTACTTATTTTGAAATAATTAGTACGTTAAGTAAAGGCTCTAAGTTAAGGATGTAATATAATAATAATTTTTTATATGATATAGAATATACATTTTACATTTAGTATTATAGCCCTCATACCCTGTACTTACCCTGTAACTAAATGTAACTATGAGGAACTATTTTAGTGCTTTAGAATACAGCCCACATACCCTGTTCTTACCCTCTGACTAAATGTAACTATGGGGAACTATTTTAGTGCTTTAGAATACAGCCCGCATATCCTGTACTTACCCTGTAACTAAATGTTACTACGAGGGAAAAAGTAGCACTTTAGAATACAGCCTGCATATCCTGTGCTTACCCTGTAACTAAATGTAACTCTGGGGAACTATTAGTGCTTTTATAGCTGTACTTACCCTGTAACTAAATGTAACAAGAGGAAAACTACCACTGCATATATCACTTGTTCTGTAAATACAGAGAACAATGTGAGATGTTTGTTTTGATTTTACTTGCCTCAAAATATGGAAGAACAAACTGTAAATTAACTGTACAGTAAGCTGTCAGTAAAGCATATCAAGCATATGTGTTGTTTTTTTATCTTGCTATATTTGTATGTATTTCCTGGGATGAAAGGAGAGCGTGCACAGAGCTGGAAAAATGAGAGGCCCTTTGAGACATAATTCATACTTGGTTTCACATGCACAATCATACTCTTATACATACACCACTATACTCTCTTACATGCACAATCATACTCTCATACATACACCACTATACTCTTACACAAACACTACTATATCCTCTTACATGCACAATCATACTCTTATACATACACCACTATACTCTTACACAAACACTACTATACCCTCTTACGTGCACAATCATACTCTTATACATACACCACTATAATCTTACACAAACACTACTATACCCTCTTACATGCACAATCATACTTATACATACACCACTATACTCTTACGCAAACACTACTATACCCTCTTACATGCACAATCATACTCTCATACATACACCACTATACTCTTACACAAACACTACTATACCCTCTTACATGCACAATCATACTCTTATACACACACCACTATACTCTTACACAAACACTACTATACTCTCTTATATTTATCATCGAGTTTTCTTTTATTTACTGTCATACTCTTAGTGTAACACAGGATAATATTATATGTATGTAAGTATGATACTATGTACATGAAAGTAACAGTATATGCAAAACAAAGTTTTAATATATGTATGAGAGAATAATATTATATTTGAAACAGAATAATAGCATATGTAAGAGAAATTAGATGTACATGTGAATGCAAATAATCGTGCAGCAGTGCACGAGCCTCCGCGGGCGCTCCGCTCTGCTCAGCGGCCTGTGTGGACAGTCAGAGGCCAACAGCTTCACTGAGTTGCTCAAGGTCCGCCATCTTTTCATATTATGATTGGGAAGACGGGCCTTCTTCTCGCGTCATCATAAAACCAATCAGGACCTGAGAATTCAGTCTTATTTCCGTTTCAATCAAACTCCCTTCCGTTTCAATCAAACTCTCTCACACAAACAACTATTCTCATTCACATAGTCTATCATTCTGTCTTACATTCACTGTCATTTTGTGCCTTACACATGATTATTTGCATTCACATGTACAACTAATTTCTCTTACATATGCTATTAGTCTGTTTCAAATATAATATTATTCTCTCATACATATATTAGAACTTTGTTACTGTTTGTTACTTTCATGTACATACTACTTAAATACATACAATATTATCCTCTGTTACACTAAGAGTATGACAGTAAATAAAAGAATACATGATGATAAATATAAGAGGGTACAGCAGTGTTTGTGTGAGAGTATAGTGGTTTATGTATGAGTATGATTGTGCATGTCAGAGGGTATAGTAGTGTTTGTGTAAGAGTATAGTTGTGTATGTGTAAGAGTATGATTGTGCATGTAAGAGGGTATAGTAGTGTTTGTGTAAGAGTATAGTGGTGTATGTATAAGAGTATGATTGTGTATGTATGAGGGTATAGTAGTGTTTGTGTAAAAGCATAATGGTGTATGTATAAGAGTATGATTGTGCATGTAAGAGGGTATAGTAGTGTTTGTGTAAGAGTATAGTGGTGTATGTAAGACAGTATGATGTTACATGTGAAACCAAGTATGAATTATGTCTCAAAGGGCCTCTCATAGAAAAAGGTGAGCTTGCATATTGAGGAGCCGTAATGCCAGACGAACACAGTTGCCAGGGAGAAGACCTTCAACATTTTAATGACTTCAAAATTGAAGTGAGTCACATCTAGGGTGGGTGAATTCTGTCTGCCGACGGCAAGCAGAGTCATGAAGCCATAAACGAGCGTCCAGTAATGTAAAGCTGATGAGGTGAGCGACAGCTGACACGGTCTTCAGACGCCAACAGTATCCATGACAATATACTGTCACCTTGACCTTTGTTCCTAAGTAAACGCACAGATGTACCCTGTAGTTGTATAAGCTACCCGCTGAAAATATAAAGGACCAATGTAGATTTACTGTTTGTTTGTAATTAGGTCATTTTGAAATAAAATCACATCTGATTTATTACTTGCTGCAGAAGTCATCACTCCATCTTCCCTCCGATTTTTCAGTTTTATTGTCATACTGTACCCTGTAATTAAAAATACCTACTGTTTAAGTTCTCTCTAAATTCCCCCAAACGTCCATATGATTGATCAGCAGGTCGCACATACCCTTTTATAATAGAATAGGTACCCAGTGGTTAAAAATACCTATAATTTAAATTCTCTGTAAATTCACGAATTGTCAGCCCCTTATTCCATAACTTAACATCTTGTTCCCCTGTACCTACATATATGTATTGGTACGTACTACACTGGTACACCGTTAGTACAACAGATTACACCGTAACTACCCAATAGTTACGGTGTAAATTGCGGGCTGTAATCTAAAGCGTTACTGAGAGTTTTACTGCATTGGTATCATGGCTGCATATTTACCCGATTTTGAGAATGAAGATGAGACATTTTATTATGATGGCCGCCCATACTTATTTGAGCCTGAGTATACGGACGAGGAGGTCCTACAAATTGAAGAGCAGACGAGGATAGAGAGAGAGGGCTGACGAGGATGAGGCAGCGGCTGCACAAACGCGAATCTGGACTGATGGTGCTTCTGTGGTTGCTGTGACTCCATGCCCACAGAGTAAGAATGTCTGTGTTGCAACACAGAGTGGGACTATTGCCCAATATTCATGGTCTCGATGTGTCCTGGGATGATACAGAAACTACCAAACACTGTGTAACTACGTTAGAGGATTTCCCCCCTCTGATCAACAGGGCTGGATACCTTTTTTTCATGTGCCCAAAATAAATTGGAGGAGGCGGCCAAAACCACAGGGACTAAATGGTCAACTATCCATCAAGTAAGTATAACTAATGTCTTTATGCATGTAATACTGATACCTAGAATTGTCTCTGAGACGCACATTTACTGTTGCATACTTTGCCCTCGTATATATCGTACCCCGTTTTCTTCCGGCAACAAGCAAAGCTCTTGTGAGATGACGTCACACACAGTCGGGAGGAGGTGAAGGGTCAGGGAAACGCTTAGTATGCTATTTACAGAGATAGCACTGGAGATCTGAACCGGTCATTGGCGAAAAAAGCACTTTTAATGCGCAAACTTATATGGGACGCATTTGCCCCCATATCTACCTCACGGCTGCCTCAATACTGAACCAATTTTAAAACGAGTGGTACCTATGAATCATATGCACACATACACATGGGGAAATAGGGTCCAGGTTGAAAAATACCGAAGTTATCTTTTAAGGGGAAAATAAAAGTGACAGATTTTAGAAATTGCATGTCCCTTTTCTTTAACCTTTCTAACCAGGACACCGACGTCCTCGCTCCCCTTCTCTGTTAAATGGTATCTCCCAGGCGCACTACGTCATCAAACCATGTGATGTTTGGTATTGCCGGATTCAGGAAGCTCTCGACTTTTTAAAAATAACATAATTTTTCTTTTATTTATTATGTATTTTGCACCAGAGTGACCTAAACACACAAAGTCCAAAATCGCAATGAGTAGTGACAAGTCATGCCATTTTTCGACGGGAAAAGTTAAAGGATTACTCACGATCTTATGTGGAGCTGTTAGCAGGGACTTAGCTGGTTTATAAAGGTAAGAGTCTCTCCGACCACTATTTTTGTCTGAAATATATATAGTCTAGAAAGTGGGATCATAACTTTCACTTTTATATAGCTTTATTCTGGTGATATTTTATGCTGTTTCTGTGTCAAAAACAACATCAGCTATCACAATCACGCCTGATTTCAATAAGTTACAATGTTTGAAGCTGGCTGTGTTGTTTGATCACTGACAGTATTGTTTTGAAGCCAAGTGACCGACTTGTCTTTGGGAGCTCTGTCTGGATCTTTTCATGGAAAAACACTGTAGAATGGTCATACTTGGTGCAGTCTTCTTCAAGTTTGAAACGTGTGTACATTGATAGTGTGCCTACAGCCCCATAGTATCATTTACCTGCTCAGATGAAGCCACAGACAGTTATTCATCCTGAAAAACATTTTTTATTTTATTTTAGGCAAAATCTTCAATTTTTTACTGAGTTCAGAGGCCCATTACTCTGTCCAGAAGGCCATTTTTCTTTTCATTGGATGGACAAGGCATGACCTGTCCTACTCTATGTCTGATTGGTAGCGATGGCCGACTGAAACCTCATGAAGCATTTTCTTTATTTTCGGAGCCCACTAAATGGCGCTCTTGGTTCAAAAAGAGAGGTTCAAAGAATGGCAATTCAATGTGTTTTCAACCTTTTGTTAACTGAATGAAATGCGAAATATAGGTGTACAGATTAACAGATGATTGTGTGGATATGATTTTAACAAAGTCTTTGGCGCTTAGACACCAGAGGGAGATTATTTGAGATTGTGGGACATCTGAGTGGCAGCAAGAAAAATCCCACAATATGAAAAGGGCGAAGGCCCCTTCAAGAAAAGAACACAGCCTAAAATTAACCCCCAAAGAATGTTTACTTAAGGAGCTGCAGTGAGCAAGCCATGATAAATCAAACATAGTTAAATGATCTGCAAAGAGATAAGACACAAAATGAGCAAAACACAGAATTATAGATTACTTTTTTCAAGACTGCTTGGCCTGCAAGGCTGAGGGCTCAATGCCGTGAATGTGGTGCTGCTTGGCCTGCAAAGGCTGAGGGCTGAATGCTGTGAATGTGATGCTGCTTAGCCTGCAAAGGCTGAGGGTTAAATTCCATTAATGTGATGCTGCTTAGCCTGCAAAGGCTGAGGGTTCAGTTCCATTAATGCGATGCTGCTCAGCCTGCTTAAATGGTGCAAGATGTCGTATATGCTGTAAATTAGTTTAACCTGCAATGATTGATGATGCCTGAATGATTTAGCCAGCTATGGTTAGGAGGCATAATGCTATGTATGCAATTACATGCTGTATTAGCAGAGAAAGGGACTCGAGTCGCTGTTTTGATGACTTGTGACTTGACTTGACAAAAAAAAAAAGACTTGAGACTTGACTCTGGCTTGGAAGTTAAAGACTCTGGACTTGACTTGAGACACGATGACTTGAATGACTTGAGTGTTATTCACATCATGTTTTCAGTGTGAATATAAAATTAATAAATTAATTTAAAAAATAATGTCGATTTCCCAGTAGGAGCGCAGGCTGAGAATGGCATTGTTATGATTGGATCACTACCCTGTCAATCAGTCATGTTCTCTCTACGTACCTTACGTGTTTATTGGAGAAACACAGCCTCTTACATCAGATAGGCATCAACATGTCAGCGGGAGGCGTACCGAGAGTCATTGTCTTCGGCTTTCGGAATTACCATTATGACGGCAAAAGACGAACAGCACAGTGCAAGACATGCGGCATAAACATCTCGGACAGCCAGACGACAACTTTGAACTTTGTTCGTTATTTGAACCCACAACCACCTGCCACCAGTTATATGCTGTTGCAAATCAATCAATCATTCATTCATTCATTCATCTTCTAACCGCTTCATCCTCTTGAGGGTCGTGGGGGGGCTGGAGCCTATTCCAGCTGACATCGGGGTACACCCTGGACAGGTTGCCAGACTATTGCAGGGCTGACACATAGAGACAAACAGCCATTCACACTCACATTCACACCTACGGACAATTTAGAGTTATCAATTAACCTAGTCCCCAAACTTTGTTTGGAGTGCCCGGAGAGAATCCACGCTGACACGGGGAGAACATGCAAACTCTGCACAGAAGGGCTCCCACACCCAGGATCGAACCGCAACCCTCTTGCTGTGAGGCGACAGTGCTAACCACCACACCACCGTGCCGCCCATCAATTAATCAATCAATCAGTTTTATTTATAAAGCCCAATATCACAATTTGCCTCACAAGGCTTTACAGCATACGACATCCCTCTGTCCTTAGGACCCTCGCAGCGGATAAGTAAAAACTCCCCCCAAAAAAAACTTTTAACGGGGTGAAAAAACGGTAGAAACCTCAGGAAGAGCAACTGAGGAGGGATCCCTCTTCCAGGATGGACAGACGTGCAATAGATGTCATACAGATCAACATAATAAATTAAAAGTAATCCGTATGGCACAATGAGACAGAAAGAGAGACAGAGAGAGACAGAGACAGAGAGAGATGCAGGACAGATGGTAACGGTAATAGCTTACAACAACATTAATTAAAGTAATATTATAATTAGAATTCTGGTTATTGTTGTACAGTATGTTGGAAGTATATATTAATATCTGATAGTATACATATGTCACAATAATCATATGTGTATAATGTAGTAATGTAGTATGTAGTAACAGTAGAAGTATGACTAATGATAACAGCAGCAGCAGGAGGCATCAGGCAGGACCATGGCAACAGCACAACCACACACGCCACACTATCTATGGGCCTAATTTTCACATTATTACGTAGATGAAAAAATGCAGTCTGTAAGATTTGTTTTAAGTGAGAATTAAAAGACAAATCTTGGTCAAATATTACTCCAAGGTTTTTTACGGTAGTCCTATTTCTTTCCATGAAAATTAAGATTTAAAGAAGAGCTTGGTTGCATTTCAAAAACATGAGAGACTGCAGCATTCTGTGACCTCTACTAAAAACCCTCTCAACTGCTGCAGAGGATGCAGGAACTGACAGCACCTTCAGTGCCAAGTTGTGGAGTTGTGGGAATCTGTCATGGCTTTTGTACCAGAAGACAAGTGTATTGTCAGTGTCAGTTCCTGTATGGCATCAAAGTATTTGCTTATCTGTGTTCTGATGCTTGAATCCTGGTCTGAGCTGCGCTTTTTGTGAGCCTTGTAGCGGGAAAGAAGGCGTGAGCATTTGACTGAAGGTGAATTACTGGGTGAATCTCCATTTGTGGCTCCGCACTCTTCACCTTTGCTGTCCATTAAGTTCTCAACCTCAGAGATCAAAGTGTCTGAAAAATACAAGCAAATGAAATAAAATTACTGAATTAGATAGAAAGACACATAGTGATACAGTGTCAGCAAATAATTAACTGCTCTAACAATATGTTGTTTAGAACAAGCATATTCCCTAAAGGTGGAATACAAAGACAGTATCAGAGTTTTACAATACGAAATTAAAACCTAATAAATTCCACTACAAGACCAATTTAGAATTTGTGTGTATACCTGTCAGTGTTTTCTTTAGATCATCTCTGAACTTCTTGATTGATGTTGCATTTTGCCCATTTGTAGCATCCAGATCCACCCTTTTTTAATGCAAACTGTGGGTCAAGCATTGTAGCCAAAAGTACACATCGTAGCTGAAAGATTCATCTCCCCCACCGTCACTGGTCATGTTTGTTTTGGCAAACATTCCACTGAATCTTCTCATCAGAGACTGATGAAGGGCCTTTAGTATTTGCTGACACTGTATTTGTGTCTCCTCCATCTTCACAAGATGTGTATTCAAGTCCAGAACAGTCGAAACCACCACGCTAATGGTAACTGCCTCTGTCAGGTCTGTTGCCTCCGAGAATGGTGCAAAAATTGATGTCAATTCCTTAAGCTGGTTCCACTCACAAGTGCGGAATACCACTTGCTGCACTTGTTTGAAAGTGCTGTTCCAGCAAGTGTTGTTTGCAGTTGGAATAGTCTTAGTAGAGTCAAATGCAGCCTCAAACTTATCTTTGAACTGTGAGCTGCTGTGTAACAGAGTTGAGAAAGCGTGATGTTTTGGCAATGGCGTGAGAGATGGCTCTAACTTCCTTCATGCTGTCATTCACAACTAACTACAGGGAGTGAGCAAAACAAAAAATACTTTCACCTGATGACCAGGGTAGCTCCGTGTCTTCCACAGGATTCATGTCCCCCCCACAGGTAGTACTGATCATCTAGATTTTTCTCCTCACTCTCTGTCATCTGACTGCTGTTGTGGCATGCGAACTTTAAAAGCACACTTCATGTGTTATCTTCTAAAAGATACCATACTCTTCTGTGATCTCCTCAAAGGCAGAGGAAATTCACTCTCCACTATGTTTGCCTGGGAAACGTCCACAGTCCAGCAAGTAGAATTAAAGGGCATAGCACTCCTTTGATTCATTGCACAAATGAGCTGTTACTTCAAGGAAGGAGCGCAGCCTGTGATCAGATCAGGGGCCTGTTGTTCGAAACCTAGATAAGGGATTAAGCCGGGATATGTTGGTTATCCTGTCTTAATTTAGCGTTGATTCGGTTGTTCGAAAGCAGAGGCGCATATGTTGCCATGGAAATTTATTCTGTGCACTTAGCCTGGTCCCGACCAGGCTAACAACCAGGCTTAGTTTAGCCTGGTGCCTTATCTGTCCATTCAGCTGTCACTGCGATCGGAAATCAATGTGTTTTACCGTCATTTCATGTTCTTATGTACGTATTTGCATCATTTTTTAACAAAATACATTAAGCTTACAAAAAAACCCAACAACATTTAAAATGTTATTTTTGTCATAGCTCAAACATACTTTGACATGCACATATCTTTACCAATAAAAGGATTAATTGTCAGAATAAACATACAAGTAGGTGTATTTGGCATTAACACAATTAGTGGTTATTAGGTTCCATAACTGTATTACCTTCCCAAATTATATTCCCAGTTAACTGGGCCAATAACTCCTGTGTCCTTTACATCAATGAATGAAAACATGAAGATGAAACCACAATATTCTTTGACCTCATTTGATTTAAATGAAAAGTACTAAAATCAGTCACTGTCTGCTTGTGGAGCTGTGGAGAGAAAGAGAAATAATATTGATTAATACGTTGCATCACAGTCATGCTTACAATGTGCATTAAAGTCACTTACTTCTTTCTCTAGTTTCTTAATTTCCAAGTGCAGTTTCCTTAAGGTCTTTCTTTTGTCTATCAAGCTCCACGTCCTGCAGCTTTCTCTTTTCACACTGGAGCTTGACATCTGCCACTGCTATCTGCTCCCTCAGATGACTTGCTTTTATCTTAAGCGATTTATACTTTTTATAAAAACAAAACATGAATGCAATCCTGACATAAGCAGCTATTTAATGAAACTGCAAAAAGCAGCTATTTTCAACAACCCTGCTATGAGCAGCTATTTGATAAGAACTGCAAAAAGGCAACTATTTTAAGGCAGCTTTTTTAACAAAACACCTTATAAAAAGGCAGCTATTTTAACCAAAAAAAAAAAAAACTCATTAAAAGGCTATCTGATTGGAGCTGGGGAGAGAAAGAGAGAAATAACGTTGATTCATACTTTGCGTCATGCTTACAATGTGCATTAAAATCACTTCTCTCTCTAGTTTCTTAATTTCTAATCCCGATTTCCTTAAGGTTTTTCTTTTCATTTGTCAATTTGTCTTACACTGCAAGACAATCCAAAGTCAGACAGTCCACAGAACACCACTGGTTGATTAATGAATGAATAAAATGATTGATTCCATGTACAGTATACTGGAATAATGTACCTTGTATGAAGAGAGCGGTTTCTGTGGGTGGGACAGAGTTTGTAGCCGGTTCTGATCCAAGGCGAGCTCTTCCGCTGGTGTGAAATCAGCAGTTGGTTCCCGAGTAATATATCCACTGCTCTCCTTTGAAGTGTACAACTGTTAATTTGTGAATGGAACTTTACTTGTAATTATGACAGATTCATTTCCGCAGCAAGTGTATAATTTTAGATTACTTACGCATTCAGTCGGTCCGCAATTGTTTGCCACGCACTCTCTCTCTGCTTTATTATCGCTGCAGTGTTTCCTTTCTTTGTGATTATATGTTTTACCTCTTCATAGGTGTCCATGATGAGACGCTACTCACTGGGTGAGAAGTATGCGGCACGCGTCCTCTCCATTGCTGCATCGGTAAATCTGTGATCGATCTCGGGGTCTATTTAAGAAAGCCGTGGACGCGCACTCACCTGAATAAGTTACACCTGGCTTGACAAAGCCGCGCCTCCTCAGCCTGGCTTCCTGGATTGGTTCATTCTACTTTCGAACAACGGGCCTCAGATGTCAATAGTTAAGGACACTGTTAATTTTTTTCTCCAGCTTCTTCAAAACAGTCTCCTTAACGTGCTTTACCAAAACTGGTATGTATTTCTTAGTAATTGTTCTTCTTGAGATTGGTATGCACTGTTTCTGGGCAAAGGATGGTATAGTTGGCTCTGTAGCATCTGCCTGTTGTCCTGCTTTGTAGTCCAGAGGCCCGTTGTTCGAAAGTAGAATGAACCAATCCAGGAGAAGAAGAAATTGAAAGATCTATGTGTCTTTGCATTATAACACACAAACATATTTTTAAAAATTATGTTTTGAAAAATTTCATGGGTTGCTGAGGAATAGAGGTCAACCAAATGTCCATGTCCCCACTGACCAAAGTTACTTTTTCATTGAATATAAAACAAATAAAAACAGCCAGTAACCCCAAGTTTTTTCTGCTAATATAATTATTTGCCCATCTACTTCAACCTAAATAAAAGAATCTGAGAGAAATACATGAATTATTTATAAAATAGCACTATTTAATCATGTCCCCCAGTTTTGTTCAATCCCGTAACAGCATACCAAGTCCCCCCCCCCCCCCTTTTTTTTTTTTTTTTAAAAAAAAAAAAGGTTCAGTACAACTTCCTCAGCACCCAGGAAGTGACATCACTCAAGTCTTTTCCAGCTCACACTGTAAAGAGAGGTAAGTGTGAGCATACTTTCTTACCTATATTTCATTGTTTTTATCGTCAGATTGACATCGTCAAGCTCAACCTTTCAACACTGTTTCATGCATAAATTATATTTATTATTGTTTGGGAAAAAGCAAACAGTAGTGATGGAAAAATGTATTAATTTCTTGTTTTCCTGATCAATGCAGTGCAAGTTTTTGGCGTGCCAGTCAGAGCAGTCTGATGAATATTAAGAAATGAAGAACTAAAATAGTTGGATCAAACCATACAAAACAACCAGCAAACAATAATAATGCAGAACAGCACCCATGCATAAATCAACAATTAAATCTTGGTATTTTTATTCGGGTGTAATAAAATCTTGAAATTGTATATTGTAATAAAGCATTAAAAGTGTAACTTGTTTCAAACAGTGGTGTTTGGGTGAGACGCTGATTTAGTTGCAGTTATACAGTCATCCAGTAGGGGGCACTGTCGCTAAAAACAAGGGGTCTCATGAAACGTGAGCAGAAGGAATTTGTGTGTAAACTGTTCGCAGACGGATATTTACGTGCATGTCCGCATTCATCAATATTTTAGTAGCTCCGATCTTTTCGTAGCTACTAACAAAATCTACTCCTGCTCCTGACCACACGTAGTGCTTGTGTAAATTTAGTAAAGCACATAAATATTGCTTTTTACTATTGGAAATGACAATTTTAATTCGTATTGCGCTCTGTTATGTAGACAATACACAGATGCCTTTGAAACACGTAATCTAAATATGACAAAATATTAAAAATATAACACATTTAGTTAAATTATTTGGCAATTAGCAGGTTTGAGATCCAGATTAGGTTCATGATTGTGAATTATCTACGTAAATCGACTCAATAGATTACACGTTCTTTCTACACGTTGAATGATGATAATAAAAATATCCGTAAGGACAGCCGGATCACAGCCTCCTCGGCCTCAGTGTCTGGGTTCAGCAGGGGCAGCAGGTGGAAGGAGGACGATCGTTTGAATGAATAAATCTGATTTGATAATGATTAATTTACGTTGTATCAAACAGAGCTTTAGGCTATTAAGATTCAAATAATTTGAGGACGATGCATACAGACTGCTGTATGTTTATATTATATACTATAATATAAACTAGTATATATTATATCATATATTATATTATATTATATACTAGTTAAGAATGTGGCATCATGTGTGTATTTTTCATGGTCATTGACAATTTTGAACATCAGAACATAACTGCCCGTACAAAGTATATTAGTAAGCATTTAGTATAATACAAAGTCAAGAGGTTGTGATACAATAAGCAAAGTTTTGTAAACTGTGTTCCAAGCATGCTCAGTGGCACTTGTTATTAAAGTAACCTCTCTCCTGACAGTTACAACGTTATCACTGTTGTTAGTCTTTGGAGACATTTCTAAACAAAAACAAACAAACAAACAAAAGTAATTGCCATCTCCAGGGGCCTGTTTCACAAAACCAGGATAAGGGATTAAGCCGGGATATCTTGGTTATCCTGGATCAATTTATCCTTGATCCAGTTTCACAAAAGCAGGATAGGGGGAAGTGGGATATGTTTTGACATAAGTTACCATGGAGATTTATTCTGTGGAGCTAGCCTGCTCCAGACCAGGCTAAGTTCCAGGATCTATTTAATCTCATCCCTTATCTCAGTCAGCAGTCACCACAAACGGAAACCAATAGTTATTCCACTGCCCACTGCAGTTTGGTATCACATTCAACCAGACCCACTGTCATTATTTAAACATTTGTGAACATTAATTGCAATCATTTTAGATAAATGATGATTTTGCAATCATTAGATAATTTATAGTTTCCCATAGACTATATACAATACACATCCCACATAAATATAAATACACATCAAAGAGTAACATGATGTTCCTTTATTGAATAAGGATAAATCAAAGCAAGTAAACCATCAGCTCCTTTCAGAACTGAAGTCACACAGTGATTCTACAAGACAGAAAGCACAGAATCAAAGTATATTATACAACACAAGAATAAATACACATTCAAAGGTCTGTATATGATACACCCCGCATGTCTGCACACTGAAAAAATAAATGCAGGACAAATCCATACGCAACAAATGAACAGACAAATGAATGGATGCAGTAGCCTCCCTGCAAGCTTGTATACACACAGTATACAGCACAAACATCATAAGAGGCCAAATCAATTCAAACTGAATAAAAAAAACACAAAGTCCTCTGCCAATGCAGGACATATTTAACTGAAATTCACAGCATGCGTCTCTGCCACTGCAGGACATATGTAACTTAAATTTAAAGCATGCATGTTAACTAAAATAAGTTAACACATATTGGTCCCTGACCAGCCAACCACTGTTGTCATCAGGGAAGATGGCAGGATTGTCCCAGACCATGTGTGATGGTACGCTGGGGGCCCTGTCCTTCCTCAGGCAGGCCACATTGTGGAGGACAGCACAGGCCACAGTGATGTCACATGCCCTCAAAGGGCTGACCCTTAAGTGGTAAAGACAGTGAAAGCGTGCCTTCAGGAGGCCAAAGGTCATTTCGATCCTGGCCCTTGTCCTGGCATGGGCATGATTATAGGCCTGCTGTGCTTCCTGAGGGTCTGTGTATGGTGTGAGGAGAAAATGCCCCCAGCAACACACCGGAGAATTCACCTGTCAATACAAAATCTCATCATCACAACCTCATAAATAGAGTGACATTCTTGACACAGCCATGATGTAAAAAGTGGTTTTTAATTGAGGTCATGTGGCTCACCTTGTGATAGGTGCTGATAGATTCCAGAGGTCTGAAAGACTCGGGAGTCATGGACCAAGCCGGGCCACTTTGCCACAACATTGCTGATCAGATAGTCAACACTGCAGACCATCTGAAATTATAAGATGAAGACTATTAAACCAATCAATGCACATCACAAGCAATGCACAGTGTTCATTAATCGACAATATCAAAAAGTCATGTTCACAAAATCCCCCTCATGGGCACCTGAGGGGGATTATATATATAAATAGATATATGTATTCTCTTATGATCAATCAGCATACACACGCACACAAACACACACACACACAAAATTGCATACATACAATGAAACAGCAGAGGAGCGAGGAACTAAGATAAGCTAAGAGGAACTTTATTTGGGAAATTCAATTAAGTCAGTGAGCTCATCTATTTATCAAAGAGTTATACAGTCTGATGGAGTTACATTTACACAATTTCACTCACATCTACAGTCAGTTTCACTTACAATTTCAACTGATTCATAATCAGAGTACAATACGTTTCCGGAGATGTTAATTAACTATTTGGATTGTAATTGATGGTTTCAGCGGAGCAGTGAGTGTGTATTTGTGCACTACTTACACATTCAGGCGGTCTGTAATACTTTGCCACGCTTTCTCTCGTTGTTTTATAACTGCAGCGGTTTTACCTTTCTTTTTGATTTGATCTTTTACCTCTTCATAAGCCTCCACGAGGATTTCTGCCTCCGACGGGGAAAAGTACGCCGCTCTTGTTTCCATGGTGAATCGGTGAATCTGTGATCTCTGGCGGGGTCTATTTGAGGAAGCCGCGTGCACGCACTGATCCAGGATCGGTTTCACCTGGCTTGATGAATCCATGTCTGCTCATCCTGGCTTGGTCTTTGTGAAACCAATTAAGCCTGAACTCTGTTGTTTTGGATTGGTTGAGCCAGGCTTACTTACTTATCCTGGATGTCTGAATCCTACTTTTGTGAAACGGACCCCAGGGATGAAGTGCAGTTGTGTGGCTTAGTGTTTTTAATGTGTTTTTGGACAACAACTGAGCTGAACAGCACAGAAGAATAAGATATCAGGCTTCAGGCACCATACTTATAAGTAGAAATTTGTTAGTTGTTGGTTTGGCAATGTACAACATTTGTTGACAATAATAAAAATGTAGAAAATTGCCAGCCTCATCATTTAACTTTTACATACCTGTGCTGTCAATGGCCAATATACACATTATATATGCATATGAACCAGTGGCGGTTGCTGGTCCTTCAAACAGGGGAAGCTCACTTTAGGTTTATTTCATAAAAGTTGTCATATTGTAGCGAGGCGTAACTTATAATAGGAGCATTTAATTGAAGCTGTTTTTCAACCACACTCATGCCATAGAACCACAGCAACACACACCTCAAAGATTTTCAGATGGGTGAAAAGAACTGTTACTTTTCCCCACCCTTTGCACCAAATCAATCTGAGGTGTTGATCTGCCCTGCTGTTCAACTCTAAGTTTCTCCTCGTAAGGAAGACTATCAAATGGCTTCGCCAAAATCGGTCGACAATATTCAAATTGTCTGCCATTATGTGCAGCTTGCTTGCTCGCTCACTAGCAGGGGCTGCTGTGCGACGCTAGTGTGACCGCCTGTGAGTACTTTGGGATGGTGGAGGGGCTCACAGCAGCACCCGCTGCTCGTTGGGGACAGTAACTGCAGAGCGACATAAGTCAGAGTCTTCAAACACGAGCACAGTCTCCAATAACACCAGAAAAAGATGCTAGATTTGTCGCTAGTCGTTGTTAACAAAGAAAAAGTCACTAAGAGGATTGGAAAAGTCTCCACATCAACTCGGAACAACGGAATGAAACTTGAAAATCGCTCCGGTGGTGGTTTATATTTCAAGATCGCTGATTCGCTCATTTCGCTGTCAATCAAAAAGGGATTCAGCCTCAGACAGATCATCCAATCATCATGCAGAAGCCCAGCGTCCAGGCCGGCCGAGGCCAGCCCACTGCCCCATAGACATGTCAGACAGTGCAGCCATTACTGAAAGGTAGTTATCATAGTTTGCTGATTGATGGTGTGTTGAGGTAGAGGGTAACACAGAACAAAGACTTGCTGGAGTGCTGCTCTGGTAGGGTGAGCTTGAGCTGTTTTGGCCACAGCTTGCTGAAGCGCTGCTGTAGTTGGTTGAGATACTGCTTTGGTAAGTCAAGGCAGGAGTTTGAGTGACTAATACTTCACACCCAGGTGATGAGGCAAAAAGTTGAACTGCAGAAGTACAGGTTGGTTGTGCATGTGAGTGTCTATCTCGTGTTAGAGATGAGGAGCGCAGCTGCCTTGCTGAACAAATATTGTCCTGACTGCTATAGCCTGTAATATCATCAGATATATTAAATTTCAACTGGAAATGTAACAGTACCTGGAAAGACCAAGACTTAACATTATAATTCTAAGAATTACTTTTGCTTTCCATGCTTTAAAGGTGCCCATAGAGTACCAGTATCCTCTCCTAATTTTAGCTCTTGGTTTGTCCAATTAAGCAACTGGCAATTTATTTAATTTCTGTGCTTAGATTTAACATTTTTAAAACAGGCATTCCAAATCTGCACTAGTCTATAAAAAAATTATAATGTTCTTCAACATAGTTGTTTATAGCTACAAAGCTGTTTATGCACCAATTATGATTATTATGGTTATTATTATTACAATGCTCTGCAAGTCAATTAAAATGTGATACAATCCAAAATTGGCTTTGATGGTCTGAGGGCTTTGGATTTATAGACTTTATGTATGAGATTTGCATCCAGCTCTTGTCCAGCACACAGTTTGGGTGAAATCAATCTGTTGCCACATGCCATCAGAAACTCGAGGCTGAAAAACAGTGGGTAAAAATACAAAAGGTTAAAAAAAAAAGGTCCAAAAAACTTTTTGGGATGCACAGGACGCATTGAAACACTGACAAACCATGTTCCATTTCATCTTTGAAGATAGACACAGCAGAAAACCAGCAGTCAGAAAAATAAATGAGGAATGTAAGCGATGCCAAAAAATATCAAATGTACTAAATAACTGGCTTAATGGCAGGCCCGGACTGGCCCACGGGAGAACCGGGTAGTTCCCTGGTGGCCTGGCCCGCAAGTGGCCTGCTCTGGCCTGCCTGCTTTTTTTTTTTTTTTTAAGGTGCGCTCTGCAGCGCAGGCTGTGCAGTGCAGGTGGCCATGCCGGCTGGCAGAGAGCCTGCCCGCTGTCAGAAATGATAGGTGCTTGTCAGTATTTGTCACAGCGATTGGTCAAAAAGGGTTTTTTGTAGATTCAAGATGTGATTAGTTTGTTGCGCTTTCCGCCCGCGCCCGCCCCCAAATCAGTGCGCCTGTAACTGAAAGCAGCTTTGTTATGGAGAGTCAGGTGAAGCAGAGAGCAGAGGGTGTGAACGTGTGCCAGAGCCATTGAGGAGGAGGCAGCCAAATGTCATAAACTTACAGATATGTTCAGAGCCCCCCCAGCCCCCAGCAGCAGCGTGACGTTTTCAAATGATGATGCTGCAACACGTAAGTTAACATGTCTAAGTTCAAAAGTTTTCAATATCTATCTAATGTTACTGAAATAAGATCAGATAAGTTGAAGTTGCTGCTGACTTATATTTTTACTTGTTTTACTTTGCATTGAAAAACTGGTTACAGTTTTTCACGGTTCTTAACACACAACAATTGATAATTTGGCACAGTTTGCAAAACCCTCACTTCAAGTACCAATTGCTCGGCCCAATTTGCCACACCTAAACACTCCCTTATCTGCATTAGACTCTGACTTTCCTTCTTTACACTCTGATGTCAATTACACATCACCTTGTTGTCAAAGCTGTACACACAATGGTCAGTTGTTGCACACACCCCCCAATTGAAATCTCAAAGCATCAACCCACAACACACAATGATGCAAATCTCTAAACACCCAGGTCTGGTGAGCAATTTCCAATCAGGAGAACTGCAGCATAAAAGGGCCTTGAGCCTCTGCTTTGTTTGGTGAGCATTGAACAATGGACAACGACAACCAGAGAAGGAGAGGGGTAGGAGTGAGAGGAGGAGGAGGAGGAGGACGAGGACGAGGAGGAGGAGATGGAGGAGTAAGAGGTCGAGGAGTAGGAGGACAGGGAGGAGGAGGAAGAGGAGGAGGAAGAGTAGGACGAGGAGGCCAAGGAGGAGGAGGACAAGGAGGAGGAGAAGGAGGGCAAGGACCAGGAGGACAAGGAGGAGGAAGAGTGGGACAAGGAGGACAAGAAGAAGGGGGAGGAGGGGGGTGGTGGTGTTTGAGGCAAAAGTGTAACCTTTTGACTTTTTTTTTTTTTTTTACGTACATTTTCTTTAGAAATGCCTGTGCACTGAAACACTGTAAATAAAACAATGATTTGCTGCATACTTGTGTGATATTTTATGTTTGAAGAAGTGGGCCTACACAGACATTTTCCAAAAGGAAAAATGGGTAATTCTCATGAGTCATTGCCATTCACATTGCGTGTTGCATTTCTATAATTGGGTTTTCAATTTTGCACTTCAGTGTGCTGTGAATGCTTGGTAGTGTGCAGCAAATGCTGAGCTGTGTGTATCAATTGACTGGTATGTGTGTGTCATTCGAGAATGTGGCTGTGTGTACCAAATGAGAACACGAGTTCCATTTTGTGACCAGTTAAGAGATTTGATGGCAAAGAGTCATCTTGAAAAGGGAGTGTCAGGTTTAGCATTTTGTGTGTGAGGTCTTCAGGTTTGTGTGTACAATTTGAAGGAATCCGTTAGTGTTTTGAGAAACGTGTGTTAAGAACTGTGAAAAACTGTATTCTCAACATTGAATATGGGTGTTGCCATATTCATTATGATATGCTGACATCAAAATGATTTGCTGACAAAATAATACAGTCATGTTGTTTAGTTCAGCATAATACCCATTCATATAGGAGTCCTGGTTTATTGAGGGGCACATTTGGTGAGGCTAGGGAAAAGAAAAGCACTGGACAGGAGGACTATGAGTAGGGCTGCTGTTACAGTTGTGTTTAATAGAGTTGTTGTGTGACTGTCAGTCTGGAATAATGAGCTTTGGTGATTACTTAGACCATATGTGTGTCCGTGTGCACGTGCACATGTGTGAGCACGTAATGTGTGGACTGGGTGGCCTGGGTAGATGTATGACTCCCGGCCTGAATTTTTGTCTCAGTCTGGCCCTGTCCAAGCCTGACATACTGAGGCTGCTCTGTCAGATCTACTCCTATCCCCTCCAACCGGCCTCTCAGTATGGGGGGCTGGATAGTATTAAACACAGTCAAAAGTCAAGGAAAAGGATCCTCACATCCTGGCTCCTCTAAGTAGGTGTAGGCCTGATGCAGAATGTAAAAAGCTGCATTTCTACCAATTTTTTCTGCCGTTAAAGGGTTGGTTGAGGGGTGATGTTGGGCTTCATAAATACAATTGACTGATTGATTGATTGATTGATTGATCTTCCACTCCTATGTGCTCCTGATAGGCAAACTGGAGGGGGTCCACAGCATCAGTGACCTCTGACTTCAGGAAACAGAGGACCAGGTGCTCCAGGGTCTTCATAATGTGTGATGTAAAGGCCACCGGTCGGTAGTCATTTAACTCAGCTGGATGCCCCACTTTGAGCACCAGTATGAGACAAGATGTTTACCACTGCACCAGGACTTTGCCTGTTTGAAGACTCCTGTTAGAGAGCCACTGAAGGGGCTTCGCTAGCTAGAGTCTTGGATACACTCCATCTGGTCCCGCAGATTTCCCTGTACGCAGTCTCCTGAGCTCCGCCCTCACCTCATCTGCTGTAAAGGACAGTGGTAGTTGGCCGTGGGTGGTAGATGTTGTAGCTATAGCTGTAGCTGCAATGGTGGGGGAGGGGCTGCTTCCTGGTGACAGTAAATGGGCCTGCATTTTGTATAGCGCCTTTCTAGTCATCCAACAACTCAAAGTGCTTTTTACACGAGTCACAGTCACCCATTTACACACACACACACACACACATTCATACACTGGTTGCCAAGGCTACCATACAAGGTGCCACCTGCTACTCAGTTTTTAAACACACTCGCACACCACTGGAAGTATCATCGGGAGCAATTTTGGGTTCAGTATCTTGCTCAAGGATACTCCGACATGCAGACTGGATGAGATAGGGGATCGAACTGCTGATCTTCCAATTGGTGGACGACCCCTCTACGTCTGAGCCATAACCGCTCCAACAGTGGAGCAGGAGACACTGTGGAAGGGGGGATGGATACAGGGGTAATGTGAACACTGCCCCCAACATCAAACCTGTTAAAGAACAGGTTTTGGCTTTGTCCACAACACCATCCATATCCTGGCTATTCTTCTTTGAACATTTTAACATTACTCATTCCCTTCCACACCTCTCCAGCTTTTTCTGGTTGAGGAGCTGCTTGATATGATTATTATCCCTGGGTTTATTATTGGGGAAGCAGTGTACAGTCTTTACTGGCATCACAGTGTCCCTACAAATGTTTAGATATTGTGTTAGAATATCCACCCTACTGTCCATGTCCATGTTGTTGTCCTGTGGCTCCAGTAGTACAGTCCAGTCTGTACATTCAGAACAGTCCCTGAGAGACTCACTGGTCTCTGGGGACCACTTCCTGACTGAGCGGGTGTTAACAGGCAACTTTAATACACAGGATTTGTATGTAGGCTGGAGAGAGACCAGATTATGATATGATCTGCCAAGAGGTGGTAGGGCAGAGGCACTTAGGCGTCCTTGGCATTTCCATAAAACAAATCTGTGTCTTATTCTCCCTGGTGGGACAGTCCACATACTGAACAAACCCAGTCAGATGGCAGGAGAGAGTAGTGTTGTTAAAATCCCCTGTTATTGCAATGAATGCACGAGGATGCTGGGTTTGAATCCTAGCAACAGTTTCATGGATGATGTCACACGCCATTGCCATTGCTGCCCAGGAATGGTGGAATGTAAACGATAGCACATGAGAATACACTCCCCGTGGAATTGTGACTCCTCACCAGTGCCAGCAGCTCATCACAGTTGTTGGATAGCGAGTTTACATTCCTCATAAGGACTGATGACAGGAAAGGCTTCTATCTCCACCTCCTACCCTTTAGCTTAGCTCCTGCTCTGAACGGCTTCCTCAGCCAAGCCGGGATCGGGTGTCTAACTTCGTAAGTGGTTCCTCTCAAAGCCAGAACATCGACCTTGCGTACACAACTTTACTCATCACATTGGAAAAATTAAAAATCAATTAATTTTTTTTTTTTTTTGAGAAAATGATATTGTACTAAATTGACAAGTGATCCTGATATTGAAAAGTAATATTGCACATAATGTTGCGAAGATATTACAAAAGATATAAGATAAATGTAGTAATGTACATTATGTAAAGACTGTAGTGCACCTAATGTAGGTGAACATTATGATTAGAGCAGCTTTCAGATAATTACAGTAACAGCTTACCCTCTCTGTTCCCCCTCCAGAGAAGAAAGACACTGTGCTCCGGCAGGTGCGTCTTGACCCGTGCGACCTGCAGCCCATATTTGATGACATGCTGCACATCCTGAACCCGGATGAACTGCATGTTATCGAGGAGATCCCAGCAGCTGAGGACAAGCTGGACCAGCTGTTTGAGATCGCTGGAGTCAAGAGTCAGGAGGCCAGCCAGACGCTGCTGGACTCAGTCTACAGCCACCTCCCTGACTTGTTATAGTGGAAGAAGGAGGAGGAAACCACACAGATGAAAAGTGGCACAGGAATAAGACAGAGAGTCTCAGTGGGAGGACAGAGTTAGATCTAGTATTGTACACTTTAAGCTTGGGTTGATATTTAATCTGATGGACTCATCATGTCACACTGTCACATGATTTGAGCAAAGTGTTGTAGATTAGATGATTATCTACTCCTGCTAATGACTCTTTCAACTCTTTACTGGTACAAAACTCCTCTTTGCCTGTCTTCAGTTGTCTTGTGTGCACACACTGTTACTCCTTCAGAACACCTTAATCCTCCACCATGATACAGGGTAAATGCTCAATGTAGTTAAAGCATTCTCAGTGTCATACCAGGGAGTACCTTTTCATTTTTCTTCCATATGTTCAACCATATGTGGTATTATGAAAGTATTGTGATCTTAACAATAAGACTTAGGAGCCTCTGGTTGAAACAGAAGGTGAATACATGGATTTAACAGCACTATCTTTATCTTACCTGGCCAATGCCTTCACTTTTAAAGGGAAATTCCTGTGTTTTTTTGTGCCAATCACCCAGGCTATCCTTGCTTATAACACGATTTCAGTGTTTCAAAAATCTCATTATCATCATGATAATTGCTAAATAATCATGGGAGAGGAAACTACACACAGACTATAGTAAATAAGCTATGACTCTAAAGGACACTTCTTAGGGATCTAAGAGGTTTAAGATTGTTATAAACAGCAGTCAAAGATACTTTGTCCAGGAATGAATTGACCTGTAAATCATGTCCCTAAGCTGGTCCCTTTCCTCAGTTCCCCTTTCTTTCTTTCTTTCTTTCTTTCTTTCTTTCTTTCTTTCTTTCTTTCTTTCTTGCCATCAACTCCAGTTGCCTGGACTTGGACCAGGTCACTTGTGAGTCTTCGCATTTTATTTTATAAGCACTCTGCCAGAACAGCAGGGCGGAGTGTTAAATTAGAGGGCTGACCTGCTGCTCTGGAACCAAAGCCATATATCAAAAATGCTGGATTCAACATCAAAACAATCCAATATTACCATACAGGAGAAATATTGAACCAATCTAATATATGATATATGGCTTTGCCTTTGAACTGTTTGCTCCAAAACTAACAATTAACTGATCAGCAAGGGGGCAGTGTTCACAGCCCCTGCCTGATTCAAAGCCATATATCTAAAACAGTTTAGATGCATTGCTTTGGAACCTTTGCCACTGTTGGACTCATGGACAGTATACAGTAAATACTTGTACCAGTATGCACATTCAGATCTCTGCTTGCTAGCCCTGTTTGTCTCAACAATTGTAGCGTTTATCAAGTGTTGTTGATACTTTTTGGAGCTTCATGTGGGTATGGCGAGTGTTTGACTGTTTCAGTGCTACAGCAAAAATAATGGACTGTAAGTGATTTTATTCATGCTTTGGTATGTTTGCTACATGCTCTGTGTAGTTGATAATAAAATGTAATAATGTTACACTAAATGTATTTTCTATTGAAGAGGCAGAGGCAGTTTTTCATTTTCACTTTATATAATTCTGAAATGCTGTTAACTAACATTTGTTAGACTTATGCTACTGTAGCATCTCCTTATTATCATTTCGACTTCTTTGTACCTTATGTTTTTATGGGCATTCAGATGTATTTACCCCCACTTGGTGTGACAAGATGACCTGTCTGGGATGTCAGATATGCATACTCCATACTCTACTTGAAGTCTGTCTACTGTTACTTCATTTGAATGAGGATGAAATAATACTCTCTACTTTCAAGTTCAACATTCTTGGCATAATAATAAAACTGAAAAGCACCACCAAAAAGTCGTCACCTTTTGGAGAGGATTTTGCAGACGCCATGAGAGCAACAAATAATGGACTCTATTTTACCAACCAGTTACTATCAAAGCCTCTGTGGTGCTAGATGTGAAATCTCACCAGTCAGCCTGACATTGGGGGTCTAACCCAGGGCTAATGAGTATTTCAAGTACTCCAGACTGAGTAAAGAAGACGGTTGTGCTGCTGGGGACTGTGGGATGTTGACGACGATGATGAAGATGATGATGATAAGAATGTGTGAGCTTTGTCTCCATGATGCTGTGGAGACTCTTACTGCAGGGTGTGAGCTTTTTATTTTCTAAGGAGGTCTGACAGAATGAAGGTGAGATGTGAAACGCATGTGTGGCTTGAGTGGACGTTTTCATCCCATTTTACGTGTGTAAACAGTATGTTTACTACTTTGTAACCTCTTAAAATCAACCAATTAAAGCTCAAAGCATTTGTCATAACTTTTTGGCTATAAAACCTGAACCAATAAGTTTTTAATAAGTGTTAACATTAACATCAACGTCAATATATAATCTATGGCGCCCCTGAGAGGACATGGGGGGGGAAAAAGATGCATTTAAAAAAAAAAACGTTAACAGCTAACGGTTAGCCCAGCTAATCTACGATAACCATGCTAATTACAAAACGTGCACACAGAAATAGTAACGTTTGTTCAGTCATTGTGTTTATAGACTTAACAAACATCAGATTAATCTACATGGTGATATAGTGAAGTGAAAAATGTGATAAATAGCTTTCTACCCGAAATATTTGTAAACAACACAGTGATTCCCTGGGAGCACTGCCGGAAGTGAAGGGTGTGAGCGATCGCCAAGGCCCCTGCACTTCCGTTAGTCGAAAAACTCCGGGCTGTGCCTTCAGAGGTAAAGGAAGAAAAAAAAAGGGTTTTTTTTGTTTTTGTTTTTTTTTACCGATGGATTTACAGATTGGTGTGGCACTGACTGAGGTGGATGCAGTTTTTGGAGCAGATTCTTGTATTAAGGTGTGTGGGTGTGTGAATTCATCATACCAGGCCAAGGACCTGCAGAAGGTTGGAGCCACAAAGATGCCCACCAATCTACAAAGGACATGCATGTGATGTAACATATGCCCTGGCAGCCATTTTGCAAGTCTAACAGTATCCAAGGACAACTGGTAATTATTCCTGTCGTCTGTCTCGACTAAATAGACAACAATTCCTGTGCTTCTCTCTGATTGTAATTGGACTATTGAAATTGGTTAGTCATCTAACTTTATTTTTTAGATACATGATTGAGTGAACAGTACAAGCAAGAAACACTTTGCTGTTGTCATCATACAGATGAAATAAATGTTACAGTTCCAGCTTCTGCGAGTCTACACATAACTTAGCTTCCCTCTGGTTCCCTCGCCAAAAATACTCTGGGATTTTTCCATTGGATTGTGGAAAATAAGCTTTGTGGCATAGCCTACTTACAAGTTTTGTTCAGTAAGATAATCTTTATAAATGAACACCACTTTTTGTGACTTTTTTAAGAACAAATGCAAGTTAAAAGCTAATGTTTGTTGTAAACAAACTATACCATAGTCATATGACATTGTTATCACACTGTGGCTGTAAAGCTATATTGAGCATGATGACGTCCTGTAGTTGCCTTGCTTTTCCCTTGCCTTTTTTTATAAATAAAATTGATTGATTGATTGATTGATTGCTGCAGTAGCCGCGGGTTCGACTCCAGCCTGTGGCCCTTTGCTGTGTGTTATCCCCCCCACTCTCTTTCTCCCTCCCCATTTCACACTGTCCTGTCCAATAAAGCCCAAAACAAAAAATTTTAACAAAGAAAAAAAAAAAATCACAGTGTGGTATTTAATGTCATAGAACAAAACGCAAAAGTCTCCTAAACTTGTGTTAAATAAAGACCTAATTTCAGGCATCAAACCAAAAACTAGTAAAGCCTCATGAAGCCTCATGAAGCATTTTCTTTATTTTCTGAGCCCACTAGATGGCACTCTTGGTTTAAAGAGAGAAGCTCAACGAATGGCAATTCAGTGTGTTTTAAACCTTTTGTTGAACAAAAAACACCATCTAGTGGGCTCAGAAAATAAAGAAAATGATTCATGAGGCTTCATTCGGCCATCACTACCAAAAACCCATTCAAAATCCATTGACTTTGAGATGGGGAAAGTGCGAAAATGTTAACTTATTTATGGGTTTTAAAGCTCCTGAGCAATAGGGCCACACCAAAAATACTACATAATAATGTTTCTTCCTTTTTTTTCTTTTTCTTTTTTTAAATTAAAATACGTAAACACAATTAATTTCTGTTTCTCTTAGTTGGATAGCACTGAAGTCAATGACAATCTTTCTATACTTACTTTACTTTTGTCATTTGCATACTATAGGCTATACTAGTGCTAGTTGAGAAAATTGCTGGAACAACACTAAATACTGTAGCTTTAACTATAGTAAACTAAGTTGTGTGCAGAAGGTTTACCAACATTTAAATCAGCTGAGTGGCACCAGATGAAACACTCCCAACGTGGTACTGGCAGAGCACACTGAAAAAACGCCTTTCTCTTTCACAAGTGATCATTATTTTAGAATTTGATAAGGACATTTTAAAACAAAGAAATCGACCAAGCAAACTCGTAGCCTGTGGTTTTCCATTTGCATACAAGATTCCACCACAGTTCAAACCACTGTCCAAAGCAAGTAGCAGGATTACTTGTACACCTAGTAATGACCTTTTAGTTGTGGTTTTAAATTACACATCTCAGATTCTTACTGGAAGTGCTGTCAAACCCGCACAACAAGTATTCCAGCCTTGACTGGTGGCTCTCTTTTCTAATGTTTTCTAATGTTCAGATTAATCGAACACAAACAGGGGGATCAGGTAGGCGCTGGGTGCCTTGCCTAAGGGTATTTTTATGAATGCCAGGCAGATTGAGACCTGTCACAAGACTGATTGTCTAAACCCCAAGACATATGATGCAGCTCTTGTACTGAACATGCAACCAGTTGCAGATAACAGACAACCTTTTTTTATCTTTTACAACACACTGAAAATTCTGAACTATTCTGCCAGACTGTGTAAGGGCATGCTTACATCTAAAACCCCACATTCAAAATGAACTATAAAAATGTAAAATGACGTGGTTCAGAAGAAGGCCACAAAATACAGTGAACATGACTTGGGTAATGAAAACAGATTTCTGATTTTCCACTTCAGTGATTATATCTCTAACCTATTTTTTGTGCTTTCAAATACCTGAAACCACTTTTTGTGATTTTGGAAGAACAAATACAATGGCTAGAAATTAAAAGCTAATGTTTGTTGTAAACAAACTATGCCATGGTCATATGACATCGTTATCACACTGTGGCTGTAAAGTTGTTTTTTGCATGATGGCGTCCTGTAGTTGCCTTGCTGCAGTAGCTGCAGGTTCGACTCCAGTCTGTGGCCCTTTGCTGTGTATCATCCCTCCACTCTCTCTCTCCCCATTTCACACTGTCCTGTCCAATAAAGGCCAAAACAAAAATCTTTAACAAAATTGGCAGCAAGGCTGAGCAGCTCTCTTGAGGGGCTAGTATACAGTGGCGCAGGGATGATGTGTTTTTGTTTTTTTGTAGGCGGACGTGGAAGTTAGTATCGCCTGTGGTCCCTCATTAAAAAGCCAATGGGATTTTATCAATCGGATCTGAGATTACTGCAGACTATAAGGTATGTGGCAAACAAAAGTTCATGATACTTACATGTTTGTTTGTTTTTTTCAAATAGGTAATCCTCACACATCACTACCACTTTTGTGTTTTTTCACCACCACAACAAGGCTGCAAAAGCTGTGTTTGGTGTGACGACGCTCTGTAGTCAAAATTTACGAGTGGGGTATTTGCCAGTGGTCATTTCTTAATGACAGGCCTTATTTCAGGCATGAAGAACCTGTTGACTTCCTGATAAAGGCACCACAAGTGCTATAATGTTGGGCTATGTTATAACAACTTAAACCAAGCTTAACTTAAGTGTAAAGAAATGGAACTGCCTCTGCTCTCTCACTCAGTCACTCAGTTCTCTTTCAAAAATACTTTGTACACTTCACTATTGAGCTTGCAGCAGCTGACTATTGACAAAAATAGTGTGTGGGTGTGCATTCTAGGTCAGGCATGCTTTGAACTCATTGTTTGAGCAGTATACCGGAATTAAATTGGAGCAAGATGGAGCATGAGATAAGGTGATACTCTGAATTTTTTTTTTTTTTTTTTTTTTAAATCCTTTTTTAAATACACTCTGCCTTCCGCCCACACTCTGCTCCACTCAACTCACATGGTCTGGTGCATTTCAAATAGAAACAAATTAACAGCGAACAACACTAAATAGCTTCAACTACGGTAAAGTTCTGTGCAGAAGGTTTACCAACATTTAAATCAGCTGCGTGGCACCAGGTGAAACACTCCCAATGTGGTACTGGTAAAGCACACTGAAAAAACGCCTTTCTCTTTCACAAGTGATCATTATTTTAGATTTTGATAAGGACATTTTATAATAAGGAAATCGACCAAGCAAACTCGTAGCCTGTGGTTTTCCATTTGCATACAAGATTCCACCACAGTTCAAACCACTGTCCAAAGCAAGTAGCAGGATTACCTGTACACCTAGTAATGACCTTTTAGTTGTGGTTTTAAATTACACGGACTGACAGGGGAGAAAATGTGTATGGATTGCTGCCAAGTCTCAGATTCTTACTGGAAGTGCTGTCAAACCTGTAGAACAAGTATTCCATCTTTTACCGGTGGCTCTATTTTCCCTACTGTGTACAGCACCACTGTAGCTATAGGAATCTATTGCTCAGATTAACCGAATGCAACAGGGAGATCAGGTAGGGGCTGGGTGCCTTGCCTAAGGGTATTTTTATGAATGCCAGGCAGATTGAGGGATTACCTGCCACCAGACTGATTGTCTAAACCCCAAGACATATGACGCAGCTCTTGTACTGAACATGCAACCAGTTGCAGATAACAGACAACCTTTTTCAATCTTGTACAACACATTGAAAATTCTGAACTATTCTGCCAGACTGTGTGAAGTCCTGCTTGCATCTAAAACCACACATTCAAAATGAACTATAAAAATGTATAATGACGTGGTTCAGAAGAAGGCCACAAAATACAGTGAACATGACTTGGGAAATGAAAAAAGATTTCTGATTTTCCACTTCAGTGATTATATCTCCAACCTATTTTTTGTGCTTTATTATGATAGTAACAGAGAAAGACAAAAAAGACAGGGAGGAAAGAGGGAACAACTCAAACCTGTGATTGGGACTCAGCCTTCATTTTGCTTTCAAATGCCTGAAACCCATTAACTGACTAACTGTTAATGAAAAAGAAAAAACAAAACAAAACACAAAAATGACATGAAGTACAAGAGGCTTTTCCTTTTAGTCCAGTGTACCAATGAGCTTTAGCACTTGAAAGCACTACCCATTTACAGGTAGTGAAAGTTTAATGTTCATTCATTCATTCATTCATCTTCTAACCGCTTCATCCTCGTGAGGGTCGCGGGGGGGCTGGAGCCTATCCCAGCTGACATCCGGCGAGAGGCAGGGTACACCCTGGACAGTTCGCCAGACCATCGCAGGGCTGACACACATAGAGACAGACAACCATTCACACTCACATTCACACCTATGGACAATTAAGAGTAATCAATTAACCTAGTCCCCAAATTGCATGTCTTTGGACTGTGGGAGGAAGCCGGAGTACCCGGAGACACGCTGACACGGGGAGAACATGCAAACTCCACACAGAAGGGCTCCCACACCCGGGATCGAACCGGCAACCCTCTTGCTGTGAGGCGACGGTGCTAACCACCACACCACCATGCCGCCCTAAGTTTAATGTTTTGTAATGTAAATATCTTGCCTTAATGGTTTTTTTTGAGAACATAGGGCCAACTGCCCATCATCCGGTCTCTACTGGTTAACAAGCCTTGGCTGCTCTGCTCTGTACACCACCCAGGTTGGGTGGAAGCTAGCTAGTGGCTCCTCTCATTTGTAGTTACCGCTGGTAATGCCATCCCAGTGGTGAAATGATCTTGCTGCATGGTGGCCACCCTCCAATTTCTACTCAGGTAGCTGCCCAAAGTAAGCAACTTCATTTTATGTGACAAAACCCCTTTAGAATTATCAATTATGTTAGCACCACCAACTGGAGGGTGAACAGTGGGCACTATGTTTACCCATCTTAGCTAGCCAGCTGTCAGTGTCAGACCACAGGATCTGGGTGGTGGGCAGATAAACTGAAAAGTAGCAAAATTAGCCCATTGACTGACATGTTTAACTGGCTCATTAAACCAACGACATCCCGGCGGCACCCCGATCATAATCTCTGAAGAAAAAAAACTTAAAATGGGGCTGTAACATTAAACTTGTACCATTCAGTTTTATTATACAATAAATGTAATCAGTGTACAAGCATGTGCAATATAAAGTTGTGGATACTCTCAGTTGTAGTCATAAAGCTAATGTCAGCCTGTCCAACTAAACCGAGGCCAATTAGGCCAGAATGTAATGTGTCACATTTAAAGCAACTTACCTTCCTGGAAATTTTACGCTTTTCATTGTTTAGGTTAAAATCCTATTAATAAACTGATGGCACACAAAAATGTAAGTGAATTTCACCAGAGATAAAAACTCATAATTATACCATTCTCATATAGTTCTAAGAAAACTCCAACCAGTCTTTGCAACGATTGGCCGAGTGCCCTGTCTGTCTTCCCCACGTGGAGGCCTGGCAGGCCTGTAACTGCTCGCGTAGCCTAACCTTGCCTGAGCCTCTGTATTATCTTCCTTGTTTGTTGCCTGTCACCAGTACTGTCTAACGTTAGCGTTTACGTTATATTATAAAACTCATCAGTCATCACTGATGCATTTGACTGCAGGACAGGTAATGTTATGTTTAGTTTGCTTCTAATATAACATATAACGTTATATGACAACACAGCATCCAGTTGCTAATGGTTAACGTTAGCCTACTGTAGCGTAGCCTCTGAAACATTAACATTATCTTCCTTGTGCGTTTCCACCTACTAGTAACGTTAATGCTGCTATCTAATGTTCGCATTGTAACCTTATTCTAAAGCTCATCAGTCATCACTGACTCCAGTTGAGTTATAAAACTTCGGGGTTGCATTTGACTGTCTTGGTTGTAACGTTACACTTGCTCTCCTCTTCCGTGTATCTAACGTTACCTTGCCAATGCCTAGGTCTATCACAGACATGCACGGACAGAGCTCATACGTCTGGACCCAGTGCCCCAAACGGTTAGCCCGACCAACAACAGCAACAAGTCCTCGGAGCTGGAGGAGGACAGTGATCCATTGCCTAACACCAGCAGAGTGGCGGCTGCCACAGCCCATGACCCAGAGCCTCAACTAAATGTGGATCACGAAGAAGCAGAAAAAGCAGCCACGAGAGCAGCTGGCGAGCCGCCCAGCAACAACCCTGCTTTATGGGGGGTGATGACGGATAACCTCAAAGAGGAGATTATGATGAAAGGTGCTTTTGCTTTTCCAAAATTGGGCCAAAAGGTACCTAGCATTATGTCGGAAGGAGCCGGGGAGGGGTAAAATGCGCTCACTGACCAACGACCTGTTCTCCAGTAAGCTTGATAATAGAGAAATTATCAAGCTTACTGGAGAACAGTAAGCTTGATAATGGAGAAATTATCACCCATGAATGGATAATTTATTCCCCCTCCACCGGAGAAATATACTGCTATGCTTGCAAAATGTTTTCAGCACATAACAACGCATTTGTATCAGGATTTTGTGTCTGGAAACATGGTGGTGACCGAGTCAGAGAACATGAGAAGGGACCCGAACACAGAAAGTGCATGCTCAAGGGCAACTTCTAAAGGTAAGAACATTAATATTTGATGTAAAATTTCAGTGGTGATCATTATCTGTGAGTAAGTGTGATTGAGTTGAGTGAGTGAGTGTCTACTGGTGAGCTATTGATCTGCTGTTTGTGTCAGCCTTGAGTTAAGGGTGTGTGCGCGTGTATGTGTGTGTGCGTGTGTGTGCGAGAGAGAGAATAAGGTGTTGTTAGTATCATCAGTGCTGGAATCACCATTAGTTGTTAGTAACTGGTTAGTATGATTTGTGTGTTAATTGGCATGGTGTGGCATAGCATGGTGTATGAGGTGGTGACGTTGTGTGTGTACAAGGGCCCTTTGAGACCTAGTGTCTAGGGGCCCCTGGGGTGCTAATCCAGCTCTGATCATAGATGTAATGAGGATGTAATGGAGGAGGGGGGAGTAGGCCTTTGGAGGGAGGTGGAGTTGCACCTGACAGGTGTGATATATCAAGATGCTGATTAAACAGCATTATTATAACAAAGTTGTGCCTTGGGATGATCACAATGAAAGGACACTCTGGAAGGATTAGGATTTCACATGACAAGCTCTAGGAAAAATGCATTTTAGATCCTTGCTACATGGCAGAGTATCAATGGCAAGACAATGGGTCTCAGGATCTTGTTACGGTATCTCTGTGTGTTCACACTGCCATTAACAAAATGCACATGAGTTTACTATCTGTAGCTTATAACAGCTCATACCATAACCCATCTGCCACCATGGGACACTTTGTTTACAACGTTGTCATTAGCAATGTATCAGCTGTTCAGGTAGCTGGTCTCAGATGATCTTACATGTGAAGAGACTGGATGTGGAGGTCTTTAGCTGGTGTGGTTACATGTCGTCTTTGGCTGTGTGGCTGGTTGGATGTCCTGTAAAATTCACAAAAAAATATTGGAGATAGATAATGGTAGTCAAATCCAGGTGGTCAAACATCCAGGGCCCAGTATTTCAAAGTTATCTGATAGGATTATCCTGGCCGGATTGGATTAAATCCTGATCTGATCTGAAAACTGGGTATTTCAACACAGATCAAGAGATTCAGATCTGGTAATCCAATCCTCCCTTTAATCCAGATAAAGGCTTCATTTGGGTATTTCAAAAGTTAAGGCAGAGATCTGGATCAATTTGATACCAAATTTCAGGATTATTTGGATCCCACCTCAGAGGTGGATTTGACAAAGCCTCAGCTCCACTTCTCCTAGATGTTGTTACTCAAGATGTTCATTAGCATCTGTGTCATTGTGTTGTGTGATCAAACTGCATATTTAAGAGTAGCTTTTTGTTGTGACCATCCTAATGCTTATTAACAAGTATTTTGCACCTAGAATTTCCGAGAAATTAGTTTTTAGTGTGGATGAAAAAATCTCAGATCTTTAACTCAAACCTGTGATTTTCACAGGTTTAAGTTAAAGATCTGAGAGAGATCTGGGAACAAAAGCAAATGTTGTGCATTTTTTCCCTTTTTATTAATGACCTCAGAATAGAAGTGAGTCCCTTGTACATTGGCTGGCTGTCTGCTACACAACCTACAGTGGATTGATCTAGATTTAAATCTAGCTGCCACTGTGTTAAACACTGAGTCACTGTTTCCCTGGTGCTTTGTGTTATCAGCTTACCTTTTAACTGTGTTGCCAAGTTGTTGCTTCTGCCATTGTCTAAGAATTCCTTCCTGTTAACTATTTAGGAAAAACAAAAACCTTTTTTTTTTTGGATAACCCATTAATCTAACCCTCTTTATTCCACATAAACATACAAGAACAAAGACAGAAGAGCTGATAAAATCAGACATGGAAACTGAGGAGATAAACCTGTTGAGCCACTGCCAGCAATGTGTGTCACTTACTGGATTTCAGGAAGTTATTCGCTCAGCATGATTCCCATAGTTCCACTTGGGAGTTGACAGACTACACTCCACACACCACTGCAGGCTTCTGTCCTGAAGTATGTTTCCTAAACACATAGAGGATAAATACAGCAGAAGAGAGAGGACGGTAAGAAGCTATGTTGAGAAAGTTGGTTTATTTACATGTCTGTGAAAATGCCTATTTTTTGGGGACTTTATTCAATAGGTTTTTTGGTGTTGATGATTTTAGGACCAGGATCACTGAGGCTGAGCTGGTTGTTTACAATCTGACCTCTTTTCTAATTGTGGAAAAAATCTTTTCTATGGTGCCTTAGCCTTAGCTATGTAAATTTTGTCTGTGCCAGTGTGTGAAATGGTTGAGGTTATGATAAAATCACTTTTCCTGATAGTTTGTTTGCTATAAAGTTGTTTGCTCTGACTCATCTGCATCTTTGTGGAATTAGCCTGTGCAGTATTTGCTGTGTGTTTTCAGTGAAGGGATTGATATTTTTGGCTTAGACTTGGGAAAGCTTTTTTGGACTGACAAAGTAATCATATACACAAATTCTTTTGACATTAATAATGGTCCAATTAAATCCCATTTATTTGTCTTGGTAGATCAACAAGTGTTTCTAAGAACTTGAATATACCCTGTGATTGTTTGATATATATGATATTTCAGCAGCTTGACTTAAATATCTAAAATTATTATCATTATTAGTGCAGTTTTTCACAGTATTGAACATTTTTAATGTAGCAGAGATAAAGGTTTTCATAGAGATCATCGAGATAAATCATTTTCATAGTATTTATACCTTCAATACTTCCCTGTCTCTTTTATCCTTTTTAAAAGTGTAATGAGAGCAAAAGCAGTACTGGCATTACTATAAGACAAAATATCAATGCTTTAGACATTACTGTTGATTTTTTTTTTTTTACTAAATATGTATTTGTCATCCAGAAATGATAACAACAAACTTCAAGTCTAAGTATAACAAAGAAATATAAAGCCAAAGAGGAGGGCAGCACATTTGCATTCTCAGCCACTCAATGTAGAAGACACAAGTAAGAGAGACCTTTTGTCTACTTCTTGTTTGTCTACTTCTCTGACCCTGACGTCAATACACTCACCTGTTTGGTTCTCTACTTTAAACTTTCTTTTACAGAACACATGCAAGTTATAAAGTTCTTATGATTAGTAAATGTCTGAAATCCCTATTTACTGCTCACTACAGTTAATTATTACATATATCATACAGCGAGGGGGGAATCAGTTCAGTCAATCAATCAATCAATCAATTCTTTATTAGTCATTGTCATAATAACGCAGTTATAAATAACAAGATATTGTTATGAGCAACTTAATACTGACACAGAAGTATTTTTAGAAAGTGCAAAAAGTGCATATGACATTATTGTCCAGAGAAGCCCAGCAGAAGTATTAAAAAGTGCATGAAATGCATATGACAATAAAGTCCAGCACAGCAAAACCACAAAACCACAACTACCCAGACATTTAAGGACAGTAACATTACAGCAGCAGAAATAGACATTCATCGGTCACTCATGTGCAGGAGAGAAAAGTGCATCAACTGTCATCCTCTGTGTGAAACAGAACAGGGTTGGGGCAGTAGACAGAGGTGAGTGAATTGTTGTGTGGGAGCTGCAGCAATGCAAGACCTAGTTCACAGTTATTGTAGTGGTGGAATGTGGTGTGTGAAGATGGATTGGCGGCAGAAAGGGGGAGGTCTGTTCATTTAGTAGCCTCACTGCTTGAGGGTAGAGGCTGTGGGCATGTCTGGTGGTTCTGGCGCGGATGGACCTGTATCTCTTCCCAGAGGGCAGCAGGTGGAAGAGGTGATATGCAGGGTGGTGCTGGTCACGCAGGATGTTGTGTACCCGCCGCAGACAGTGGGTGGTGTAGATGGTGCTGATCTCCGGGAGACGGGTCCCGATGATTCTCCCTGCTGTTTTTACCACCCTCTGGAGGGCAGCTGGAGAACCACACTGAGAAGCCGTAGGTCAGTATGCTACCGATTGCACTATGGTAGAAGTTCACCACGAGCTGTTAACAAGGAAGTGATTTCAGACAGCCCTCTGTTGCTTAGCCAGCTTACCTGAAAAGAATGCCAGCCAACACAAAAAAACACCGTTTCCAGCTGACTACCCAGCTGAAGCCACCTTTCATCATAAACCTACAGCAGCTTGTACTGCATTTTGTTTTGCTAAGATTGAGGGATGTAAAATGCTAGAGATTATATCTAGCTCTTGACAGAGATTTTATCCAGACATATCAGACTTGAATTTATGTGACAATAGTTCAATTGTTAAGTGCTGCACCTGTGAACCAACTGGTATTCCCTCACACACTAATGACTTAAAATGACATGTTACTGTCACTACTGTCAGCACATTATGTCTGTGTGCCATATCCAATTACATCATTATGGATTGTCTTTAAATGGTGAATGAAATGCACTTGTATAGTGCCTTTCTAGTCTTCCAGTCACTCAAGGCACTTTTTACACTATGCGGCCCATTCACCCATTCACACATATTCAAACACTGGTGGCCGAACTGGTACCATACAAGGTGCTGCCTGCAGTTTTTAATACACTCACACACCAATGGAACAGCCATTGGGGGCAATTTGGGGTTCAGTATCTTGCCCAAGGATACTACAACATGTGGACCGGAGGAGCCAGGGTTCAAATCGACAATTAGGGATGTCTCGATCCAATATTTGGATCGGTATCGGCCGCTGATATTAGCAAAAAACGTGCATCGGATCGGACTGCATGGAAAAATGCCGATCCTAGAACTCTGATCCAGTTTTTCATGGACTCTGATCCAGGTTTTTTGGCCAGCCCAGCGCTCCGCGATTCAAGCAGTCCATTCCAGAAATCCGCTCCAGCAATTACTATGCCTATGGAGGATAGGAAGAGTAGCCTTCAATTTAGTTAACTGACTATTTGTTTTCTGCTCTGGTTTTTTGAGAGTGATATTTCTATTTGGTTTACACTGCAGCTGCAAACGTAAGTGTCACGTCAGCGCAGCGTCACTGCGTATTCATCTGGGCTCCACTGACTGCGTATGGAAGCGACACATAGAGAAGCCTCCAGGGTTGTTTACCGTTTGCCGAGCCGAGAGGCTGCATGTAGGCTGCATGAAATGTTAAAGCATTTCCCACCTAACTTATTACATATACTTGAGTTATCTACAAGTTTACTATACTGTTTGTCATCTATTCGCTTTCAAATGTCTGCCACGGACATTTACACAATGTCACGGATAAACATGGGTAAATGCATGAAAAAAAAATCGTCACATATCACCTCTGATAATGGTTTATTCATTTATTTCATGTAGTTTTTATCTGCTGGAGCGTAGCGCGACAAAAATAGAAGAACCTCCTAAAATAGAGAGTTGTCATGCTGTAGACGTGTCGCGCTGCCGGTGGAACCCGGGCCTTACTGTTTAAGTAAAGAGCACTGATGACATTGTTTTGGGCATAATTAGTGAAATTGGAGCCATGGATGGACTAATGCTTGTTTAAACAGTTGTACAATATTGTGTGTGGTTTTTTGTCCCCTCTGTTGGTCCCAGGAAACAGCAGCACCAGGCTGGCACTGGCTCTGCTAAAATTACAGAAAAAGAAAGGCTGCAGTGTTTGTTAAATGTCAACAATGTTTTGTGTTGTTAATCTATTTTTTATTTATTAGGGGGCCAAAGCACAGTGTGGAGTCTTGCTGCTATTTTAATTTCAGTGTTAGACATTTTAAAGATTTCTTGTGTTGATTTATTTTCTATTTATTAAGGGGCCAAAGCAGCCAAAGCAAACCAGTTATATTTTTTTATTTAATGTTAATGTTCAAGTTTAAAGTTTGTTTATTCAACCCTGTTAACAATAAACAGGTCAGTTTCTCATACCAACTGTTGTGGATCATTCTAACTAACCCGATTAAGTAGTTGTTCTTGTTAGAGTTATATCCCTTGATCAAACCTTTTCTAACATGACAAACAAAATAAGTGAATATATATTACACGCTTGGATCGGATTGGCATCGGTATCGGCCAAAAGGCTGTAATATAGGTATCGAATTGGAAGTGAAAAAGCTGGATCGGGACATCCCTTTCGACAATCTTCCCAGATAGCACACATACATCTGGCCAGCGTCGGCCCGATGTATCAGGTTTAGATTGTTAAGACGTAGCAGGGAGAGCGTTTGCTCATTGCCAAGACGTCGCTGAGATGTCGGCCTTTAATCGAAAATGACCACCATGCGACGTTCAAACGATCAATAAAAGAAGCTGCGCTCAGTGGGCGCTTCCTTCATTAATATTCATTCATAACATTTGATGGCCAGTCTGCTTCTCCTGGCAGCCTGCAAGACACAGAAAAGATGATGAGCACATAACTTTCAAGAAACAAAACCCAACTTCACCACTGTATGTTTTTTTTTTAGCATTTCAGCTGTCTTATAGCCAGACTGAAGGCTTTGGGCCCATTACTCTGCTTAATTTAATGTTTAAACTGTTAAATAACGGGATCTGGCGTTAACTTTGTTAACTGTTAACAGCAGCTCAACAATCAGTCCTTCATCTCGGAGAACAGTGGTTTCAAAACTGCGCCATTACCTGTAGGCACCGGGGCGGTTTGCTTGAGGAGACCTCGACTGATAAATTGCCCATAAAATCACATTAACAGAATACCGAAGGCATCCTTAAACTTCACTATTTCACCTCCGCGCTCCTCTCCGCTGGTCTCACTGACACTTGAGCACCCATTCTGGGTTACACAGTGTCGGCCCGCCCCACCCTACCTCCGCGCTCCTCTCCACTCCTCTCCCAGACACTTGAGCACACGTCCAGGGCCCCGGAGGTCAGGCCGGGGGCCGCGAGACCCTAACCCTGAAACTAACTGCTATGAGATGCCGTGTCCTGCGAGCTCAGTTCCAAACAAACACCGCGGAGATGAAACTCCGCCTCTGCGGCAACTTCCATATGTGGCAGACATTCTACAGCACTGGGCTGACCCAAAGCTGACATAACAGAGACGTTTGAAAAGCTGGGACAAAAGAGTATTAAATTTAAAGATATCCGCCCATGCGGCTGATGCTTGTCAGACGTTATAAATTCAGGGCTGATGTGTCGTCCTCAGGCCGACGTTGGCCAGATGTATGCGTGCTATCTGGGTTCCAATTAGTGGACGACCCGCTCTACCATCTGAGCTCAAGTGCATATTTGGACCATGCAAACACCAAAAGCCCCTAAAACACTTTTCCTGATTTTCTGTCATAATGTTTTAATGTCAGATGCTCTCATTAAAAGTGGCCAGAGTTTTCAAATAATGAGATAAATGCATGCAAAAGTAATTCCTGGGAGCAAAAAACTTGGCTTCAGGTCATTCTGAATACTCCTACTTTTTTCTATTCTTTAGAGACAAGCTGACATCAATTTGTGATGGATTGATTTATATGGTCATCATCTCAAGCATTAACATCACATAGTCTACACTGCTACATGTAGCTAGATACTTATGTCATGGAAATATGTAATTATGAAGTTGTTCAGTTCAGCCCAATTTTGAACCATTTCTGTTGGATCATGTCTAGTTTTCAACATATTTTCTTAGAAGCTTTTATTGGTCTTTTTGTACAGTAGAAAGTGCTGCTATCCTCTACAATCATTCTGCTGGCTACAGTGGCTTTTCAGAGACACAAAGGGTGCAGTTGACACATGGGAGAAGATTGCCTTTCTGGCAGACATCTACTCATTTTAACCCAAACCACAATTAGGCTTAAATCCTTTCCTGGCTAAAAGCCCTCTGTTACCCCTTTTCCACTAATTATCTCTGGTTCCTTTTAGGATTCTGTTACCCCTTTTCCACCAATTATCTCTGGTTCCTTTTAGGATTCTTGGAACCTGGGTGCTATCCAGCAAACCAGCCCGCGTTTCCATTAGGTTTGCGCGGAACCATTATAATCAAGGATGTGATATCAACTAGGGGGGTTGCAAAATGCACATCAGAAGTTAACACTAGCAACAAAATTGTAGAATACAACTATTAACTTTTATTCTGTTATTACAGAAAAAAACAAGAATGAACCTAGTTTTAATGAGACCACTGCATGCTCTTCTTTAGCTTGACAATTGCTCACTTGACTTTCCATTGTTGCCTTCTCCATTCTCTTTCCAACCTGTAGAATATGACATGCCCACTGATGCTGTCAGTTTGCACTTTAGGTCAAGGAAAACCTTCTATTTTTGGTTCCAGCTTAGAAACAACTTTTCAGGTTCTGAACCAATTTACTTACAGTCGAAATGGTCTGAATGGTTCAAAATTGGGTGTGAACTGTGTGTGAAGTTCTGCCAACAGTGTCCAGATGTAGAAAATCCAGAAATGCTGATCAATCAGAGCAGACTGGGCTTTTTCGGTAGAGGGGCTTAAAGAGACAGGTGCTACAATGGAGTCTCCTCAGACAGAGGGTGAATACAGGTGTATTTAGGCTGACAGTATGAAGCAAATAATGTGTGTTTTGAACATTAAAAAATTTAACCACGTTTTGGAAGAAACCCAAAATACAAGTGAACCTGAAAATGAGCATAATTGGTCTCTTTTAAATTGCGTCCCATTGGACTAGGGATGCACCGGAATGAAAATTTGTGGCCGAAGCCGAATAAAATTAAACACTTGGCTGAATACCGAGTACCGAATGCCGTTGTATAGTTTTTCATTCGTTTTTGCAGATGAACCCCCTCCAGATTAGTGTACCAAAATTGGGATCCATGGTACGATTCCAGTGAAAGTATCATGGCTCTGAGTAGTATCACGATACCACAACGAAAATGAGGCAGATGTGCCTTTTGTCATTTATAAAAGATAAATCACTTTTCTATAATATGTCAATGATATTTCAATGGAATAAATTACTTACTGACTTATTCATACTTCAAAAACGGCATCAATAAGTGATTAACATAGCGGGGATCGAAATAAAATAGATAAATAAAATAAAAATCAACCAGCCACCCTCCTCCCCTGACAAGTTAAGAACAGTCCCTTAAGTGCGGTAAGGTTTGTGGACCGTTACCTGCCACAAAGAGAGAAATGTGAACGGCTTGTTTCTCCTCTGACACGTCATATACCTGTGTGCTGCCACGGCTCGGGTGTTCAGGTACTTTTGGCAGTCATGACACCAAGAAGAGGAAATTATTGGACCTGGAACTGGGCTTCTCCATTGCCAGTAAGCCGTTATCTTGCACCACGGAGCACTATGGCCGCCGTATTTGACAGGAATACATTCATGTCTGTGTCTGTGACCCCCGTTCAACCCACAACCGGCAGGATTCGCCTTTCATTTCTGCTGCTGATTGAAATCTGTACTCCTGAATGATTTCGTTTGCTTGCACAAAACTATTTTTAGTCGCAACTGCCAACATTTTACTCCGTCCGTCACTGCACGCTGTTTGATTGCGTCATCAAAACATGTCACTATTATTCGAATGTGTGTTTTTCTTGCAATATTCGGCCAAATATATTCGGTTACCAAATATTCGGTGCATCCCTACGTTGGACCTCCACACGTGGTCAGATTTATGTTTAAATATCATTTCTTAAGTATTTCATGCATTTCTCACTCACTTTTAATTCTGAACAGGTCTCCATTCTGGCATCTTAAAAATGATGAAAATCCTCTGCTGCTGAACCATCCAGCAAGACTGGATCTTGTGGACTCGCAGCCAACACTATGTGGAAGTTTCTGTTAGCTGCTGTTAAAATTAACTTGAAGACGACACGCCAATAAAGGTGTGTATACTGGATACCAATGTGAAGTTTGGATTTATTATTACTAGTTTAACATTACTTTTTGTTTATGTATTTTCCACCCACTTTTTGTCATATTATAGGATAGGGGGGTCTAGCTAGTGTTAGCTGGCTTTTATGGGTCCAATTCAGGGCCGGACTGGGACAAAAATTCAGGCCGGGAGTCATACATCCACCCAGGCCACCCAATCCACACATTACGTGCTCACACACGTGCACGTGCACACGGACACACATTTATTTAGCCTCGAGTCGGTCCCCATCCTCCCCGGACCTCATGTTGAGAATAACCAGTTTTCTTACTTTTCTATGTTAACTTAGGCTACTTGTTGCAGCATCATCATTTGACAACGTCACGCTGCTGCTGGGGGCTGGGGAGGCTCTGAACATATCTGTAAGTTTATGACATTTGGCCGCCTCCTCCTCAATGGCCCTTTTTTTTTTTTTTATCTCTCTCCCGTTCAGCTCCACCATACCTCTTTTTGCGGTCCATTGTAACAACACTGCTGAGCTGCAGAGCTCCTATTGCACAGTCTGCACACACAGGCACACGTACACACCCTCTGCTCTCTGCTCCATCTGACTCTCCACAACCAAGCTGCTTTCAGTTTACAGGCGCGCTGATTTGGGGGCGGGCGCGGGCGGAAAGCGCGACAAACTAATCACGTCTTGAATCTACAAAAAACCCTTTTTGACCAATCGTTGTGACAAATACTCACAAGCACCTATCATTTCTGACTGCGGGCGGGCTCTCTGCCAGCCGGAACGGCCACCTGCGCTGCACAGTCTGCGCTGCAGAGAGACCGCACCTTAAAAAAAAAAATAAATAAGACAGGCAGGCCAGAGCAGGCCACTTGCGGGCCAGGCCACCGGGGAACTCCCCGGTTCTCCCGTGGGCCAGTCCGGGCCTTGTCCAATTGTGGTAATGGCAAACACCCAGTTGTCAGGATTCGCAGATAGTGTTGTAACCTCAGCACTCCAAATTTTACTGAATGTTACTCCAAATGATTTTAGTCATGACACAGACAAAGTAATGTACAAAGTAATGAAGAGAATGCTCACATCACAGATACAAAAGAACGGCCAACAACGCCCATATAAGGGGCCGTTCACATGAAGCGTCTAAAAGCGCGTGGAAAACGCCAGCTGTGCCGTTTCCATCCTTTTATCCAAGGCGCTTCGGAGGTTGCGCTACTGTCGCGCCTGCCGTTACTAAGCAACCAAAACCGACGTCACTCACAGGGGGAGTAAAAAAGTTTTCAAAAAAGTTAAATGGATTTCCAGCAAGCATCAGGAGGTGAGGTGTATGCATGTGTGTGTGTGGAGGAGAGGGAGAGAGGGAGATGCTGGTAGAGAGATAGTGTGTGTTATTAGATACATAATGTTGTGAAGTCCGTTGGACGGAAAGGAAGAAGCAGATTCGTGGAGCGGATTGGTTAATTCTTATCACATGACATGCGGTGCGCTTGCTGCATTCGAAAAAGTTGAGATTTTTCCATCTCTGTGCGCCGCGGACGCGCACGAAAAAACAGGCGCGTCACACCGGATGCGTGCCGCTACGGCGTCGCTTTTAATTGTGAGCGCGCTTAGCGCGCGTCTACATTGAAACTAATAGATTTGTGCGCACAAAAGACGCTACATGTGAACGGCCCCTAAAGATATATCAACAATTCAATTACAGTACCAATAGTGTTACAGTAAAATTAGTAAATAAGAGTAAAAATATCCTTTAGAGAGACAATTTTGCATTGGTGTACCTGGTACAGACACGTTTCAAAGTCCATGGCTTAAAATGTTGACCAACCCCAAAGTCACACTCGGAATTTTAATGACAAAGCTGGTACATAGATCAAAAGCACTGATGTAATGAGATAATTATTAACTTCAGAAACCCCCAGAGCATTATTAATAATTGGCTTGACTTTTATTTGTTCAGTAGTTACTGGATGAAGTTGACTTATGGTGCTTTTTGTGTGTGATCAGTTGGAATGTCAGTATATTTTTTCAAACTTTTTTTTTTTTGTGACAGGATATTGTGGTGCACAGTTCCAGGGCACTTATTATCCGGCTCACCATCTGTAGTGATAGTTTTGGTGTCTATTATAAATTATATAAAAGCTATATATCATATCAAATATCTGATTCTAAAAAATAATAAAAATATGTATCCTATGCTTGCCCACCCTTTCCCGCTCCTCTTCCTTTGTTGTTCTCCTAGAGTTCCAATTCCCTCTGTCTTTCTTCCTGTATTTGCCTTGGCTAAACAGCCTTGGCCTATCACTGCTGTTTGTGAGAGAGTTTTTGAAATTATGTATCTATTTCACATATTTGTCATTTGACACAAGTTTTGTTTAGTCTTTTTTAGTTTCTTTATGTAGTTTATTTTTTTAATATGGGCATCACAGTAGCAGTAGGGTTGTACATATATGCACAAGAACCACATTTTGTTTAGTGTTTGTAGTGAAATGCTAATTTGCAATGCGTTCACAGGAGGCTTTTTATAAAGGTAAAATGGTAACTGAAAAGTACACAAATACACACAAAACATACATCCACAAATCTACACACAGAAACCCATCCACACAGAATACAGGCGTGCCATAGCAGACAGATGACAAAGAATATTAGTTTTACCTGTGATTGGAAAAGAGCAGACAAAAAGTTTGCTGGACCATTTTTCAGCATATTTGTTTTTAAAGGTAGGAAATTGAAAGTGATAATGGTGATGTATTGGAATTCTACTCACAGGGGTAGATCTTATCAGCTCTATTCCAAAACATCTATCTTCTGAATAACTCATAACTTTCTGAGGGGTGGATGTTGTAAAAAATAATTGAAAAGTTAGAGTGTTTAATTAAATATAGTGACTTTTTCAATAAGATATAATTTTGTGGGAATTAAATACAGTGTAACTTTTAATATACACTTAAATATATCTTATGTTAAAATAGAATATCAACACATGAAAATGTAATGCATATCAACACATGAAAATTAAAATGCATATCAACACATGAAAATTAAATGCATATCAACACATGAAAATCTTCTTTTTAATTTTGAAATAACATATCAATGCATCATTTAAGTTGATGTAGTGCGATTGGAATTTCTTTGTGACATTTAAATTGGGTAAAGCTTTTATTTTAGTGTCTTTACCACCATTTTTATTATAGAGCCATTTAGCTTTAGACTATAGAGCTGCCTCTACTTGTCAGTCCAGCCTGCAAATACCGTTGCTTTGTCAGGGATCTGGGCATTGAATACCAATGAATGAAGGCACTTTTCACAGTGGTATAATGCACACTGGTGGTGGCAATTGTTGACGCTGGGGCCATTAACTAAAGTCATCAAATACTAAGATACCGATGTACAAAGGCACCGTCATTTTGTAACCCCACCGATGACAAGGTAATAAAAGGAACTGGAAAGTCCCAATAGGGTGGGCGGGAGGAGTGGTCAGTGGGTCTAACAAATCCTGGACTTTCACCCTGAAGCCTGCTGTTCTCTTCCCTTATGAATGTTGATGTTTTTTTCTTACCTAACCACATGCTTTTCTTACACAAGGACTAATTACAAGGTGTTTTACCAATGTTATATTAATTTTGAAAAAGATTATGCATCGCATTTCCTGTGAAAACAGAAGTGTGTTTTGAAAAGACACAATGTGCATAAGGCAATAAATTAAAATGGCATCTCGGTATGTCAACAACAGAGGCAGGATGCCTAGGGTATGATATGTAGTTGCGATATTTGACGAGTTGGGGTGAGAACACATTGGTCGATCGTACACCATGCACAGTAGCGGATCCTGATATGGGCTGCTGGGGGCATCGGGGGGTGTCGCCCAGGGCTAGAACTTCCACTGACCATGCACATTAGAGAGATCTCGACTCAATATCCTTTGCTTGTGTTATGAGCAGAGTCCTGCACAGGTCCATTTTTGGAACTTGCACCCGCCCATACCCATAAAGTTCAGTACCAGAACCGACCATTTACCTGTCATTATGTGTAAGTCAAAACCACACCTCTTGATAAAATTCCCACGAGCCAACCTGCTTCTGTGATTAAACACACACAGGTTACAGTCAGTTACATTAAGCTGGGCTCTCTATTCTTGAATTCCAGTGGTGGAAAAGTCTTTTTCATTTGTTTTATTATGAATAATAAAATTTACATTTTGTTCTGACCCACCCACGCCCTGCGTGCATTTCATTTTTACCTGTGCCTGTGATTTTTTTTTTTACCCATTACACAGCTATTTGTGTTCCTGTGGGTAGCTAACCTGGTGCAGAGCTCTGGTTGGAAGAACAAATGAATTGCCATCTCTCAGCATGGTGGCTACAGATGCAAATTTACACAGTTTGAATTAACAATTTAAAGAAAAAACATGAAGGAAATTGATCTCACTGATAGGATTGTGGTGAATGAAACTGCAAGCTGCCAAAATAAAAGCTCCTCCCAACCTACATGTCCACAGAAAGAAATGATCATACATATCAGCTTAAATGATGCAGTGATACTTTAACTGAAATACAGTAAATAAATACATCAAAATACATTTAACTGATGTGTAATAGCTTACAATATGTAAACAGCATTTTTTGCAGGGGCAGCAGGCCAAGCAAAGCACCACAGACATCCCTCTCCCCAGCAATGCTTTCCAAGGGGGTGGTTATGACTTTATTTTAAAAAATTTAACATATTGATCAGTAACAGGTGTATGTTGAAAGTTTAGAGTTTTTAATTGCGAGTTTGGAATTAAATTTCTGAGATTATATTTGAAGTTAATATATTCATTTGACCACAATAAGATTTTAATTAAACATCACCTCTCCTACTTCCTCTAGGAAATGCAGGTTCCGATCTGTGAATAGGCATCACCAAGTAGACATTATTTCAGAATTTCAGTCTCAAGTTCTTAAAAGAAAAAGAAAAAAAGCATTATCTTATTACATTGTTTTAAAGCTGCCTGGTTGCTTGTTATTGTACTATTAATTAAACTGATTCATTACTCAAATCTTCTTCTCCCTTTAGAGGTCGCCACAGCGAATCATCTGCCTCCATCTAACCCTATCCTTTACATCCTCTTCTCTCACACCAACTGACTTCATGTCCTCTTTCATTACATCCATAAATCTCCTCTTTGGTCTTCCGCTAGGCCTCTTGCCTGGCAGTTCCAACCTCAGCATCCTTCTACCATTTTATTCACTATCCCTCCTCTGAACATGTCCAAATCATCTGAGTCTGTCTCTGACTTTATCTCCAAAACATCTAACATGAGCTGTTCGTCTGATGTACTCATTCCTGATCCTGTCCATCCTAGTCACTCCACAAAAGAGAACCTCAACATCTTTATCTCTGCTACCTCCAGCTCTGCCTCCTGTCTTTTCCTCAGTGCCACTGTCTCTACACCAAACAAAATTGCTGGACTCATCACCGTCTTGTACACCTTTCCTTTTAATTTCCCTAACTTCTTCTTCCATCTTCACCGCTTCATTGATTCTGGTTTGTTGTGGCTGCTTCTTGACACTTTTGTGACATCAGGTCGCAGGTTACGTTACGTAACATGCATTTACCTAACCTACAACAGTTCTGTTAACAACTAGGCTATATCCGACATATTTAATCTTTAATGACCCGACCCGTCAATAAAGTGAACATTTCTTGACCCGACCCAACCCGACCCGCAGGTAACCCGCAAGACCCGCAGGTTACGGGTCGGCCCTCGCATCACTAGTCTCCGTTGCTCTGGACTGTTGACCCTAAGTACTTAAAATCCTCCACCTTATTTATTTCTACTTCCTGTACCCTCACCGTTCCACTTGGCTCCTTCTCATTCACACACATGCATTCTGTCTTGCTATTTCTGACCTTTATTTCAGTCCTTTCCAGGGCATACCTCCACCTCCATTTTTTTCCACCTGCTCCCTTCTCTCACTACAGATCACAATGTCATCTGCAAACATCATAGTCCATGGAGATTCCTGTCTAACCTCATCTGTCAACTTGTCCATCACCATAGCAAACAAGAAGGGGCTCTGATCCTTGATGCAGTCCCACTCCCACTGTAAACTCCTCTGGCACACCTGCAGCACACCTCACCACTGTCCAACAGCTCTCATACATGTCCTACACCACTCTAACATACTTCCTCTGCCACTCCAGACTTCCTCATACAATACCACAGCTCCTCTCTCTGCACCCTATGCGTTCTCTAGATCTACAAAGACACAATGCAGTTCCCTCTGACCTTCTCTGTACTTCTCCATCAACATCCTCAAAGCAAATACTGCATCTGTAGTACTTTTTCTTGGCATGAAACCATACTGCTGCTCACAGATGCTCACTTCTGCTCTTGGTCTAGCTTCCACTACTCTTTCTCATAGCTTTATTGCATGGCTTATCAACTTTATCTTTATTTATGAAAAACCTAGTCAAAAACTCTACTGCCACCTCTCCTTGACACTTCCTTAACTCCACAGGTATATCATCAGGACCAACTGCCTTTCCACTCTTCATCCTCTTCAATGCCCTCCTTCATCCTTACTAATCTTTACCACTTCCTGCTCCAGAATAGAATAGAATAGAATACTTTATTGTCACTGTTAACATTGTCAGACAATATCACCGTAAAAATCTGTTTAGCAGCTCCTATTTGGCAGTAAAGTACAAAAATAGAAAGTAAAAAATAAAAATAACATTATAGCAGTATGGGATAATAAAATAACTTTATAACAATATAAGCAGAATATATACAATAGAAACAATATGAACAATATAAATAACATATATACAGAATGAAACAGTACAGATATTATTAAGGTGCAGGAGATGATCACCTCTTCTACTCTTTGTTCTCTCTCATTTTCCTCCTTCATCAACTCTTCAGAGTACCCCTTCCATCTTCCCATCACAATACAATACTGTCAATACATTCCCACCTCTATCCTTAATCACCCTAACCTGCTGCACATCCTTCCCATCCCTATCTCTCTGCCTCGCCAACCTGTATAAATCAGTCTCTCCTTCCTTACTGTCCAACCTATCATACAAGTCGTCGTGCGCCCTTTGTTTGGCCTTTGCCACCCCTACCTTAACTTTCACCTGAATCTCTGTGTACTGTCTCTTCAGTCCTCTTAATGGCCCACATCTTCGTAGCCAACCTCTGTCTCTACATACACTCCTGCACTTCGTCATCCCACCACATGGTCTCCCTTCTTCCAGATGACACACCAACTACTCTTCTACCTGTCTTTGTGATCACATTAGCTGTAGCTGTCAAGTCATTTGGGAGCACCTCCTGGCCACCCAGGGGCTGTCTCAACTCCTCCTTGAAAACCACACAACCCTCTGCCTTTTTTTGCTTCCACCACTTCATCCTCTGCTCTGCCTTTGTCCTCTTCATCATCTTCACCACCAGAGTCATCCTACACACCACCATCCTATGCTGTCTGGCTACACTTTCACACTTTACTTTATGGACACCACTATAAGCATTGCTGTCCCCCATGTTGTTATTTGCACATTTAATATTCACTTGCACTAAATATGTTCACTTTAATCCACTGCTCACTTTTTTTATCCACTGCTCTTTATTATTATTGTTATTATTTATTGCTGTTTCTTGTATCTTTTGTACTTTTTTCTGCATGCCTAGTTTTTTGAGTTGTTAAATATTGAAATCTTTAATTTTGACTCTTTACCCTTGACAGCTGTAACACTGGAATTTCTCAATTGTGGGATCAATAGAGGTGTATCTTATCTTATCTTATCTTATCTTATCTTATCTTATCTTATCTTTCCCCTACCATGACTTTGCAGTCACTGATCTCTTTCAGATAACATTGTCTACACAAGGTGTAGTCCACCTGTGTGCTCCATCCACACCATGATAAAACAGGTTGAACCCTTGAACCTTTTTCATCGTTTCAGCCAACTGTCTAGCTCTCTTTGTCGTAGTCCCAAAATTCAAAGTCCCTACTCTCAGTTCTAGACTTGCCGTTCCTCTTCTCTCTCTGCCTACAGACATGCATTCCTCCTCTCAGAAGTTTAATTTCCACCGGCAGCCTGTAGGTCAACAGCACCGGTGGCCCAACATATAAGTTTACTTCTGCAGGATGGCTAGCTGCTATTACAAAATGTCGCAAATATTTAATAAAATTCAGTTTTATCTAAAGCCCGCAAATCACAATTTGCCTCAGAGGGCTTAGCAGCATATGACATCCCTCTGTCCTTTGACCCTCACAGCAGAGAGAGAGAGAGAGAGAGAGAGAGAGAGAGAGAGAGAGAGAGAGAGAGAGAGAGAGAGAGAAGGAGAGAAAGGGCTAAGGGTATCATAGGAGGTCCCCTAACATTAGTCTAATTAGGGGCTGGTCCAAGGCAAGCCTGAGCTAGCCCTATCTATAAGCTTTATCAAAAAGGAAGGTCTTCAAGATACTCTTGAATGTGGAGATGGTGTCTGCCCCTGGGAGCAAGACAGGAAGATTGTTCCATAGAAGGGGAGCCTCATAGCTGAGGGCTCTGGCTCCCATTCTACTTTGGGGGACTTCAGGAACCACAACTAAACCTTGCATTCTCAGAGTGCAGTGCTTTGGTGGGATAATAGGGTACTATGAGCTCACTAAGATATGACAGAGCTTTGTAAATAAGGAAACAATTTTAAATTCAGGATTCTGGATTTTTGAGTGAGCCAGTGCAGAGAAGCTAAAACAAGAGAAACATGATCTATTTTCTTAGTTTTTCAGTTTCAGTATGAATGCTGCCACATTCTGGATCAGCTGGAGAGTTTTAAAGACTTGCTCTAGCAAACTGCTAATCAGTAATTGCAGTAATCCATCCTCGAGGTAACAAATGCATGGACCAATGTTTCTGCGTCATTTGTTCATTGTGAATGTAAAGTAGCTAGCAGTAGCTTAGGCTGTAAGTGACCTTAGACAGTATGGCTGATGCTGCTTGGGTTCAGCAGGATCCCACTAGTTGTCTCAGATTTGTATCAAAACCTTTCATTGAGCAAATGTAGCAACTGTCACCATTTCACATCATTGCTTGTATGAATAGTTTTGATGTGAAATATTTTCAAGTGAGTATTTTGTATTTTGGTGTTGTTAATTTGTTCATGCGGGAAGTTCCACATCTCCGTCACTGGATAAAAATACAAACATTAGTCTGTGAAACAATGAAGCTGGATAAATATACTATATCATTTTTTGTTTTTTTCTGTTCCTCTCAATCATTCTCAAAAGGAATGGCAGTATATAAGAATGGCTTGACCATCTGCGCCCTTCTAGTGACTCTCACTATTTTGGAAACAGGGAACTTCAATGATTCTTCAAGTCAGGTTTTACCGGTAGGTCCACTGTGTTTATGATACTGAATAGAAAATATGGGATCACAAGTTTTGTTAAATAACACAAAGTAATTCTTTAACCCTTTTTTCGCAGGTACACAATGAAGAAGAACCCTTTCTATCTCACACCAGGGAGAAAAGGAATGGTTTGTCTGATTTATAAATATTATCAAAAAAGATATGAATATTGGAAAATACACTTTTAGGCTTCCTAACTGAAAGTTAGATGAGAAGATTGACACGCTTTCTCATTTGTCTGTCTGAGAATACATTAGTTTAACATTACCTAATCAGAGGGAACAGTTACGCAGTCTTTTGTGTTGTTGTTATGAGGTTGCTAAGCAACCAGCAATGTTTTCAGGAAGACAGGAGCCCAAAAAGCCTTTTTTCACAGAATTACATTGTAATACATACATACATACATTTTTGAGCATCACAATCCTGGCAAAATTACTTGTTTTACTATCAGGATTTAATCCATTCAGTCCAATAGCGTTTAGAAAGTCTAGAAGTTAAAGTCTCTGGTGCGCTTGCTCTGTGGGCCCAAGCTACTACGGCTGGGAAGGTGAAATTTTTGGCCTCATAAGCGACTAAACAACTTTTAATAGGAATGAAAGGGTATCTCCTCAAAGCTATATCCAGTTCTCTCTCTCAACATGTCCTTGTCCCAATTTGTTAAATACTGCCACATTGTCAGTGGCCATACACATCATAATATGATGTGTTAGCAGTGTTGAGAGGATGTTTTTCAAAATGTATTCTACTACAGATTATTGAACACAGTCCATTAGATTACTCAAACTAAGTAACTTCCTCTTAATACCTTGGATTACTTTAAAATATTTCAAAATTGTCTTGCTGAGCTCATTTGTTTGAGTCCTATATTTCCATGCCAAAAACACAACTGTGTCCTGTCTGTGCGCCTCACCTGCCACTGTGGTGTGGCAAGTGCACTTCACACACTTTTTTTAAAATCTGTTATGGGAAATGTGTGCCCCATGATTCCATGGTGTCCCAAGCATGGCTTTCTGTCCACACTGAATCTGTTAAATATGCACTTCTGTTATGTCATACAAACCATGTAGCCATCAGCTGTATGCTCAATGGGAGACGTAACCACTGCTAAGAAACTGTCCTGCACAAATTACATTAATATAGCCAATAGCATGCTGGTTGTTATTAACAATGGACATTACCAGAAACTTTCAGCTCTCTGGTGGTCTCCGTCGTCAGCTGTAACCTTTAGGTTTTTGCAGACAAATGTCGAGGTGTGTGCAGATAACTCCTCAAATACTCCAACTCCATAAATCAGCTGTTTTTCGTCCATTGCAAAGCTTTAAATACAAGTGATAAGAATAAATAAAGACAGGGTGCTTCACAATAGTTGAACTCACAATGGCAGTGCTGCATTATTCCAGGCCAGTTGTAACAATGCGATAGAAAGCATTGCAATCAATCTGACACTTGCTCACACTGCATTCAGTTAAGATATAGTGTTTCAAAATCAAAACAAATAAAGTAATCCCTTCAGGTTATGCATTTTTAAAGACTGTAACTGTAGTCACAAAAACCACAATTTAAACTGTAATGAATACAGGTACTCTTATTCATATTTTAAATATGTAACTCAGTTACTCGTATTCTGTTACTCCCCAGCCCAGCACGTTATGTACCCTCCTGCGTCAGTTTTGGATGTTCAGGGATGACGTGTCAGTTTACACTTGTTATATGCACTGTGTCTTTTTTTTGCAAAACACCTCTATTTTCACAGGAAATGTCTTAAGTCTTAAGTTTATTATCCTAGGTAATAAAAGCTTAATAATTAGTGTAAAGACATGAATGTGGTGTGGATCTTATTTAACTCAAAAACTGGAATTAGCAAATTTTCAAAAATATCAGGCTATAAAAAGTTTTATACCTCATAAATGCATGGTTGTCAATTATTCACATACTTTTTAAACTTAATTTCAATCTTCACAGTGTCTACAGGCCAATGGAATTACATCATTGATGTTGTAGTGAGTGCCTCTAATGTAGAAACATTATATTCTGTTTATATTCTGGGGGGGGGGGTAGGGTAGGTTAGGGTTAAGGTTAGTTTAATTCAGTGCAAATCCATGCATGTTAGTTCAGTTTAATAAACTGTGTTCAATCTCCACGGGCAAGCTAAAGTGGCTATAGCCCATATTTTTTTATACAGTATTAACAGTGGATCACATGCTGACTTGTATTTTGAAATGGTCATGCATTGTGATGAGCAAACAGATAATTAACACTAGACTCTGCACTTCCTCTGAACTCTACAGAGCCTTTTCATCTCTTTTAGCTTATTTTTTTCAGGCCCACAACTTTACCATTTTGGTTCAGTCTCACTGCTCTCGTCCGTGTCATCTCCAGATGCACAAGGCTGCGGTTTTTAGTCAAAACATATATACTACATATCCCTACTAAACCCACTGTGCACTTCCTGGCCAGCACCAAACAGGAGATAGACTATATACTAGCTGGCAAACAAAGTGAAGCATTTAGCAGTTATACTGTACATAGATATATTTTTCAGGAGATGACTGAAACCAAACAGAGCTAAAAGTAGAGTGAGTATTAGACCAGATTAATTTGCTTGTCAGCACAAGTTCGCCTCAACTTTTATAAAGTTGATATGGCGAAGCTAATATGTCTTGTGTTGGTCTTGACAGTTCATCTCCAAAGCTTGTTTCCACTGCCCCCAAGTGGTATATGATAATGATCGCAGCTCTAAAAATACTAAACACAAATATCTATTAGGCACAAGACACAAAAGTACAAATAAATATATGAAAATTATATAAACATATAAATAGATGTTAATGTGGAGACTTACATTACCCTGCACAGGAGGCCCAAGAGTACAGAACTACTGTAATCAAAAATAAATTAATAATAGATTATATGAATATAATATAGAATATAGAATATATGATGAATGAAGTCCCTGGCTAAAGACCTCAGCAGAAATTGAATGACTCTTTAAAGTAATTTTGCCATTTCACAACATATGTCCCTGTCCATAGCTTTAAGAAATATCAAATGCATGTATTGCAATTTTAATAGGGCCGGGTATCTAAAATCACACACTAGAGCAGCATTATATCAGCAGAGCAGTTGATTGACATGTCTCCTCCAGATGAGATAATCACTGGTTTCACCTGTATATGACAAGGAACCTGTTGCAACCACTTTGCACCTTTGGTATAGTCCAGTGCCAGAACTTTGTATCCAACTGTGAATGTCCGCAACTCTGCTTTTGATCATCATTTCACTTGAGCTCTCTGTTGACGATGCACCACCTCTCTTGTCTTTTGAGGTCTCAGGAAGTCAAGTCAAGTGTGCAGTTGTCTCTTGAGCATAGCTGAAGCAAGTAACACATTTGTCTTAGCATGAGGTGTGTTTATATACAACAGGAAAGCACTGAGACGTCGGTTAAGGGACTGTGTGCCATGAGAGGATTTGAGAGCTTGCTTCACTGTGTGTACAGATCTTTTGGCGAGCCCATATGTAGCTGGGTGATATGGCGCAGACTTGATATGCCAAATACCCTTCTCTTCCATGAATGTTTTGAACTTGTCAGACACTAGCTGTGGACTGTTATCACTGTTGGGGTAGGCCGAAATGACTGGAGATAGACCTTAGCTCTTCAATAGTTTGCTCTGAAGACGTGCTCTTCATAACAGCAACTTCAGGCCATTTGCTATGGGCGTGGATGACCACCACCAAGAGCATGTGGTTCTCCAGCAGTCCTGCAAAATCTATGTGAATTCTTTGCCATGGTTCTTCAGGTCAGTCCCAAGGATGAAATGGAGCCAACTGTGGGACATTTCTCAATTTCTGGCAGGCAAAAACATGACTTTACTTTTTCCTCAATAGCTGCATCTAGGCCAGGCCACCAGATATAGCTACATGCAGTTTTTTCATTGCACCACACCACAGTGCCCAGCGTGTAGCTCAGCAAGCAATTCCTCTCTTACTGGCAGTGGAATAATGACATGATAACCCCACAATAGGCATCCTGACTGGACTGAAAGCCCATGTCTCCTCAACAGGTAAGGCTTCAAACTTGGTGTCATCTCCAGCCAAACCTGAAAAAAATCATCAATGAGGGGCAGTGGATACTGTTCTGCAGTCAAGACAGGGTTCACAGTGACTGTGAAACCACCACAGATTCTTGGTGTTCGACCCTTTTCATGGCGGGAACAATCAGTGTTGCTCCGTCACTTGTGCTCACTTGTGCTCCCCTCTCCATTCCACTTCTTCTGAATGTTGTGATCCACTGTCACATCCATGACTCCTCACAGTGGAACAAGCTCACCTGTGTATTCCTTAACTTCAACTTTGTTTTCCTAAGAGTAAAACTCCTGTCTGTGTGCTGTTTGTGTGTCTGTGTCTGAGTCTTTTTAGTTGTACAGGCATGTTCAATATGGCCTGTCTTTCTGCAGTTTCTACAGTCTAAGTCTTTACATAGACACCCTTGTGCCAGGTGCCCTGTTTTCCCACAACAGTAGCATGGCTTGTCAGCTGCTGTATTGTTTTTGGCAGCCATTTCCATCAACATTCTAATCTCTTTGGCTTTCTCCAGTCTCAATTAGCCTCAGTAAGTAGTTGTTTATGAATAGCCTTGCTGCCTAGACCACACATCAATCTGTCACGTATGGTGTCATTTAGTGCACGTCCAAATTCACAGGGTTCAGATAACCGTTTCGCTATCCAACACAAAATATTTTCACTATTTCATCATGGGACATATCTCCAGGCTTGTCACATTGCACAAGACTGCAAGTAGGTTGACTGTTTTTTCCAAACATAACACTTAATTAAAGCTGTGAGCAGCATTGGGCGGGACCTCAGCCTCTTGCTGTCGGCCTCCAGCTCACGTAGACACCGAAATTATTTGTAAGAATTGAAATGTCGATAAAACAAGCAACGCAAGAGAATGCAAGGTCATTTTTGGCAATAGAGGGAATTCATATGACAGTACATTACAATATACATATAATTTTCAACGATGTATTAAATAAAATGTACCTGTGATATGTCAGCTATGTAAATTAAATGTCTTGTGCAAAACATCCACACTGAATGACATACACCGTCTTGATAAAGAAATTATATAATGTTAACAACAACATGGTTTATGTCATAGTGTTAGGAATTGAAGTGTTTCCATGTTTTGTAAAAGACGAAGGTCTGTAGTGACAGTACTCTGGACAGTGTGTAACACATTTTGATGTAAGTACATTTATATATATGAACATGATATAATTACAATAGGATTCAAATACAGTATGTAATAACAGTCATGATCCAGCAAGTAGCAAGTGAGTTATCAGTATTAAAGGTTGTTGTAGAAGTTACAGATGGAAAACAGCAAAATATAATGTTAGTTTTTTTAATAAAATAATGTATTAGTCTGTATAGACAGAAGATGTCAGCTTGCGTCAGAGGCATCCAGGTGCAGTGATGTCAGAATGTCCCACATACACTATAAAAATTGTGTGCTTTGGGTGTGTCACGGCTGAAAGGGTGTGAACAAAGTGTTTTGACCAGTCACAGGATGTCTTGTATCCAACCCTTATCTATAGTAAATCAAAGGCAAGTACTAAGTATGGGTATAATGAGTGTATCTTATGTTAATTAAATGCATTTTGGTACATGTGCATGGATATGATAAAATTTTTAATACTAGAGTTACATTATAGTAAAATCTTAAACATTATGGTTGAGATATTGAACTATACACAACAAAGTCATACACATTTATTGTATATTCTTAATATGAATTGACCGTGAAAACATGTGTAACCATATATAGTAGTTTTACAAATGAAAGTGCACATGCACACATGATGGTGATTTTTGAAAGGAAGACAACAAAGTGTCAGAGCAAATTAGCATTCACTAATGTGTCTTATTAAATAATGATTAAATGAGGTTGCAGGTGAGGGTTCTGTAAGAAAACAAAAGTTTAGGTTTATCACAACTGTTGTGTGGTCAAGGTTATTGTTTTGTACAATTGTTCATACAATGACTGTATAATCATTACACCTGAGTGTACTGGAATATATAGAATCGTTTCTATTTATAACACAAGGGAGTCTTTCAATCAATCAATCAATCAATTTTATTTATAAAGCCCAATATCACAAATACAATTTGCCTCACAGGGCTTTACAGCATACGACATCCCTCTGTCCTTTAGACCCTCACAGCGGATAAGGAAAAACTCCCCCAAAAAAAACCCTTTAACAGGGAAAAAAAATGGTAGAAACCTCAGGAAGAGCAACTGAGGAGGGATCCCTCTTCCAGGACGGACAGACGTGCAGTAGATGTCGTACAGAACAGATCAGCATAACAAATTAACAGTAATCTGTATGACACAATACAGTACTCTGTATGACATCCTCGGTAATGACAGTAGCTTACAACAACATTCATGAAAGTAATAATACTGTCGTTATAGTTCTGGCTACTGTGGTACAATATGTTGAAAGTATATATTAGTATCAGGCAGTATACATGTATGATAATATCATATGTCTATAATAGCAGTAGAAGTATGACTAATGATTAATGATGGCAGCAGTAGCAGCAGGCATCTGGCAGGACCACGGCAGCAGCACAACCACACAAGTCACACTATCCAGGCACCGCTGCAATACGAGTTAACCTGAGAGATAGTGGAGCACAAAGGCTCCGGAGAAGAAACCGAGTTAGTGACATCCAGAATGGCCGAGTAAAAAAGATACAGTAATAGGATACGAGAGAGAGAGGGAGAGAGAGAGAGAGAGCGAGAGCGAGAGAGAGAGAAGGTGCCCGGTGCATTGCTTTCACATTGCAGTTAAAACCGTGGGTCCGATCTTCAATCTGAAGGCATCACCAGATAGATAAACTTGTTCTGAGCGCAGAAATATAAAGCTTTTATGTCTATGGACTCAAAATGTGACCTTAGTCACAAGTTTACGATGTGTTGGCCCTCATCTTCTCTTACAGAGATCATCATGAGGAGTTGTGTGCTGCACCTTAGAACGCTTCTAAAATCCAAACCGTTCCAGTAATGACGAAGTCCTTCACAAGTAATGTTCACCAGGGGTAGAGCTGTAATGTGTGCAAGTTTGAAACCGCTAGGATAAACGGTGTAGGAGCAAATAATTTTTGAGAGAGAGAATTTGTTAGGGATGTCCCGATCCGATCACGTGATCGGAAATCGGGGCCGATCACGTGGTTTCAGACTCGATCGGAATCGGACGTCAGGGATCATAGGTCTATGACATATCAGCTCCATGTCAGGGTTTTCCCTATTTGTCTAAAGCAAGACGGGCTGCATGGCGGGCGTTCAGATGTAGCTCTTTTGCACTCTCAAACCCATTACTTTTACTGTAGAAGTGCGTCATGTGCGCTCAGAACCCAAAGCGACGCCAGCGGCGCGCATTCGGTGCAACGCGCTTGTTTTTCGTGCACGTCCGTGTGTGGGGGTGTGGCTGCGTCGTTGCGGACATGTAACGATATGAAATGACGGCGCTTGCGAGAGTGTGAGAGACGATCGTCCGTGTCAGCTGACTGTTTAGTACATGTGTGTGGCTGCATTGTTTAACTGCTGACTTCCAAGCAGCTGTTGTTGTTGATGTTGATGTTTGAGCGCTACAGTCACTGCAGCTTCTACTGAGAGCAAGTCATACGTAACGCACGTGAGACAGACACACGGGCCGACTGCGCAGATGTCGCGGACATCGTTAAACTTCTCACACTGTTGTGTGACGGCAGATAGAGAACCAGGTATTTATTTAAAGTTAGAGAGGGAGAAGGAGTGGGGTGAGCTGGGTGAGGGAGGGAATGAGGGAGGGAGAAGGAGCGAGGTGAGTGAGGTTGGGGCAGGCAGGCAGGTGAGGGAGGGATAAGGGGAAAGGCTGGTGATTGAGAAAGGCAAGATAAGCTATTTTATTTTTGATCAAATGTTCTTCTTGTTGACTTATGGATAATGGAATTAATATTACACAGTGGAGCTACTGTACTATTATCATACAGTGAGGTTTTGATATCATGACATGTCTTAAAATACTGCAATAAATGTCATGGGCTTGTTATTGAGGTACAGTATTGTAATATTGTGTGATTGTGATATTGTTACATCCCTAGTAGAGCACAAAGAACAGAAAAATAGTGGGATGATACAGTTAATCTACAGTAAAAAAATTTACTGCATTGCCAAAGTATCGGATCGGGACTCGGTATCGGCAGATACTCAAAATCAAATGACTCGGACTCGGGGGCAAAAAAGTGTGGTCGGGACATCCCTAGAATTTGTGAAAAACGAGATCTTACTTTGAAAGGGCAAATTCCAGTTCAAAGGTGTGGAAAAAAGAATAATAATAATAATTAAAGCTGCGAGCAGCGTTGGGCGGGACCTCGCACTCCCGCCCGTTTTGGCCTCCAGCTCATGTCGTCATCGTCAATTATTTAGAAATATCAAACACATTGCCACAAACATCAAAAAATCCTTACAGAGCTGAATGTTTTGATGTTTGAATGCTTTCTGTAGCTGTAGGTATGTAGAAGTGATGTCAAAATATGCAAATTAGATGAGCGAATTTACTGCCATCAGATTCCTCTTCCTTTATTTTGATGATGAGATGAGAAAAACAACATAAAACAAAAGAAATCTACTGTGTAAATATGTTCAAAATGATGTTTTACTGAGATGTATGAAATCCAATATGGCCGCCGCCTAGTAACCCCACAATATGCAAATGAGATGAGTTAATTTACTCCCATCACAAACTTTGGGTCATGATGAATAGTTTTCTCATTTAAAGTATGCCTTTATGTCTCACCACTTTGAAGCGACAGCCTTTTGAAATGTTGAAATGAAAATGGAATATTTTCCTCAATAAACTGGCACCTGAAGGGTTAAAATGGAGATGCTGCACCTGTCATGTCTGCATGTAAGATGTAGACACGCACACACATCATGTTTCTGTGAGTTCGTGTGTGACAGCGGTGGCCATGTGCACCTGGCAGAAGAGCAGAGAGAGACAGACAGAACACAGAGAAGAGATCTCTTTTAGTGGAGATTTAACTCCTTCAACAAGTTCTTCCCATTCCCAAACCGTTGGTCCAATCATCAAAATAATGTGATGGTGAGAGAGATAAAGTCCTACAGAAGATCTGTTTAGCAGCAGTTGAGCTGGCATGTGTGCGTCTTTGAAGCCGATACAATAAACGGTGTAGGAGGAGATGGTTTTTTTAAAGAGCGTGTTTGAGGCAAAATCTTACTTTGAAAGGGCAAATGGCTCACTTCCTGTTGGATTTAGGTCATGGGTGTCAGTGTGTGATTTGTAAGTCAAACACGCCAGTTTTGGTTAGAATTTGTAAGACATTCCTATGGGCCACAGTGTCCATTTTAGTGCACCTAGGTGGCGCTACAGAGCCCATTTTGGCACTTTAGGGGTTAATAATGTGTTTTTGCTGTTTCAAATGAAGATTCTGCTGCTGTAATCTGTCCTTTAAAGATTGTGAGACACACAGACAGAGAGCCCTGTGGCCGTGTCTGTGTGAGCAGTCCTCTGCCTAGGGGCTCAGTCCCTAATAATAAATGCAGCAAAAACAATAGGGTCCTCTGCCTTTGGGCTTGGTCCCTAATTAAAGCTGCGAGCAGCGTTGGGCGGGACCTCGCACTCGCGCCCGTTTTGGCCCCCAGCTTATGTCGTCATTGTGAATTATTTAGAAATATCAAAGATATTGCCACAAACATCAGAAAATCCTTACAGAGCTGAACGTTTTGATGTTTGAATGCTTTCTGTAGTTGTAGGTACGTATAAGTGATGTCACAATATGCAAATTAGATGAGCTAATAATAAACGGCCGAGGTCCCTAATAAACGCTACAAAAACAATAGGGTTCCTAATAAACACACCAAAAACAAGAGGGACTTCGTCCATCGGCTGAGGTCCCTAATAATAATAAACACACCAAAAACAAGAGGGACTTCGTCCTTCAGCCGAGGTCCCTAAAAATGTCAGCACAAGTGCATCCTCTTTAATCTTGTTAGCAAGGACAAAACACTTAAATCTCTTCGTGTATGAGCTCCACTGTTCTGTGTTTTCCCTTAAATAGTCCTATGTTTCCAACGAGTGCTGTCATTTTTGTTATATCCCACCGGCTTCAGCAATTAGTCTTAACCCTGTGCTTATGTGCACTGCCAGTTAGTTCTTTTCCTTGTTTTATTTGACTTACTCATCTTTCGTTATTTTACAGTTCCAACACACTCCTTACTTTCATAGTTCCAGTCTCTTATCCACCGCAGAGATTCCTCTTACCTTCTGCAGCAGCACAGCCCTCCATGCCGGCCTGGCTCTGGTCATGCAGTGGCAACCAGCGTAAACTGCAGTTCAGTTAGCCGAGAGCTAGCATTACACATCCTTGAAAAACTTGCAAACTTACACGTCCTACCGAAACAACAAACATTACGTGAGGATGCATCTCCTTGTCACCAGTTTTCAATTCAATTCAATTCAGTTCAATTCAATTTTATTTATAAAGCCCAATATCACAAACCACAATTTGCCTCACAGGGCTTTACAGCATACGACAGCCCTCTGTCCTTTGGACCCTCACAGCGGATAAGGAAAAACTCCCCCAAAAAAACCCTTTAATGGGGAAAAAAAATGGTAGAAACCTCAGGAAGAGCAACTGAGGAAGGATCCCTCTTCCAGGACGGACAGACATGCAATAGATGTCTTACAGAACAGATCAACACAATAAATTAACAGTAATCCGTATGACACAATGAGACAGAAAGAGAGAGGGAGAAAGAGAGAGAGACAGAGAGAGATGCAGGACAGATGGTAATGACAGGAGCTTACAACAACATTAATGAAAGTAATAATACTATACATAATAATAATATATTAGTATCTGATAGTATACATGTGTGACAGTAATCATATGTGTAATAATAAGAGTAGAAGTATGACTAATGATTCAGCAGCAGCAGGAGGCATCTGGCAGGACCACGGCAGCAGCACAATGACACACGTCACTCCATCTAGGCACCTCTGCAATACGAGTTAACCTGAGAGACAGTGGAGCACAAAGGCTCCGGAGAAGAAGCAAGTTAGTGACATCCAGAATGGCCGAGTTAGCAAGATGCAGTAATAGGAAGAGAGAGAGAGAGAGAGATAGAGAGAGAAAAAAGGTGCCCGGTGTATTATAGGGGGATCCTCCAGCAGACTAGGCCCAAGTCAGCCTAACTATGGGCTGGTACAAGGCAAGCCTGAGCCAGCCCTAACTATAAGCTTTATCAAAGAGGAAAGTCTTAAGTCTAGTCTTAAATGTGGAGACAGTGTCTGCCTCCCGGACCGTAACAGGAAGATGATTCCACAGGAGAGGAGCCTTATAGCTGAAGGCTCTGGCTCCTGATCTACTTTTGGAGACTTTAGGGACCACGAGTAACCCTGCATTCTCCGAGTGCAGTGTTCTGGTGGGGTAATATGGCACTATGAGCTCTCTAAGATATGACAGAGCCTGACCATTTAGAGCTTTATAAGTTATCAGTAGGATTTTAAATTCAATTCTGGATTTTACAGGGAGCCAGTGCAGAGAAGCTAAAACAGGAAAAATATGATCTTGTTTCTTAGTTCCTGTTAGTACATGTGCTGCTGCATTCTGAATTAGCTGGACAGTTTTTAAAGACTTACTAGAGCTACCTGATAATAGAGAGTCACAGTACTCCAGCCTTGAGGGAACAAAAGCACGGACCAATTTTTCTGCATCTGCATCATGAGGTTTGTTTTAAATGAGAATTAAAAGAGATCTTGATCAAATGTTACTCCGAGGTTTCTTACGGTAGTGTTAGAGGCCAGAGCAATGCCATCGAGAGAAACTAGTCTCTGAGTTGTTTGGGGCCAAGAACAATACCTTCAGTTTTGTCTGAATAACATCAGGAAGTTGGTGCTCATCCAGGTTTTTATGTCTTTAAGACAATTATGACGTTTAGTTAATTGATTACTTTCCTCTGGCTTCATAGATAAATACAACTGTGTATCATCCGCATAACAATGGAAATTTACAAAGTGATTTCTAATGATGTTACCTAAAGGAAGCATATATGGAGTAAATAGGATTGGTCCGAGCACAGAACCTTGCGGAACTCCAAAACAAACTTTAGTACGTAAGGATGAATCATTATGAACATGAACAAACTGAAAACGATCAGATAAATAAGATTTAAACCAGCTTAGTGCAGAACCGTTTAGGCCAATTAAGTGTTCCAGTCTATGTAGCAGAATTTGATGGTCAATTGTGTCAAACGCCGCACTAAGATCTAATAAAACAAGTACAGAGACGAGTCCTTTGTCTGAAGCAATCAGAAGGTCATTTGTAATTTTAACTAGTGCTGTCTCAGTGCTATGATGCACTCTAAATCCTGACTGAAATTCCTCAAATAAGTTATTATCACGGAGAAAATCACACAGCTGGTCTGCGCCTATTTTCTCAAGGATCTTTGAAAGAAAGGGAAGATTAGATATTGGTCTATAGTTGGCTAACACCTCTGGATCCAGGGTGGGCTTTTTTAGGAGAGGTTTAATTACATAAGACCTCCTTGAGTAGTCTATTTGGGATGGGGTCTAAGAGACACGATGATTTACATGAGGAAATCACTGCGGTCAATTCTTGAAGAGAAATTGGGGAGAAGCAATCTAAATATCTTACAGCTGTGTTTGAGGTTAGATAGGTACTATCTGAGGACAGGAGGTCATGAATTTTGCCTCTAATAGTTAGAAGGTTGTCATTAAAAAAGTTCATAAAATCATTACTGCTAAGGGCTAAATGAATACAAGGCTCAATAGAGCTGTGACTCTCAGTCAGTCTGGCTACAGTGCTGAAAAGAAACATGGGGTTATTCTTGTTTTCTTCTATTAATGCTGAGTAATAGTTTGCTCTGGCATTGCGGAGGCCCCTCTTATATATTTTGAGATTGTCTGCCCAGATTAAACAAGATTCTTCCAGTTTGGTTAATCGCCAATTCCTTTCAAATTTTAGCAATATTTGTTTTAACTTATGGGTTTGAGAGTTATACCAAGGAGCGAACTTTCTTTGCTTTGTTAACTTCTTTTTAAGAGGAGCTACAGAGTCGAGTGTTGTTCGCAGTGAGCCTACAGCGCTATTGACAAGATGATCAATTTGAGAGAGGTTAAAGTCGGCACAGGAAACCTCTGTTACTGAAGGACTTGGTATTGAATTTAACGACGGAGTAATCATTTCCTTAAGTTTTGCGACAGCACTATCTGATAAACATCTAGTATAGTAACTGTTGCTAGGTGGCGTGTAATCGAGTAAAAAGAAATCAAATAATGATCCGATATGGTATGCCCTGGATTGATGTTTTAGGTGAATTTGACCGGACCTTTCAAAGGACCATCAGCCTTCTCAGGAAACTGAAATCTAAATTTTACCTTAAACCAAGTTGTCTAAATTATTTGTGATCAAGCATCGATCCCGTTTCAATTGTATGTCCTGAAACCCAAAAGACCCTAAATCATGTTATATTTTTCTAACAGCACTGCTAGCTCAGGTTGAGTATGCAGTGGATGTGGAGCTGAATGTCGCAGATTTTGAAACAGTGGACTACCTTAGGAGTTTCCTGGACAATGACAACATTCCTCTGACCTTGGCTCCCATTGTGAATGTCACACAAGTTGACATCACCACAGGTAAGAATGGAGCTTCTTCTGATCATTTGACCATAGATGATCATTTTGTGAATCAAGGTGCAGTAAAGTGTGCTGTTCCTATTAATTCCTTAAAATCACTTCCTTATGGGTTTCTGTCTATCGTATGTATTGTTATTTCTGTCATGAAAACATTTCTTGTATTTGACATGACATTACAGTTTCTTACAAGAATGCCTCTAACCAGTTGTCTGCTTTGCATTAAAGGGAAAGTTAAGATTTTATGTCAATGGGTTATATAGGATACTTATCGATGGACATTATAATACATACGGTAGATGTCAGTCGGCTCACCCCCACTTTGGAGAGGCAGACCGAGGATGCTAAGCAATGTACTGCTGTGGAGGGGTTTGCAAGAAAATGTATTTTAGCCAGCTAAAAGAGTCCAATCTATAAATTCATTATCAGTTTAAGTGTACACTATTACATATTATTATTACATAATATTTAGAATATTTTCACTGCTCCACCTTAATGTCAGATAGTGATTTCCAACAGGAAAATGATCCCCTTATATTGCTCTCTTCCATGCTAAACTACATTAAGAAAAACAATGATTTAACATCATTGAACACAGGAGATGCCTCCAACAGTTATCGGGCCCTATTTAGATGGTCTAAAACGCAAAGCGCCAGGCGTGCAGCGCATGGGCGTATCCCAGTCACTTGCTAGTTAGACAGCGCGTTTTCAGGCTGTGCGCCATGGCGGAGAGTCTAAAAGGTTTGGACTTACTCTGTGAATTAGTCATGGGTGTGTTTTGGGCGTATCATTCAATAAGCCAATCAGAGTGTCACCTCTCATTCCCTTTAAATGAAGCGCGATCGGAGCGCATGGCAGAGAGCTAGTTAGATGGCGGACCAACCAACTGGTAAGAGTGGGCGTTTTACAGCTGAGGAGACGATAAATGTATCTCTATATCGACTGTCCCGTCACATCTGATGTCAGATCAAAGGGGATTGGCACCGTTTGGCACCGTTTGGCACGCGTAATGGAAACCCAACCTGATTCGATTAACACAGCTGAGTTCACATCCCTCTCAGTCAGCTACAAACAGCCACAGCATCAGATAGGGAGTATATATTCAGCATCTGTCATCTTAGAAAAGTTAAAAGAAAAGAAACAGAGTGAGACTGTGAGAGAGAAAGAGAGAGTGCACATGCATGAGAGAAACGCTCAACAAATGAATGTAAATTATTCAATTTATTTTATTTTAACCCGTTTAACAGCGAAATACTGTGCCGTTGACTTTAGACCAGGTTTTTGTTGGTCACTGGCGAATTTGCTTTTTACGTCATCTAACTAGCAAAGCGCCATGACTGCGCCTGACCACTCCTCATTTTTAGACCAACACACCCAGAGAAGCACAAGTTCATTTGCTAGTTAGACGAAGAGGGCGCAGGGTGTGAAAATGACAACTGCGCCTGCATCTAAATAGCAATGACACTTGCGACATGGACTATGCTCCCTCCGCCGTCCGCTTTAGACCATCTAAATAGGGCCCCTAGTGTTTGTATTAATGTGACTTTTTGTGTTTAAAGGGTTAGTTCAGATTCACCGAAATCACAGAAAAACACAAACTAACTAACTGATTAAAGCAGCAGTAGAGCAGCAGTGTTGTGTTAAGCAAGCTAAAATTACTGTTTTTGTCAGTGGAGTCTGGTGGCCTTGACGAGAGCAGAGATGGGGAACTGAAGCAAATATCAATGGCTTCCCCGTCAGAATGAGCTGTCTGATGGAAAGATTAAGCAGTAAAAATGCGACATAGCATACACTTAAAATGATGTTGATATTTTTTGATGGGACTTCTTTAAGGGGGCTAAAATACAGTTTGTTGCTAACCCCGATCCAAAGCAGTATATTGCTAAGTTTCTGGGTCAGACTTCAGCCTGCTTCTTCAAAGGGGGGTGTGCCGACTGACAAGGAACCAGCACAACAGCTAAAATCATGCACCTGTTCTCTTGACCCTATCACGACTAAACTGTTCCAAGTTTATTTGCTTTACACATGACATTTCATATTATACAGTCCTTCATTCTTACAAAGTGGATTTCCCCTCCTTCAGTCAGTGAGAGGCAGGACTTGTCCAAATACTTCTGAATTGCACTGTATGTCAACAAAAAAGTTCCTCCTGGGCTTTACAGACAGCGCAACAGCAAGTCCTGTGCATATACGCACAAGTTAAAGTTCAACATACTAAATCCTGCAGTCACTGGGCCACATAGGGAACCCAACCCTGCCCAATGACCAATATGAAAAACAGTAGGTGGCCTATCAATGATTGATCTGATAGTTGTTACATTTTCCTCATAGTTCTTAAGCAAGTGTGAATTACATATCAAGAAGGCTGTGGATGGATGAAAACACTACATGTCTTTGAACACTTTTAATCACTGAGTAGTTTGTGCTTTCTTTTTTTTGTTCTCATGAATGTTTTGTCTTTGTTTAGTGTGTTATCTAAATGGTACCAACTCCCAGTGCCGATGTGAGGAACAGTATGTGTGGTCACATGGAGACTGTAATACGTATGGAGCCTGTGATGAGGTCATTGACGAAACGTGTGGTTGTATCAACAATATTCCAACCAATGGGCAATTCTGCAAGCCGAAGACAGGTGACAGAGACTTTGAATGGTTACTTCATGCTTATTGTTGGCTCATTATTAAATGTTCACTTTTACATTTCAGCAGCATCTTCAACCTGATCTCACAGAAATATGTGAATTGACCACTACCTCTTTACACTGCATTATGTGGTGTTGGCAGTTAGTTAAAATTATCTGCTGGAATGTTTGCAGTTTTAAACAGTGGTTAACACTGTGAAAAGATAGAAGTTTTGTTAGGTTTAGGTGCCAAAACTACAAAAAAACTTACTTTGTGAGATTCAGAAAAGACTGTGGTTTTGCCTACAATAAGTGTGTTTGTTACATACAGAATACAAATATGTCACAACAGCACATAGGGGCCAATTCGTAGTTTCACATCCCAACTCTTCAAATACCGCCTATTTGCCAGTGGACCTAAACATCAAAATATGATGCAATAGGTCAGTGGTTCCCAGTTGGTGAGTTGCGGTCCAAAAGTGGGTGGGTCCATTCTGAATGGACTGCAAGTGACTTGCAAACATGTCAAGTCAGTTTTGAAGTACAGTGAATTTCCAGCATAATGTTTTTATTTTGAAGTGCCATTTCCTATTGTAGAGTGGGTGACTTCTTAGACTGTCTACTTGACAGAGACAGCAGACAAGCTTAACAACATATCCAAATGCAAGTATGACAACGAATTTATACTAAAACTTTATGGCCCTTAAACTAATGACTGAGAAGAAATCTAGACCTTCTGGCTGGACCAGTTGGAAACCATTGCACTAGGGACCCTCCTGTGTGTGTTTTGGAAGTTCACAGATGGTGTCTCAATGACACTTGTTACATGCATTGTGTCTTCAAAATATTGTCCATTTTCACAGGAAATGTAGTTTTTGCTTGTCACATACATACATTCTTTTATAAGATAAACTTACTACATAGGTAAAACAAATGCGACAAAACCCAGTGGTTATTTTTGGCTTCAAATAAGTACAGTTCTTACTAACGTCATGTTACATCCCATGACATAAATTATGTGACACATGCTACTACTTTAGCATGGCACACATACTTACACATTATGCTGTTAATAAAGTAACTTCATGGACTTTTGATTTCACACGGGAAACGAACAGAAGGCTCCCAGGTGAAAGTCTGGAGATTGTTTGACCCATCCTACCTTACGTACCTGGCCTTTAGGACTTCCATACTCTTTATACTATGGTAATTGCCAGCAGCATCAGGAATGTCCGATGCTCAGCGTGGAGGTATTATACTGCCTCAAACGGTGCCTCTGTACGTTGATATCTCAAAATCACCAACACAGTAGCAGTATTTGATGAGTTGGGAATAAGAACAGGCCAAGTTTCAGTGTCCGTGTGTCTGTGAGGGTCTGCGTGACAAAAAATGCCGTCGTCCAAACATATCCATGAGAGTCCGCACAGACCTCTATGCAGATATCCATGTGCAGCCCATCTTTTTGTCACCGGGCTGACTGTGCATGCTCCAGTCTGCTGTTTCACACACCAATCTAGTTCAAACCACTGCAGTGGCAACTTCAGCCAGTGCACCCCATGAAGTTTGTTGTAATTTCAATATGGAAAAGAAATACTCACTGGACACAACAGCGTCTACCTAGTTTCACTTTGACCAAATGCTGGCAGTGGGAGGATGGTAAACTCACCACCTAGCCTTCCTGTTTACTGCTGGGGGTGATGCGGACCCTCAATTGTACTATAGACAGTGACCACAGCTATCCAGGCAAATTAAATGCGGCAAATATATCCGAGCCTAAAGTTCACCACTTAAACCAACTCTTACCTTTCTTACATTTCACACAGCACTGAGAAAAAAATTGAACATCCATAACTCCCACACCCATCCAAAGTCCCATCCCTCTCCTCCTGCAACTCCACCTCCCTCCAAAGGCCTATTCCCCCCTCCTCCATTTTGTCCTCATGACGTCTATGATAGACGTAGGCGTTGGTAAGGTAACGTTACACGGAAGAGGAGAGCAAGTGTAACGTTACAACCAAGACAGTCACAAGCAACCCCCGAGTTTTAAAACTCAACCGGAGTCAGTGCTGACTGATGAGTTTTAGAATAAGGTTACAGTGCTAACTTTAGATAGTAGCGTTAACGTTACTATTAAGTGGAAACGCACAAGGAAGATACATAATGTTTCAGAGGCTATGCTACGCTAGGCTAACATTAGCCATTAGCAACTGGATGCTGTGTTGTCATATATAACGACATGACATTTCGCATACCCCAAGCAAAAAGAAACAAAACATTTAAAAACAATTTGTGCAACATTTAAGAAAGAACATATAGTGCAATAGTAAGATGAAAAGGGTTGACATTTCACAGTCAAAAACTCCACATCCTGAGAGCAGAACTGGGAGATCCTCTTCACATCACAGCACCATGAATTGTTTGTGTACATTCACACACCGTTACCACGGAGCTTACTAGACGATGCAGCCTCACTGTCTGCTCTATGTAGTGTTAGCTCCATTAGCTCAACACCAGAGTCTGATATGTTACCATTCATCCATGTCTCAGTAAACACAAGAATGCAGCAGTCCCTCACTCCTCGGTAAGGGGATCTCCACAGTCGGATGTAATCCATTTTCATGTCCAGTGAGCGAATGTTCGCCAGAAGGTCTTCATCAGGGCTGGACCTGTGTCTCCAGCATTGGTCGTAACATGTTGGCTTTTTAATGAGTTGGCCATTATATTAAAGGCTCCTTAATTTAATCTTTCCTTCCTCCATCTCATTTTTGTTTGGAGTGCCTGGATTCTTTTCCTGTTTGCAGTCTTCCCCATTGCTTGAAAGCAGAGCCGATGTTGACCTGAGTTTTGGCTCTTGCAGCATGGAGCTCTCTCTTAGTGTTAGCTTTTTCTGCTAAATTCTTTCTTTTGCCAACTGATTTCCCTGTTGGAGCGCTGGAGGTGGAAGCAGTGGTCCGCATTTGTCTGCCATTGTTACTGAGAAAAGACCAACAGTATGTCAACCCGCTGAACCAACCCATGCAGCCAAGCAGGGACCGTCACAACCAGCCAGACCACCTACCTTCGCCAACTTTGTTGCTTTTTTTACTGCCCATTGGGTGAAAACATTAAGCACCGTGTATTTCGTAATGCTGTTGAACCAGACAGTTTGTCCACCATGAAAAAAAATCCTTATGAAGAAATATTTTCTGATTACGCTCTCTTTTCCAACAGTACCTCCGGTGATTAGTGAATACCAAATTTTCATTGAGGTAAACACTACAGATGCAGATCAACTAAGAAACACCCTGAAAACTATACCTTTTCCTGTCCAAATAAGCAACCAAATAAACATATCAGATGCTGGCATCACTACAGGTGAGAACACTTAGAGGGTAAAATTTGTGTTAGTGTCTGTCTTCAACTTCTAGCCTTTCATAAGAGAAAATGTTGTATTCTTTATGAAGTTTGCAGCCCATATGACACTGGGTTCCAGTGTCGCTGTGAGGATGACTACCTTTGGCCTTGTGACAAGTGTGCCATCTATGGGAAATGTGATGGTGATACAAACAGCACCTGTGGGTGCATCAAAACTATTCCCATAGATAGACAGTACTGTCAGTCAATACACCATCAAAGTGAGTATGGTCGCACAATAATACCAGTTGTAATTTGAATTTTCTTTACGATACATTCTAATGTAGAAACTAATGGTGAGTGAATAACTTTCCTTTGCTATATTCTTGTTTGAAAGTTATTTTATTTCAGTGGGTCCTCAGAGGTTATATGTCTTTTTTTTTTTTTACACCATGAAGGGATATTTTGAGAGAAGCACTTACACGTCTTTTCACCAACATATCTTTGCTTCTCTCTACAGACTTAACAGTATGTTCTCTGACAACAACTTCACCATCAACAGGTAAAGCTGAGAAGACTTAAGGTTTTAATACCGTAACCAAGTTAAAGTTATGGCATATATTGTAAAACAAGTCTACAAGTCTATAGAATAAGAGGTCAGTTTGTTTTTTTCTGATGTTACAGGTAAAACTTGGGTTTTATGGGTACATTGCAATAATTTTTATTTTGCATTCATTTTATTTTATATTTAAAAAAAAAAATCAGGGATTACTTCTTTAACCATATGTGTTATGTTTGATTATTTCATTGAGAAGCCTTTTGCAATACGTGGTGAATGGTGTTTATATTTTGACTTAAAAGTTCATTCTCGGGGGTCAACGCCACTGAGTAAATCTGCGCTTAATTAAATAAAAAAAAAACGCCCTGTGTGATTTATCGTCACCATCCAAAGTCTTAAGCCATTCCATAAACACAATTCAGCCTTGTCTAATCAGCATTAACTCTAGCTACGCTGGAATAAGCCTCAATTTAGTGCGTGCATGAGTATAAAAGCAGACCAGAACAGTCAATTGTTGAAAAGAGGATAATATGTTGCAAGAGGAAGGGAAAACAAGAGTCATGTTCCTCTCTCCATCAGAACAAACCATGCTGATGGAGCTCTATGTAGAATATAAAGTGGTAATCGCTAAAAGGGGCAATACTTAACAAGGTGAGTGGATTGGCCTTACAAAAAATGCAGACAGACCAAATGCATATGATATATAACCCTCTTTATGTTTTTTTTTTTTTATTTGTATTTGATGATAAAGACAGGCTACAGTAAGACTGTGGCTATATTATCAGTAGGCCAGCTACAATCAGACTCAGAGGATTGTAGCAACAAGTGAAAATTAAATACAAAAACATTTTCCAGAGTGATAAGCATAGTCTATAACTAACTACTAATTACTCAGTCTAGCACAAGGCATGATGGAAAATGTGGTTGTTGCCACATTATACAGTACATTTCTATTACACTTCTCTTCTTCTCACCATAATCATACTGTTGTAAGGTGTCCATTTGTTCTTCCCTAATATCTCTCTGCAGCTCCCCCAGTTGTTTACGAATACATCATTTCTGTTGAGTTGAACATCTCAGATGTCACACTAATAAATCAACTGAGGATCATTCTGAAAAACATCAATTACCCCATCAACATTAACAACCAAATACAAATCAACAACATCAACATTTCTACAGGTAGGAATAACGACTGTACACAACTCATTTCAACCGTTATTTATAATGATTTTCTCTTACGCTTACACAAAGACTGTTTTCATCTGTTATTTTACAATTCTGCTAAATCTGCTTTTTTAACAAAATGAATGAATATCTATGTCTCTAGTTTGCTCTCTGAGCAGTGGTGGTTACCAGTGCATATGTGAGGACCAGTACCTTTGGTCATGTGACCATTGCTTTATGTACGGGTCCTGCAACAACATCACTGATGACACATGTGGATGTATCAGTACCATTCCCCCTGATGGAATATACTGCCAGCCTGCTGATTGGAACAGTAAGCTGTTTTTAACCAGGCTGTACTGGTTTAACACACTGTATATATGAAGGAAAAAACTACAACCTTTTTCAGATTTTCAGTCATGACTCCTCCTTTATTGCAAATAACTTTGCTCTGTTACTGTACATCTAACTCTTGAAAGAAAAGAAGAGGTGATATCATAATATCCATTCAATCTGTTGGTACTCCATTTCCGAACTGGTAATGCCTTCATTTAGCAATAATAATAATTATTTTACGAGCACAAAGCCCTATATTTCCCTTTTCTTCTCTCTCTCTCTCTACAAACAGACTTCACAGCTTGTCCCCTAACAACAGTCTCTCCATCACCAACACCAACAAGTAAGCCCGAGAAGATAATAATGAACCAATAATTATTAATAACATACACATTCAAAGTAATGCAGCTAATATGACTGTTTCCATCTGCTTCATTTTCTCTCACTGCAGCTCCTCCAGTTGTTTATGAATACATCTTTTCTATTGAGTTGAACATCTCAGATATTACAGTAGTAAATCAACTGAGGAACATTCTGAGAAACATCAATTACCCAATCAGCATCAGCAACCGAATACAAATCAAGGATGTCAACATTTCTACAGGTAGGATTTTTGTTTGAATCTGAATTCAATGGATTAAATATTTTTGTAATAATGGTATATGGATGATTATAAGAGCCATAAATAAATACATAAAAACATATATAATCAAATGCTTAAAGAAATAAATAAACATATAAATATACAATAATAAAAAATAATTATACAATTTAAGGCCTAAGAAATACATGAATAAATAATGAATATTGATAAATAAATGATTAAATAAATAATTATCATTATTGCAACTGCAATAATTAACGCAAATTCAACGAAAGTCCGCAATATTTGTGGGGGCTTGCAATTTTTTAAAAGTCCCGCAATTTTTCCGCATTTTCTGGCCGACCAGAAGTCGTCGCGCATGCAACGTCATTTGAAACGTCATCAAGTGCACTAATGGCATTGCAGTATGGAGAAACGCTCTGTATTGATATAAGAATTTGCACTGTTTAAATGCATACAGTATGTGTTGAATGTATTAAAACGTTATGTTTACAGAAGATGTAGCTTACATGTTTTACAGTCACATTGTCTGGTTTTAGAGCTAAAATATTCATTCAGGATTTTTTGCAACATTATTGGAATCCATGTTTTGAAATTAATTAAATAAAAATTGTATAGATTTTGAATTAATTTGTTTTAAATCTAATGCTTTGTTCCAAAGTTGTATAGCATGCAGAATTTTACTTTGAAAAGTTAATGTTTTGTATAAATGTAATGCTTGCCATGATAGCTCATATACCTGTATTTAAGCCATTCACTTGTGATCGGATCACCCAAGATGCATGTTAATACCAGGTGTAAACAAGCTCCAAATCTTGTATTTTTCATTACTGTCTCCAGTTTGCTCTCTGGGAAGTGGTGATTACCAGTGCAGATGTGAGGACCAGTATCGCTGGTCATGTGACCAGTGTTTCCTGTACAGATCCTGTGACAACATCACTGATGGCTCATGTGCATGTATCAGTGTCATTCCTCCTGATGGACAATACTGCAAGCCTGCTGATCAGCACAGTAAGCTGTGCTCTATCAAACACTTTAAAAGAAACAAAGTCTTTGAACAAAGAATTGATTCATGTCATCACAGTTCTTATCTAATTTACATATGACATGACTGTCTCAGGCCTGATGAAAAGTTAGAGGGTATTATTGATTTGTTTCAGTTTGTACAGCAAGATCTGAAGTATCTTTATCTTTAATTTTGAGATGAAAATATGATTGACTATATAGTCCACAGTATACCCAACAGTAACAATAGCGTATTTGTGCACTTATTCAACTTTTCTCTTTCTTTTTCCTGACAGGATTCACCTCCTGTCCTGTTACAACACCCTCTCCATCACCAAGTACGACTGAGACCACTTATCATAATAATCACAGTACAGATCAGAAATGACTGACATTAATTCCCTTTTTCTGTCTTGGCAGCTCCTCAAGTCGTCTATGAATACCTGATATCTATTGAGTTAAACACCACAGATGTTACAGTAATAGATAGACTGAGGACCTTCAGTTACCCAATCAGCATTAATGATGACGTTCAAGTCTCTGACATCAACATTACTACATGTAAGTAGAATGCCTTTTAAGTGGACACATTTTCCACACTTTGATCTGTTTTAAAAAATAACACACACTGAATTTGTAGTTGGATTTCCATAATTGTAAGGGAAGATTTGTTTTTTCTTTAAAAAAAAAAAAAATCTCATTTGCTTTTCTCTTTCCATCTCTAAATTTGGCATGCATCATTTCTCAAGTTCTATGATAATGTTTTGAACTGATTTTACATATTCCATTTCAATGTATTCTCATAGAACTGTTTGTAAGATATCATATGAAAAAGTGCAGGCACAACAGTTTGTATGACTGTTACGAATTTGTGCCCCACAAATTATGTTCTTAATGTACAGTTACATAATTAATGTAAAGTAAAGGAGGTTAAGTTTAGGCAATAAAAGTTACTGAGATTAGGTTTAGGAAAAGAAACATGGTGAAGACGTACCTTAAAATGACTCTCTCATGAAGATTGTTTTTGTGTGTGCCTATTTCACTCATTCATTGCTGAGTAATCTGTTTAAGTGTGACAAAATGAGTCCTAAGTTCAGATGCACCAGCTGTTAGTCATGAAACCCAATGCACAACATCAGAAGATGACTCTGACTGGAGAAACATTTCTCTCTTTGTGGCAGGTAACGGTCCACAAACCTCAGCGCACTTTAGGGACTGTTCTTTACTTCTGAAGGGTCTGTTTTTTACTTGTCAGGGGAGGAGGGTGGCTGGTTGACTTTTATTTTATTTATTTATTTTATTCAATCCCCCCTATGTTAATCACTTATTGATGCTGTCTTTGAAGTATGAATAAGTCAATAAGTAATTTATTTCATTGAAATATCATTGATGTATTATAGAAATGTGATTTATCTTTTTATAAATGACTTAATTTTTGCTGTGGTATCGTGATACTACTCAGAACCGTGATACTTTCACTGGTATCGTACCATGGTCCCAATGTTGGTACTGTGACAACACTAGATGTCACAACCATTCCATTCGGAGCTGCGCAGTGAGGCGGCTCCACTTTTGGGAGTGGGGGAACACTGCTCTCTCAGAGGCCCAAAGTGTACCCCTACTTCTAATTTTACAAATTAAGCACTGGGTGACACAATCAGCAAATGTTAGGTATATTAGGAGAGTTCAGCAGCATCAGATGCTCTTGTGTATGTGTGCCCAATTTTCATGAAACTTAGTACATTGTAAACTCTGTTACATTATAGAAGCTTAGTGATTTTCAAATAACAGTCCCTCCAGGATGTGGATCTGTGAATACTATACACCCTTGCAACTTGGTCTAATCACTGCAGCTTTACTGCAAATTTGCATGTTTAAAACAGGTAAAATCTCATCACTCTCAATAGTGTTGTGTGCAGTGTGTTGATTCGCTCAGTCCCTCTCTCTCTCTGTTTATCATGAGACTATTGCTGTGGGGCCAAAGCTCTGTGCCTAAGACAGAAGCCCTTTTTAAACAGGACTTGTGCAAATTTGCAGGAAAGCCCAATCAGTCCTGTTTCCGCATTGGCAGTATAAAAACAACAAACGGGGAGTGCAGCAAAATGCTGCCTACCTACTTTTGTTTATACAGAATGCGCCTTTTTTGGGGAAATGGGGGGCGTGAGCAAGTATTAAAACGTATAGCTCAGCGTGTGATGTAAACAGTGACATGGGAGGGAAGCCGCGGCTGGTCAGTCCTGCAATTCTCTTGTTCCCTTCTGTCAGGTTTGCATTTCCCTCTTGCTACTAGCTGCTCGCTAATTCCTGCTATCAGCTGTTTCCTGTTTATCCACCACCAGTGGGTTGCATGTGCGCTGTCATCAACAGCTCCTCCCACAAGTCTTCAACAGCCTCTCCCGTTGCGGAAGGCCGCAATGGTCTTTTTAAATTAAAAGGATTCCACCAATATGACTACCCTATGAGGCGGAAAATAGGGCACCTCGGATCAACTCGCCAATCTGGCTCTGTGAGCCTAAACGCACGCAGCTTGCTGACAAAACGGCCCAGCATTCACAGAAAATCTGGCAGTGTTAAAGGGGCTGGAGTCTCACACACATACACATACACACACATCCACACACACACATGCATGCACGCATATGAGGGGTGAAACGTATCAGCGAACATGCACACACTGCATTCACCGCGTAGGCTACTTGATACGTGTATATTACCTGTGCAACCATCACCATGTACTTGTTACACATGCAATTTGCGTGCAATGCCTGTACACGCCTAGACGTGTGGTTATTAGAATTGCATGCATATACACGTCATGTAAGCGCAGGGGTCAAAAGTGTCAGCTCGTGAAGCAACAGTGCGTCGTGTTATGGACGTGTGACACGTAGCATCGCTATGCTAACTAGCTTGCTATGCTAATCAGACGTGCGTGCGTTTACACGTCATGTGACCGCAGGGGTCAAAAGTGTCAGCCGTGAAGCAACAGCGTGTCGTGTTACGGATGTGTGACACGTAGCATCGCTATGCTAACTAGGTAGTAGTGTATATATATTTTTACACAGTATCTATCTATCTATCTTTTTATTTTATTTCCTTGTTCAGGCACTATTTTCAACACTTCTACAACATATCATTTGTTAGTGTTATGCCCCGGTCTAGGGGTGTGGGTGTGTAACATAGGATACACAGGAACACGAGAATAAATGTACAGGTGAGCAATTTATTGCTACACACTCCAAAAAAACACACGGTACAATATGGCACACGACACCAACACAATAAACAAAAAGCAACCTGTCTACCGACCGGCGACATAACTAATTTATAACGAAAACAAAAGAAACAAAAATACAATACTAGGCCTAACTCCCTAGGCTAAAGGAAAACAGGAGAAAACAGGTACAACAGACATAGCAGCTCACCCCTACGCTCCATGCAAACAATAATATGTGGTAGTGACTATTTACAATATATACACAAACAACTCAGTTGGCCCTAAGGCGTTGGTCTGAACAAAAGGTACAATATTTAGCAAGACAAGCTAAACGAACACACGATAGTCACACAGTAAAGCACTTATCAATCACAAAAACCAAAGAACAATGCGCTGCTGCCATGTACGAGAGAGGAGGTGGCTTCCGTGTGGCCGGCATTATGAAGGCCGAGCCCCTCACTCAACCAATCCGGCAGCGGTGACGTCACACTTGTTACCCAGGCGACTGTTGACACTGAAGGTCGAGCCCCTTGCTCAGCCAATCCAGCCATAGCGATGTCACCATCGTTCAGCAAATCACCAGGGGTCTGTTTCACAAAGCAGGTTTAGTGAAAACTCAGTCTGTTTCAAAAAGGGAGGTAACTCAAACCAGACTCCACCTTGTGGCAAGAACAGGCAACAACACACAGCACCCCAACTGCTGTGGAAATAAGTATGTATAAGTAGGTATAATAAATAATATAACAATTTCATGAGGCACAATTTCTTCCCCTTGATATAAAGCTGCAAGTATCCTGTTATTATAGGCTAACAAATGATCTGTTGTGTTAAAAATAGTGCCTGAACAAGGAAAGAAAATAGATAGATAGATAGATAGATAGATAATGCGTAAATATAGGCTACACTTATAGCATATGTATGTATATATATACACATACATCTATCTATCTATCTATCTATCTATCTATCTATATATATATATATACTGTATATACAAACATTCTAGCAGGAAGTACCAAGGGACTCATTACAATGTTTATGTTGTCAAGTTTGAAATGGTCTATATACAGTAGGTACACACACACACACACACACACACATATATTTATATATATATATATATATATAATGTATAGAATGTTTGTTAATGCAGTAACTGACAGGAAGTGCACAGGGACCAAAGCTGTTGCCCTAGCAATAGAGCATCAGTGAAACAGTCTATATCTACAGTATATCTATATATCTATATATCTATATATATACATGTCACGTACGCACGCACGTCTGATTAGCATAGCAAGCTAGTTAGCATAGCGATGCTATGTGTCACACATCCGTAACACGACGCGTTGTTGCTTCACAGCTGACACTTTTGATCCCTGCGATCACATGACGCGTAAACGCACACACGTCTGATTAGCATAGCAAGCTAATTAGTTAGTGCAAGCTTCACACGCACACGCAAGTGTAGTGTATGTGTGGCGTTTGTAACGTGCTGTGCACGCGTACTGATAAGCCGTGTGAGCGCGTCATTTGAGTGGAGCGAACATGTAGCGGGTGTGTGTCTAACACTCATGTCTCCATAGTAACCCTATGTAAAATGTAGGCGTGCGCTCACGCGGTTTGATCAGATCTGATGTGTCCTAAGTAGGCGCAAGTGACGCGTTGTAGTGTGGTTGGGTGAAACGTTTTACCCCTCATAGCACGCGCACACACACACACACACACACAGTGACAGAGCTAATGGTTAGCATTACAGGGCTAACCTTACCCAACAGTTATTAACATGTTTACCAAAATAGTTGAGCTGCTTCATTGTCGATGAGAGATTAACAGCTCTGTGTCAGATGTTTTATTGCTGCTGCAGGGCTTCTTTTCAAGAAGCTTAATATGATGAGTATAGATTGGATCACGTTGTGCTGTGTTAACTTGTGCTAACTGGGCAGAGAGAGCAGTAGGAGAGCCTATCAAGGAAACGGTCTTTCAGTGCTGCCTTGAAAGGCATCAGCAGGTGATCTTTGGCAATCAGCTGTTGCTGACAGTATCACAACATATTTTTGTAAATTCCGCTTGCCACCACAATTTAATCACAAAAAAAAAAAAAAAAAAAATACACCTATAAACATCAGAAATTGCATTGCAATATTTTTTTTTTTAGAAAACCTGCTATGAAATCAGGCATTTCAGGTAACAACAAATCCAGAGACAGTCTGTGAAATCCTGGGGGGACCGAAATATTAGTACACATCAACAAAATCTTTGGTATGTACATTACATATTTACAAATTTCAGCCTTAGCACATTACTCATCATTCAACACACATTTATATCTAAGCCATATTTGTACAGGATTGTATTACCTGGGGACCGCTAGGAATTTTTAATAATTGCAGAGGTTGTCTGTAACCTTTATCCCAGGCAAATCTGGCATATCTGTAATTTGTTAAGTAGAAATTCCACTACAGATGTCCTTTTTAGATTACCGTTTGTTCCATGCAAATTGGCATCTCTGTAAATAATTTGAGTTGTATTACTTTTTTTTTCAGTGCCTCTTTCCCACATCATTCCCAGTGTTGCACTGAGTTCTGTGACGTGCCAGATTCTGTGACCCAGCTCCTAACCCCTAACCCTAGCCACTAAACAACTCAGAGAAAAAAAAAAAAAAAAGTTTTAAGAATGTGATGGGCCACAGATGATGGTATTACAACAGCAGAAAATTATGTAGGCTACTTTGGCAATTCTAAATGTTTAATTGAATAAATTAATTTAATTGGATAATAAAATTTAAAACAAACAAAAAAAAGTTTTGACAAGCTCATGAGATGGATGACATGTGACAGTGGTGTGGCAGAATTAGTTCTGTTTGTTTAACCGACATTAAAAAAGATAAAAAGGAAGCAAACACTATAGATGCTGTGTAGAGTTTCTGTGTTGTGTTAGTGTGGAGTTATAAATGACTGTGCGAGTCTCATCCGGGTGATGATGTCAGTAAAGTCCCTTGGCAATTCTAGTCATGTGGCTTTGGAAATGTGTTATGCACATTTTAACACAATGTATACGATTATTTCCAGTTTGCTCTCTGAGCAGTGGTGGTTACCAGTGCAGTTGTGAGGACCAGTATCGTTGGTCATGTGACCAGTGTTTCCTGTATGGATCCTGTGACAACATCACTGATGACACATGTGGATGTATCAGTGCCATTCCTCCTGATGGACAATACTGCCAGCCTGCTGATCTGCACAGTACGTTGTTTTCTAGTAATTACAGCATTGAAGCCAACATGTGATGTGCCTTACTGTAGAATCCATAGATATTGAAACACAGATGCCTCATTGCCCTCTGGAGCGTACGTCAGCAGTGCCACCACATTTAAGAGTGCAAGACTTCCCTGTAAACAAATGCCAGTACACATGGGAGCTGCAGTTTTTCTGGATAAAAAGCACTGTGACATTTATATTTTCCAACCGATTTCAGTGAGACACTTTTATTGTCATGGGTGTATGATCTATATGCAGTAAAGAACAAAGTTTGCTAATTTATTATAATCTCAATATTTAGGCTAAAATCACTGCTGGAGGCTCAGTGTATGTTAGGCTTAGATGAACTAAATTACTTATGTGGTGTAATTCCTTCTCATGACAGGGTTCACGTGGATCCTTATAAAGTCTTAAAAGGCACTGAATTCATTAATCTAAAAATAAGGCCTTAATTGGCATTAAAATGTCTTAAATCAATCTTTCAAAAGTCTTAAAAATGTTAACACATGGTTAGTAGGATTTTATGATTGTAATTAGTCTAAAATCTAAAAATAATAGGTAACATTTACATCACGCAATCACGAGAGCGGAACCAACAAAACAGTGATGTTTGCGGCCGTGACTCTCAGAGCAGATGCACGTCATTCATGTAGCAGTCGGACCCCAATGGGAAAGTTTAAATTTAATGAAAATTGGCTGTCCAACAAAGATTTTACTGGGTGGCTGAAACCGGTACCAGGCAATTTATACGAGGCACGGTAAATTTTGTGCAAGATGTTTCAAAATCGGCACAATGGAAATCAAGGCAGTGGAGTCCCACATGCACAGCGCGAAGCACAAAGCCTCAAAATCAAGCTGTCAACAAACGCCAGGTATTTCCCGGTTCTGTTCTACTCTCGTCTCTACCGCGCCTCCACCACTCCCATCTCCAATATCAACAACCTCCGCCTAGAGTTGATTCATGAATGAAGGAAGTAAATTTCACAGTTTGTTATAAGCGATGGCGACAAAAGGCAAAAAAACAAAAGAACGTTAGAACCACAGAAATAGAAACAATTGTGTCCGAGGTGGAAGCCAGAAAAGGAATACCTTTCCAGAGTGTCTCCTCGGGGGTGACCATGGTAAAAAAAAGGATGCTTGGACTGCAATAACCAAGGCTGTCAACGTAGTATCCCCGGAGAAGCGCACTGTGGCCCAGGTGAAAAAAAAAAGTGGAGGAGAAGGTCCACCTGATCTAATGCCACAGGATGAGAGACTAGCAGCAATAGTTGGACAAACATCCATTCATGGAATATGTCCACGATATGAAGGTGAAAATGATGACATCCAAGGAGAACCCCAAGGTAACTTTACTGTTACATTTGCAATTATGTGTGTTCCTAATTAACAGGCACAAAAACATTTTATTCAAATGAAAATGGCAAATCCGTTTGCAACAATTTAACAACTTAATATGAATCGTAGGCCCAGACAATGCAGTGGATGAACCAGTGCCGTCGACCTCTCACTCCCAGCTGCCAGCCCCACAGTCAATGCCTCAGAGCACGCCACAGGAGTCTTGTCGGCATGCCCGCGTCCTGACTGATGAGGTTGTCCAAAATCAGCTGGGTCTCCTGGATGCAGTGAAGGAAATAGCGACAGGCATAAATAACATAAACGAAACACTCAAACAATTATTGAATGTCCTCGCCAATAAATAAGTGCATGTGTATTGAAGTGCTGTGTGTTTAATTTACTTAATACAATTTTAGACAAAGCCGAAGGAAGAATCATAACTTATTCAGTTTGCATTTTGAAATTACGCATTGTAACTTACCATCATTAAAGACGCTGCATCAATTCATGACGGGCCTGAATTGCAGCCCTGGCCACATGTGGCTGTGCGTCCTCTTGTGCGTAGTTTTGTGGCTCCATGCCAGGTCTTACAGGAATGCCATGGGTCATTGCAAGATTGTGGAGGACACAGCATGCCAGGATGATCTTGCACACCTTCTCAGGGGTATAAAGTAGTTTGCCACCGGCTGTATCCAAACACATCCAATGGCCCTTAAGCACGCTAAAAGTGCGCTCTATTACGGCGCGTGTGCGCACCTCTTGAGGGGTTTCAGGGTTTGCATATGGTGTCATCAGCCATGTTTTAAGGCCATAACCCCGGTCACCTAAACAATGTAACATTTTAGCATTAACGGAATAGAGACTTACTAAAAAATACTAACTAAAAACAACTGAAACAAAAGATGCTCACCAACAAGCCATCCACTTCTCACAGCCCCTGCCTCCAAACGCATATCCACTGTACTGTTTTGCAAAATAAATGAGTCGTGGGTGCCTCCTGGCCAGCGGGCCACAGCGTTAAGGATATGGCAGTCGGCATTACAGATCATCTGCACATTGATGGAGTGATAGTTTTTTCTGTTCATGTATTGCATTGTGTCAATCGATGGAGCTTTGATGCGCACATGGGTACAGTCTATTGCGCCAATTGTATTTGGCATTCCGGCTATGCTATGAAACCCCCTCTTCACATCGGTCTGATTATGTTTATGTATTCATCATATAGGAATTTGATATATTCAGGCAATAGCCTTAGGATGCCATTTAATACCCGTGGGATGACACGGCTCAGAGAGGGCTGTGAAATTCCAGCCCGATCTGCTATTTCTCTCTGAAATGTACCTGTAGCCAGGAAACCGAGGGTGGACAGGACTTGCACCTGATGAGGTATCGGATGAGAACAGCATGTTGGGTGATTTAGATGCTCCAGAGAATCGCATAGTTGCAGTAGCACATGCCTTGGCAATCGGAAACGGCTGATAAGCCATTCATCAATTTTCCTCGAACATGTTGTGTCGGTCCCTGAATACGCGCTCTCTCCTCAGGGCACGGGCTGCAATATCCACTAGCAAGGCTAGATATGCCATCTTAACACCTGCTCAAGTGAATCAGAATCGTTTATATACCCTGCATTCCCTTTAACATGCTACCTATTAACCAATTGCCTTTTGCCACAGATGCGTAATTTCACGGCACAAGAAATTGTTGGGAGTGGGTGATCATTATAGGCCAAAACAATTAAATGAAAGCCAAAACTGTTAGGCCTACATTTCAAAATGTGCATTCTCATATATTCCTTTGTAAACTAGGACTGTTGTTATCGTTGAATATTTTAATTGTCACAATGATGAGGGTGAAAGTGTGTCAATTTCATGGGTATTTAATGCATTTGGCCAATATATTAGTAAATTGATGATTTTTTTTTTTTTTTTTAAATGTTAATTAAATCTCTTTTTGATGAATGTGGTTTTGGCTCTGCATGTACTTAAAAAGTATGTGTTTGCATTTTGTAAGTCAGTTCGGCCTTCCTCATTTGTGTGTATGCATGGTCTGAGGCAGTTCTAAATTTATTTGCAGAGTAAGAACAAATTCGGGTAAGAAAATATTGATGAATCCCGGATTTGTGCCTCAAACGATCGTACGCACAGTTTAAGCACAGATTTGTGCATACGCACTGTTTGTGAATGAGGCCCAATGTTCGGGTGTACGCCTATAAGAAAAGTAGAGGTACTGTGGTGTCTGAACACCGTGACAAAACACCAATCACACTAGGGCTGTCAAAAGCACCATGAAATTGAGTTCGAATATTTTCGAATTAATTATTATTTTTTATTTATTTATTTTTTTTACAAAAAAACCCCCCCACAAAAAATAAGATGCTTACTTCAGTGCATAGTTTTCCACCACAAGAGTGGATCCAGGGGCCTGTATCACGAAGCGAGATCAACCTTTCCTGGGTTACCCAGACCTATCCTGGGTTGACTAACCCTAACAATGGCAATCAGCATAATCGGTATCATGACGCTGGATATCAACTCGGTAACTCAACCCAGGGTTGCTTTATCAAGAGCCGTGAATGCGCACGCAGCAGACCAATCACAATCATGAGAGAAGCAGCATCACTGAGCGTCCTCACAGAGCGCCTTATGTGAGGAGGAAAAAAAGTATTTCTCGTGAGGATCAGAGATTAATTCTACTAAAATATGAGGAGGAGAAAAGCAACATTACAGAAAAGGCCAACACCGTGGCAGCAGCAGGAGGAGGAAATAATGTTTGAATGATGAGGATGAATAATGTTTAGTTTTAGTTTAGATTGGTTTATTTGCACATAATGTTAAAAACAGACGTATAGAATTTACAAGATTAAAAAAAGAAAAGTGCCAGAGAGGTTAGAAGCCACTAAAAGCTTATCAAAGAAATTCCCCTGTCAAAACATCAATGAAATCACATAATAGAGAAGAAAAAAAACTGATAAGGAAAGAAGAAATAGAGGAGGAGAGAGGGAAAAATCAAGACAAAACAAAGTAGCAAATACAATTATGTGTAGGTTAAATTACTCATCACTGGTTAAAGTAGCTACAGTACCTGTACATCTGATCACACCCTTGAATCCCATGAAATCAATGCTGCGCAGATGAATTGCATGTATTACAATTATCGTCTAACGTCATTGCGTCTTTAAATTGGTCTTCTTTGTCATAACGTCATATATGCTACAATAAAGCTTAAAGCTGACGCCACAATTAAATCATATCAACACCAAATTGATAGTCTGAATAAAATCAACTTGATATTGAGCTGTTTTAGAAATTAACAGCTGCGCAAAAATATACCTAGTCTCCCTCTTTAAAAAACAAAAAGGAAAATCCCTCAAACACCATGAAGTGTAGACATGATAGGCTACTTTCCACATTTCCAGCAGCAAAGCTGTCAATTAAGCTCATTATCTTTAACAGGGATCATTTCCTCCAACAAAACAAAATGTTGGCACTAATTAATGGTGCTATTAAGTGTCCGCAAATGATCAGTTTCTTTCTTATGAAGGGGTGGGATGAAATTTTGACTTTTCCTCTCCTTTTTGAACAATCTTTCCATTGTCCGTTGTTGTTGCTTTCTTTTCTTTTTTAATGTTCAAAATAAACTTTTAAAACAAAATCAATCAAATTAATTAAACTTCCCGTCATGACTGGGCTGTAATTCTGATTGGCCAGTGGGTGGTGCTTTTTATAGGATCAGATTCAACCCTGACCTTACCCTGCTCCGGAGCAGGATAGCCGTTCAGAGTAAGTTGCCATGGTGATCTACCCTGATAAGAACTGAACCGGCTTCGTGAGACCGAAAACCCAGGGTGAACCCTGAAGTTACCTCGCTAAGACATTAATCCTGCTTTGTGATACAGGCCCCTGGTCAGCTCGTAGTGGTGTCTAATTCTGGTAATGTTTCATCTCTTCTTCAAAAAGGGTAGGCAGGGAGGCAGCAGGTGCAACACTCTTCCTGTGTGTCAGCCCGAACAGGTCACACATCGTGGACAGCGCAGTGGGTGGTGTTGGCGCAGCGGGCTCCTTTGTCGGCGCCTCTCCCTCCGTCGCTTCGTCCCTCTCAGGCCTGGCTCGTGCGCAAGCCATCTCCACCTGAATGGAATTCGCCATGATATACAACATTATTGATAGTATTAATTAATTAATAATGATATTCGAATGATCAAATTTAGGTTCGAACATATAAATATATATATATATATATATATATATATATATATATATATAAATATTATAGTTCAGATGAGGGAGTTTTTTCATTTGTGTTGATTGTGTCAATGGTCTTAAATTTCATTTCAAGTGGCATTAAAAAAGTCTTAAAAAGTCTTAAATTTAACTTGCCTTAAAGGGGAAGTTCCGTTTTTTACAACCTGGACCTTATTTCTGGCATTAAATACAGTTGACTACTCACCCAGATAAGTTTGGTGTCATTTGGAGTCATTCTGAAGATATTTAGATCCACGAGAGCCTCGTACATCCATATAGTGAGTATGATTGGGGCACCGACAATGAGGCTCTAAATAACACATTATCTGCCGCAAAACTCGTTCATTTCACCAATATGTTTTTATGAATTGCTAGAGTTGCTTGTCATCATCATCCGGGTCATTTATACTGACCTATTAACCTCTGCAAAAAAACAAAAAACAGAGGCAATTCGTAAGGACAATCCTCTTTACCACTGAAACGTTCACCTTTCTGCTTCTTCCTTTTTGTCAATGAGCACTGTAATAATAAATTCACGTTTTTTTCGCACCTGGATGACATCACCCGGGTCAGAGGTTAGTAGGTCAGTATAAATGACCCGCAAGATGATGACAAGCAACTCTAGCAATTCATAAAAACATATTGGTGAAATGAACGAGTTTCGCGGCAAATAATGTGTTATTTAGAGCCTCATTGTCGGTGCCTCGATCATTCCCACTATATGGATGTACGCGGCTCTCGTGGATCTAAATATCTAAATATCTTCCGAATGATTCCAAATGACACCAAACTTTTCTGGGTGAGTAAACAACCGTATTTAATGCTAGAAATAAGGTCCAGGTTGTAAAAAACAGAACTTCCCCTTTAAGCTGTAGGAACCCTGCATGAGGAATTGTAAAAACACAGTCTGTCAAGCATGAATCTGATTTATTTTCCTTAGTGAATACTAAGGCATCCCTATATAAAATAATCTAATGTGGATAGACAATTTATCAAGTTGCTACCGTGCTCGCTGGCTAAAACTGTCTGCCTATTAAATCCTTGATCATAACAAAATATGAATATAGTAATGTAGAATAAACTGTAGCATCCTGAATGAACAGTCCCAGACTTCTCAGACTTTACCACTCAGAAGGAATTCATTCAGTGACTCCTTTGGCAGCAGCATGGCATCTCTCCCTCACTATCTCGCCGTGCGCACACAGGAGTCGGTGTCCTCGAGCGATTTTGTCATAAGCCTTTGGTAATGTAAGCTTATGCAATGCTCACAGGTTGACCAAAACAGCATGTGCAATAGTTATCGTAGCACAACAGCCTTTCAAAAAAAAAAAAAAATAGGTCTATATATGTAGGCCAGAGTTTTTTTTAGTATTTGGTACCTGTTTAAATTTGTAATATGTGGAAAATGTCCCTGATCGGGATGATCTGATACATCACAACATCAGTGGAATTTCATTCCAAAGGGAGGAAAGATAAGTGATAAGTGTATCACTTCCAAGTTTGATATTTAATTTGTTTTCTGATTCACCATCGAGTTACAAATCTGAACAACAAAAGGAAACACATAATCTTCTTCATTTTTTAGACAGATTTTTCTCTTCACATTATGTTATTTCCCTCATGAACTTAAATTACGGATACAATTAAAGTCAGAGAGTTTTTCTGTCAGCAAGAAAAACATTTTATATCATGGACAGTCATTTTCATTCAGTCATGCTGAGGCTGATCATTCCTAAACATTGGGGTTGATGAGTTTCAGAATTTTAATTTTCCCTGAAACATTTGGCCTAATAGATAATTTCCAGTGTTCAAAGGACATCGTGATCATATTCTGGGTTACTAAATAATGAATTCACACTCAGAATATCAATAAATACAGATGCAAATGATGAAAAGGCCGAAATCCCATAAACATATTCTGTGACTCTGAGCAGGAGTATTTTGCATATTTTGAATACAGAATGCAGATTGTTGCTCATGTGCAGGTGATTGTTAGACGGAGAGAAAACACTGCTGCTCTGCTACTGTTAATCGGATCTGTATCTTTATTATATATGGATATATAAAATTATGTGTGTGCAGACACAAACTCCATTAAAAGTTTCTATAGCTGTTATAGAAAGGACATCTCATTTCTTCAAAGACATATTTCCACGTTTCTTCTCTCCTCACATCTCATCCTTGCATCTCTCCCCCTTGTTTTACGAGGGGGAGTTAAGACGTGAGGAAGAGATGCAAGTGAGGGAAATGTGGATGCAAGATAGGGTATTGGGTTAAATGTAACATGCTTTTCAACATGTAACATGTAACATGTTTTCAAATGTAACATGCAGAAAAATACAGGAAGCTATATTCAAGCTATTACCGTTTGGAACATATTGTTACAGTGGTAATTATCTTAGAATTGTTATTCTCTTTATTTGAATTTATTCAACAGTGTTTTCTCTTCCTGCATACAGACTTTACAGCTTGTCCTTTTACAACAACAACTCCATCACCAACAAGTAAGACTGAAAAGACAGTATTTTAATTTTGAAAATGTAAAAAAACAAGCACAGTACTGATTGTAAGTCATACTGCAACTGTAGTAAATTTATGAATCTTTCTTTTGAATTCAAACTCCGCAGCTCCTCCAGTTGTTTATGAATACATCATTTCTGTTGAGCTGAACATCTCAGATGCCACACTAATAAATCAACTCAGGACCATACTGAAAAATATCAGTTACCCTGTCAGCATCAAAAACCAAATACAAATCACGAGCATCGACCTCTCTACAGGTAGGATTCATGACTTTCAAAATGAAATTTCAGACTATTTCTGAACAAATAGTAATGCATTTTCAGCTTATTGTGCTAATACATCTTTTTTTGCACTAAAGACCTCTTAACAATTCAAGTAATTAAAGTAAGAAATTAAACTTACGTATTAATGAAATATGTTGTCAACAATCTGACTGTCCAAATCTGAAAGTTTGCTTTCCGAGCATCTCCCCTCCTGCCTGTCTGCCCTATAGGGAATTTTCGGCTCTTTGTATTACATTGTTGACATTGGCATTACAAACTGACTCTGCCTTGCAGTGCTACAAACTGACGCCACTTGGCAGTATATCGTATCAATGCAAAAGGTGCCTTTGTGCGTCAGTATCTGATGTCAAAATCACAGACAAAGCGGCAGTATTTGACAAGTTTGGAATAATAATGGGCTGAATTCTCAATACATCACAAGTATAAAAACTCATGACATATTCAGTTTCCCTAAATTAAATGAATTATGCGGTTTTCTCTCCAGTTTGCTCTCAGCTTATTGTAGCTTACATATCTTTTTTGCAGTAAAGTCTTCTCAACAAATCAAGTAATTAGAGTAAGAAACTAAACATATGTATCAAATGAAATATGTTGTCAGAAATTTGACTGTCCAAATCTACAATTCCCCAGTATGCTCTCCGAGCAGTGGTAGTTACCACTGCAGATGTGAGGACCAGTATCGTTGGTCATGTGACCAGTGCTTTATGTATGGATCCTGTGACAACATCACTGATAACACATGTGGATGTATCAGTTCCATTCCTCCTGATGGACAATACTGCCAGCCTGCTGATCTGCACAGTAAGAATTAACATGTAGTTTTGTATAGGTGTGGAAATAAGTAGAAAGTATTTTCTAAGAAGAGTCAGTGTCCATGTGTGTTTGTAATCAGCATCTACTTCTCTCTCTTCCATACAGACTTTACAGCTTGTTATGATACAACACCAACTCCATCTCCGACATGTAAGGCCAACAAGACAGCATTTTATCAATGAGGAACATAAAATGATTATTACAATTACTTCTTCAAACACCAACATTTCTCTTTACACTAAACCATGTTTCTTTTAATGTCTCTGCAGCTCCTCTGGCTCTTTATGAATACATAACTTCTGTTGAGCTGAACATCTCAGAGGTCACACTACTAAATCAACTCAGGACCATTCTGAGACACACCAGTTACCCTGTCAGCATCAACAACCAAATACAAATCCATGATGTCAACATCACTACAGGTAACAACAGTAACAAATCCATAGATTAGTTAGCATGCACTGAAAATCATAGCACATTATGTTAACACATTTATATGCTAATATGTCTGATTGATTTCTTTTCATTTTCTGTGTAGTTTGTTACCCGAACGGTAAAACATTCCAGTGCAAATGTGAAGAACAGCATCGTTGGCCCTGTCAGATATGCTCTACTTTTGGCAACTGTGATGATATAATTGACAATACTTGTGGATGCATCAATGCCATTCCTCCATATGGGCTTTATTGCCAGACAGTGTCCGGTAGGAACTGACCTTTTTTGAATTCCTTTTGTTCGGTATACATTTTTAATTTATTCTTTCTATTTGGGTTCAGTAGGATAGTACAGTAGTACGATGTCCTTGTATGTGGACATTGGATTGATTTTTAAAAGTCACAAGTGTATAATCAAGTGTCAACCTTTTTTTTTTGGTAAGTATCTGAATAAAATTACAAACAATGCAACATTTGTTCACTGTTGAGTAACTTTACAGGTTAGAGGTCAAGTCCAAGTTAAAATCTAAAACTGTTCAAACTGTTCATTTCATTGCCTAAACATGGCTGTGCCATAGCAAAATTGCAAATAATGTAACATATCTAAAAGCCTTGTGACTTGATCATTTCATAACTCTGTAGGAATTTTCCTTGCTCCACATGCCAAGCTAAAATGCTGCAGTAATACAATAATAATGTCCCAATGTCCTTAAACAAGATGATAATTAAGTTACAATGTCCCAAAACGAGAACTTCCAAATTATCAGTGTCTTAGCTTGTTACTATTAATACAACTGGTAAAATTTGTGTGCCGTATTAAACTACAAACATTATTAAGCATAAATAAACAAGCTCAAACATTAAAATTGGATCAGGTTTTGAGATAGGATTGGCTGTATGCTGACTTGGCAGATATGGCTGCCATCTTTTTACATGGATTATTGTATTGTGGTCTCACTACCATTAGATGGTGTATAAAAGGGGTCTGAGTTAAGTGGAATAAAGTATAAAGTGCAGAAAACACATAATGTCATTTCCTTGTATGAGGACACAGGGTGGCAGGAGATAAAGATTTGAGATTTGATTCTGTTTTTGTTTTTTTGTCATTGTTTTTTCAAACAGATCTCTTTATTTGCCCATCACCAAATCCTCCAAATGGTATGAAATACCAATGCATTTTTCAAACTTGTATAAATTGTAAAGTAAAATTTATTGTATACCACACTAAATGGAAATACAGTAATGTTTTGGTGCCCCTTTTCTACCTCTTTTCCCAACCTGTCACTTATTCATTCTGTTTCATCAAGCTTCTGATATGTGATCTGAGTCAGGAGAGCTAAAGTTCACAGTATTTTTGGTGTTTCAGCAAACAACGGTTTGTTTTTGTTTTGTATTTCTAAAATCACAGGTACAACAACTGTTGCACCAACACAGAACACTACAATCTTAACACCAACCCCTACAGTCATAACTGGTAAGTACTGACTCTGCCTTCAGTTTTTCAGTTAGCGATAAAGAGCTTGCTAGATCATGTTACCAGAGATATTGGATAAAGGAGATACCCCACCATAGGCTTATCCAATGCTAAGAAAATGGTTACTCTTCCTGTCTCCTAGTGGGCATGGTTAGCTCTCTCTCCAATCAGAGCCTGTTCTCCCTCAACCCAAAGAATTGACCATAAATTGTAATCCCATTAATTTTCCTCATTGACGACAATACATTCAGAGCTGCCCCAAGTCTCCTACAGGGGCGTGGCACTAACATCACTGAACCAGGAAGTGAACTGAGTGGGATATCTCGCTTTATCCAATATCTCTGATGTTACTACAACATCTAACTACCACAACAACAAATGTGAACAGTAACAAAATTATACTGTACAAGCTAACACGTCAGATAACACCGGTGTATGCACATCTGTACTGCTATCATCACCTCCGACGCATGGAACTGCAAATAATAGAGCAATAGTGGAATCCACAGTATATGAGTACTCCATAGTGTATGAGTAGTCCATTAAATTGATTGTGACAAACTGTTATTTAAAGACTCGACACCTGTTGTTACAACAGATCTAATCCCTACAACAGCTGTAAACACTGTAATAAGTGATTTGTTATCATTGTTGTGACTCAGAGTTTTTAAGACGACCGCAAAGTACAGCTTCATCTGGTCCTGGCACATCCTCCTCCCTTTGCCCTGCCACAGCATGAGGGGATATGGACACTGATAAGCAAGCTGGATGGACATCAGCTACCTGCTCTTCCTGACTGGCTGACTGCTGCACCAGAGAATAGTATAGCTTCAACATATTTACACGACAGAGCTGAGGAGAGGATCTACGACTGGGAGTAGCTATGACATAGTTCTGCTCTGACACCTTCTTCACCACAGAAAATGGGCCAGACAATTTAGCCTGAAATGGAGAGGTGACAATGGGCAGCAAAGCAAGCACCTGATCCCCAGGGAGAAAAACATGTTTCTCAACCCCGCGATCCAAGAGCTTCTTCATTTTGCACTGTGCAGACTCTAAATTATTTTTGGTGACTTCCTGAGCTTTGTAAAGCTAATACCGAAAACCATTTACATACTCAATGAGATTCTGTGGTGGATGTGACACCGTCCAATTATCCTGCAATAGGGCCAAGGGACCGCACACAGTATGACCAAAAACAAGGTCATTAGGGCTGAACCCTGTGCTCTCCTGGACTACCTCCCTGGCAGCTAACAACAACCACGGCAAACCCTCTTCCCAGTCTCTATTCATTTGCGTACAGTAGGCACGCAACATGGACTTAAGCGTTTGATGAAACCGCTCTAGAGCACCTTGGCTCTGTGCATGGTACGCGGATGCCTGGTTGTGTTTAACTTGCAGCTGCTTCAACACCTGTGCGAAGAAATGGGATGAGAAATTTGATCTCTGATCTGACTGAATGACTCTCGGAACACCAAAGACTGAAATAAGCTGCGACAACGCACAGACCACAGCCAAAAGAAATACCTCAAAATGCGGTTGAACGTCTTCCTGATGTGGTTATTAATAGAGGTTGTGTGGCTCACCTTGTGTTAGGCGCTGATAGATTCCAGAGGTCCAAAAGACTCTGGAGTCATGGACCGAGCCAGGCCACTTTGCCACAACATTGCTGATCAGATAGTCAGCATTGCAGACCATCTGAAATTATAAGATGAAGATTGTTAAACCAATCAATGCACATCACAAGCAATGCACAGTGTTCATTAATCAACAATATCAAAAAGTCATGTTCACCTGAACATTAATGCTGTGAAGGGATTTCCAATTCACAAAATCCCCCTCATGGGCACCTGAGGGGGATTTTATATATATATATATATATATATATATATATATATATATTCTCTTATGATCAATCAGTATACACATGCACGCACACATACAAATACACACACACAAAATTGCATACATATAATGAAACAGCAGAGGAGCATGGAGCATGAGGAGCAAACTTAAGATAAGATAAGATAAGATAAGATAAGATAAGAGGAAATTTATTTATCTCAAAGGGCAATTCAATTAAGTCAATGAGCTCATCTATTTATCAAAGAGTTATACAGTCTGATGGAGTTACATTTACACAATTTCACTCACATCTGCAGTCAATTTCACTTACAATTTCAACTGATTCATAATCAGAGTACAACTACGTTTTCGGAGCTGTTAATTAACTATTTGGATTGTAATTGATGGTTTCAGCGGTGCAGTGAGTGTGTATTTGTGCACTATTTACGCATTCAGGCGGTCTGCAATACTTTGCCACGCTTTCTCTTGTTGTTTTATAACTGTGGTGGTTTTACCTTTGTTTTTGATTTGATCTTTTACCTCTTCGTAAGTCTCCATGAGGATGTCTGCATTTGACCGGGATAAAGTATGCTGCTCTTGTTGCCATGGTGAATCGGTGAATCTGTGATTGATGGCGGATTCTATTTGAGGAAGCCGCGTGCGTGACTGATCCAGGATTGGTTTCACCTGGCTTGATGAATCCATGTCTGCTCATCCTGGCTTGGTCTTTGTGCAACCAATTAAGCCTAGACGTTCTTGTTTTGGATTCGTTGAACCCAGCTCAGTCATTTATCCTGGATGTCTGAATCCTACTTTTGTGCAACGGCCCCCTGCTCAAAAACCGGCGCAACAAACATAGCAGGTTTGGGGTTATCATTAGCTCCATTTTGCTTAGACCTTGATTTATATGCATAACAGTCTCTTCTCCAGTTTATGACAATAATTGCAAACCTTGTCGGACCCACGCGCACTGTGCTCATGCTTTGCAGGACGACCAGATATGGCACCAACAGGAGGAGGATTTTCCCCGCAACCGCCGCCACCTCTCGCACCAGGATTACCACCATCTCCACCATGAGTCAGCCCATAATCATCGGCCAACGCTGCAGCTTCAGCTGCGGTTTTAACCTTTTGCTCACTGATTTATGTCGCGATATGCCCTGGAACCGATTTTTTAAACTGCTCCAGAATCATCAAATCACGCAGAACATCATATGAATCAACCGCCGCAGCAGCACACCAACGATCAAATTGAGTGGACAAATCACAAGTAAAAAATGTAACTTGTCACCTCTTTTCCAACTTCTAAACCGCTGGCGATAAGCTTCAGGCACCAGCTCATACGCCTTGAGGGCAGCAGATTTCACCACAGCATAATCCATGGCATCACTGTTACTCAAAGCAGAAAAAGCCTCCTGAGCTCTGCCCGTCAACACACACTGCAACATTAACGTGCGAGTGGAACCAGGCCACCCCCGCACTTCAGCCAAACGTTCAAACATGGAGAAAAACATTTCAGGATCTCTCTCATTAAATCTGGGAACAAACCTCAAATCACTTAAAACATCTTTATCTGAGACGACACCTGAAACAGACGGAACATCATTTAGGAGGACATCGGCAGCCACTTTACCTTCACTTACCAGCAATAACTTCTGCCTCTGCAGCTCCAGCTTTGCCTGCTCTGTCTCCTGCCTCATCTTCTCTATACCGCAACCTCCCTCTTAGTTTCTAACTTCATCCGCAACAACAGCAACTCTTTTTGCTGCACAGGACCCGCTCCTGACGGCGGAGCCAAGCCCCCGGTACGCGCAGACTAGGACACAGCCTCAGCAGTGCCCAACACTTCCATTTTAAACAAACCAACCTTTAAATTTGCCTTTACAGTCTCCTTAACTCTTTTATCACCGACATCAACTTCATAATGCTCAGCAATTTTTACCAGCTGATTATTTGTACACCCATCCAGAAACTCTTCAGATGGAGCTTCAACAAATGCTCTTACTACGTCCTTCATACCGCACAGGAGAATGAGAATGCGAAGTGTTAAACCCACCAGTGTGAAAAAACACACAGTACCATGTAAGGTTGCCTACAGAGGGACACAAGGGGGAATCCCTGTGACGTCAACTCTGCACGAGAGCTCAGTCTCCATATTACAAAGCTTCCGCCGACGTGCAGCTAACTGGACCGACACGTGCTCTCACACAAACAAAGCGCTCAACAAAACTAGGTCAACACTGTAAAAAAGACCTACTCTGCTGCACAGGAACCAATGAGGGGAAGCAGACATTGTTGACATTCAACCACCTTTGTGTCATCACATAGTGCATAGGTGGAAGATGTTTGACGTCCCCTGGAGATCCCTGCCCATCTGGCAGCGGAGGTCTGCTGGGAGTGGCAGGGGGCCAAAGCTAAAGCCAAACACTGTTTATCTGCACACACTGTGATGCCACACAGCTGGTTCAATATCAGCAGAGTTTCCCTTTATATTCATTGTCTTATGTCGCAATCACCAATGATGTGGTGGTTCACTTTTACACTGATCTGTAGCCAATAGTTAGGCTTTAGCTTCTAACTATTTTTGTCTTTTTAACCTGGTTTTGCCGCTGAGTTAGTTTGACATTCTGGATACATCCGCTTGTTGGATCATCATAAAGGGACGGGCCTTTGCAAAAGGTCAATTACAACTGACTACCAAGTGACTAATGACTCATGTAAGTAACAACTAGTCCAGCAACTCACTAACAACTCACATGACTAACAACTGACGACAAACTAACAACTCCTGTGACTTATGACTAACAAGTGACTGATACGACAAAAAAAAATATATAAAATTGACTTTTGGTTTCACAAGGATTTGAACATTAGTCAAAGTCCTGTGCTTGTCATTTGTAAATCAATTAGTATAGTTGTGTTACTGTGTATTTGTAAAGAACTTTGTTTTACTTACATGACTCCAAAGAAATTGGCAAATATATTGATTTATTAACTGACTAGGGCCCGCTTTAAAAAAATGCAAAACTATATCAAAGCATCCATTTCCAAACACTCACACAACCTGAGTAGTATAATCCAGGTCTCATTTATCCAGTCTTGTGTTCAGTACACACACACACACACACACACACACACACACACACACACACACACACACACACACAAAAAAACAAAACCATAGGATCAGAGTATGTCTTTTATGTGAGAGAATATATAAATTTCATTTTCAGTTAACTTTTTTAAATCATAAGGTTTAAGTGTTGTGTTTAAATGACATTTTGAGTATACTTCTCTACTTGTGTGAGAGTTTGTAAATAGATGTTTTGATATGGTTTTGCTTTTGTTAAACGCGATCCCCAATCAATCAATTTGTTCACCATTTTTAATCATTAAAGAGGTCCTGAATCTTGCAGTGCCAACAGTAAGTAAAACAATCACCATGATCTCCTCATGCAGTTTCCAGAATGGATGCAGGATACATATATATATAGAGAGAGACTTTTTAGGTCAAAATAAGTAACTATAAAGATAACTTTACAGACTCAACAACAGTTGCTACACCTGGGGGGTATTCCATCAAGCAGGCTAAAGGCAAATCCAGGCTTAAATGGCCAAGTCTGGCTAATGTGAGCCAGAGTTCTGTTCCATCAAAGTGGCTAAGATTAGCCTCACATCAGTAACCATGGAAACCATGGTTCTGGCTAAGCCTGATACATCAAGCTAAACTCCGGTTTCAATTCCATCAAACTGAGCCACAACTCTGTTCCATCAAGGTGATTAACCTGAATCCCAGCCTAGTAACCATGGTAATTTATGCTGCCGGGCAATCCTGGTCTGTAGCAGGATTAAGGTGAGGATTAGCTCCATCTATGATCAAAAAATGTTCAATAGACAAGAACAGACACCTAAAAGATAGTTCTACCAGAGCTTTTACACACTCACAACTGTCATATAATCAGATAGTATAATAATACTATAATAATATAATATGTAGATCATAAAATATATAACAAAACAAATAAAAAACAAATTAAAATGTAATTAAAATTAGATAATAATAAAAAACACAACAGTAAAGCCAAAATCAATTTAATAAAAAAAAAAACTATCATAAAGGCATTAAAAAAAGATTGTACATGAATATGTGATTGCCCTCCCTTCCCCACCCCACTGTGTTTCCAATTGGCTAGCAAATTCACAGCCAATTAAGGTCAACTGACAACAGCCAGAGAAGGAGAGGGACACACCAGAGAGACACAGAGACAGAGCAAGAGAGAGTAAATTAGGAATTAATGGCATGCCCCTTCATTGAGGATGCTGTTGATGAGGAGGCCCACATTGTTCAGTGGGCCTTTCAACCACCACCAGCCCCAAGGCTCTTCCAGGACAGGACCAACCCACTGATACAGACAGACTCCTGTCTGTGGGAGAGGTACCGGTTCAGCAGGCAAAGCATAGTGTATCTATGCAGTTTGCTGGAACCACATGTTATAAAGGTCACACGCCGCAGGCAGTCTCTGACCACTGTGCAGTCACTCTGTACTGCACAGAGGTTCTTTGCTAGCGGTACATTCCTGTATAGTGTTGGTGATGCTGAGGGGCCAAGTAAGGCAACTGTTTGCAGAGAGGTAAAAAGGGTGTATTTTTCTCATTTTGATTATTTCTAGCATCAACATACATCATGCATAGGGCTTGATTTGTTCACATTAACATATGGTTATCTTTTATATTTATGAATTAACCATGACACAAAGCAACCACATTAAAATGGGACACACACCATTGTGGTTTGTCTGTTCCTCATCCTATAGCACATTCCATACATTTAAGGGGATTTTCCTTATTTTTGATATAATAAGGGATAGAGCTTACAATTGACTCCCAGATGATGAGAAATAGGTAAATGATTCACTATCACCTGCATTCACTTAAACGTACAATATGTAATTTTCTGCCGCTAGGGGTCTCAAACCAAAACAATAACAGAAGACGGAGTTGGATAACGTCACGAAGTAGCGTGGGCTCATGGGAGTTGTAGTTATATAACAGATACAGACGTTCCTCACTCCGTGTAACTGAAACCGACCGTGGCAGTTTTTATGGCAGAGCGAGCTTCAGCAGCAGAGAAATGCTCATGGACGAGATATATTACTGGAGTTATATTCACTTTATGTTTCACTTCATGCAAACGGTGTCCGTCGGCCGGTGTAGCAGCCCGAGCCGATCTGGTACCTAACGTTACACCGGATCATCAAACTCTGATCTAACTATCAGTAGTAACGTTACTTAGGCTGACCAAACGTCCTCTGTTCCCCGGACATGTCCACTTTTCACGTCCCGCCCGGGGTGTTTTAATAACCTGATTATAATGTCCGGTTTTCCGTGTGTTAAAGTCATGGCTCTCTTTTTAGGGACTGTCTCGCTAACCTCAGTTATTTCACTCTATTCAGAAATGCTAAGTTACTTACTTTAGCTGAGCGGTTAGCAATCTGCTAGTTATTTGAGCAAACTGCAAGTTACTTAGCTTTACAGTTAGCGATGGCTTCTCCCTCTCTGCTAACGTTACTGTCTCTTGCTCAGTGCATCTTATGTTTAGCTATTCCTCCGCCTCTTTTATAAATGCAGTTCATTTACCGGCATCAACTCAGCATTATAGAAACCTATCGTTAACGTTTGATGTTGTGGTTAGCCAGTCTCCGCTCCACACCGCTCCGCAGCGCTGGTGGCCCGGTGTGTCGGATCTACTCGCGACCCTGTTAACTGGCGACCTTCAGCCGAATGCGTCTGTGGTTGTCGTAGTGACAACAGCTGTTTTCAACCAGGAAGAGAACACGTAGCTGTCCTCGCGAATGCCTCTGTCTTCAGTGTTTCATTACAGTGTCAAAACAGAACATACTTGATCCGTCTTTGGACTCTTGTTGGAGGAACCCAGTCACGGACCGACACTCAGTCGCGGTTTGAATCACACTTGTTATGACGGAATGTTGAAAACAGGAAGAGGCCAAGTTGCATTTCCTGTAGGAATCTAACTCCTATAAATTTTCATAATAGGCCTGCACAGTTTCGTCTCTGGTGTCTGCCTAAAGAGACATGTGCCATATTAAAGAGCCGTCCAGCCCTGTGAAACGTAAAAAAATAATATTTTCACGGGATTCGAACCCGCTTCATTATGAGAAAACAAATCACAGGCGCGCAACAAGCGAGGTGCGCCACTATTACAACATCATCACTTAGACAGATACAATTAAAATCCGACAACATACAGCCAGCTGTGTCTTCAAATTGGGAGGCAGCCAGATCAAGTTCGATGATGAGTTCGAATCTCCGCCAAGATGTGTTTTAATATTTTGAGCTTAAAAAAAAGGCAGAATGTAACGCATGTAGATTCAGTCACACTCCAAATCACATCCTTACAACACGCGAGTGGGTAACGTTAATCGTACGTCACTATAACGCTTTGCAGGAGATAATGGACTTTGGTACCACATAGCCTACAGCCTAGTGTTTGCCATAGGCTATTTGTACGCTTTTGACCGCCTTAATGCTACAACATAAATAAATAATTTATCTCAGAGACATATCTATTATACAGCTGCTGCTTTATTGCTTAATTTAAAAGACAGTATTTCCACGTGAGTATATGAATATTGGCTTTATCGACCTGTAGCACAACAATAAACTTTAGGTTTATGAATTAAGTGGGTTTAAACCGCTGGTTTTTGTATTGGAAAGCAGTGAGTTTGTAAAATGTTCTTCAGTGCATGGACAGCGTGGTCACAAGTTGATCTGGTTGCCTCCCAATTTGAAGACACAGCTGGCTGTATGTTGTCGGATTTTAATTGTATCTGTCATTGTCATGATGTTGTAATAGTGGCGCACCTCGTTTGTTGCGCGCCTGTGATTTGTTTTCTCATAATGAAGCGGGTTCGAATCCCGTGAAAATATTATTTTTTTACGTTTCACAGGGCTGAACGACTCTTTAATATGGCACATGTCTCTTTAGGCAGACACCAGAGACGAAACTGTGTAGGCCTATTATGAAAATTTATAGGAGTTAGATTCCTACAGGAAATGCAACTTGGCCTCTTCCTGTTTTCAACATTCCGTCATAACAAGTGTGATTCAAACCGCGACTGAGTGTCGGTCCGTGACTGGGTTCCTCCAACAAGAGTCCAAAGACGGATCAAGTATGTTCTGTTTTGACACTGTAATGAAACACTGAAGACAGAGGCATTCGCGAGGACAGCTACGTGTTCTCTTCCTGGTTGAAAACAGCTGTTGTCACTACGACAACCACAGACGCATTCGGCTGAAGGTCGCCAGTTAACAGGGTCGCGAGTAGATCCGACACACCGGCAGGCAGCAGTGCTTGCAATACACTGGTGGAAATTATTAATATTTTGATAACATCAGCCAGATGTTTGCTTACCTGTATAGTACACACGCGAGGTCGGCATCGAATTGTAACGTTAGTCCTAGATGTTCACGAAGCTCTCTCCATCTCGGAAAGGCCACACCAATATTTATCCTGGATTTAGCTCGCTTGGTTGGCCCGTACGTTTCCGTTTTACCGGCTTGTTTACCGGGACAGCTTCGGTGTCAGAAGGTGCAGCAACCGTCAATGCATAACCATGACCCATGAAGAGTTAGCTTAGCCTAGCAACAGTAACGTTCATCCTCTGACGTCTCAGCCGGTCTGCTTCTTCTTCTTCTCCTTCATTTAATGTCTGTGGTAACTGTAGTTACGCCGCCATTGCGACCTACTGACATGGTCCGTTACTGTGATTAATATTTCATATTTATCTGGTTTGAAAAATTGTTGGTAACATTTCTGATAATCAAAGTAGCCTACTCAACTCAACAAAATATATAATATTGGTTTAGTCGTTTTTAGAAATGTATATGTGGAAAAACTACATATTATATCTTTAATAGTTTTTCCTCATCTCCACTGAACTGATGGATTTGCTAAATGGAATTTTCTACAATCAGTATGTAATGTGATTATTTCCTATAAACTGATCATAATCTACAATCAATTATGTGATAAATGCGATCATTGACATAAAATAGTTTGATTAAATGCATCATCTGAAATGTAGGAATCAGTAGATAAAAGTGATAAATAGTCTATCACTAATATTAATTTATACATTTGATGAATTTCATTAGGCATACTTGAATTGTTAGATTTAATAGGTGATCTTATCTACATATATTCTGTCCCTTTGATGCGGGATTTATATGACATGATATAATGCTGAAATGCTGAATTTTGTTAGTCACTTGCGCATTAAGCCTGTCGGCAATGTTCCGCCACGCCACCTGCCTTTCTTTATTAATTGCTGCAGTATTGCCTTTTTCTTAATTATGTCCTCATAGTCCTCATACACTTCCATAAGGAGCGTTTTCTCCGCCGTAGAAAAAGCCTCTGCTCATGCCTTTCCTTTGCTTTTTGACATTTTGCAACATTTTCGGCACTCGACTAGTTTGGGCTTTTTATTTTCCCTTGGGCATGTGCATGAGTTGAGGCTTAACAGGTGAGGCTTGAATTAGCATCAATTGAAGCCAGCTGATTTCACTTGATGGGACAGGTTGGAGCTAGATTGGGACTTGGCGTTTAGTCAGACTTCAAGATTACACGTAAGTCTGGATATTCTTAGCAACATTGATGGAATACCCCCCTGATGTGGGCACAATAGCGAATTACCTACAAATAATTGTTACCATAAAAATGCAAAATACGGTTGTAAAATAACTTAAAGATAACACATCTGAAATGACTGAACAGCTACTATTGCTATAACAGATTAGAACATCACAATAATCACAGTTATATAATCAATCAATCAATCAATCAATCAATCAATCAATTTTATTTATAAAGCCCAATATCACAAATCACAATTTGCCTCACAGGGCTTTACAGCATACGACATCCGTCTGTCCAAAAACACCCCTTTAATGGTGAAAAAAAATGATAGAAAACTCAGGAAGAGCAACTGAGGAGGGACGGACAGACGTGCAATAGATGTCGTACAGAATAGATCAACACAATAAATTAACAGTAATCTGTATGACACAATGAGACAGAAAGAGAGAGAGACAGAGAGAGATGCAGGACAGACGTAATGACAGTAGCTTACAACAACATTAATAGAAGTAATAATATTATAATTAATAATAATATATTCATATCTGATAGTATACATGTGTGACAATAATCATATGTGTAATAATAACAGCAGAAGTATGACTAATGATGCAGCAGCAGGAGGCATCTGGCAGGACCACGGCAGCAGCACAACCACACACGTCACACCATCCAGGCACCGCTGCAATACGAGTTAACCTGAGAGACAGTGGAGCACAAAGGCTCCGGAGAAGAAGCCGAGTTAGTGACATCCAGAATGGCCGAGTTAGCAAGATGCAGTAATAGGACACGAGAGAGAGTGAGAGAGAGAGAGAGAGAGAGAGAGAGAGAGAGAGAGAGAGAGGGATAGAGAGAGAGAAGGTGCCCGGTGTATTATAGGGGGTCCTCCAGCAGACTAGGCCTACGTCAGCCTAATTAGGGGCTGGTACAAGGCAAGCCTGAGCCAGCCCTGACTATAAGCTTTATCAAAGAGGAAAGTCTTAAGTCTAGTCTTAAATGTGGAGACGGTGTCTGCCTCCCGGACTGCAACAGGAAAATGACTCCACAGGAGAGGAGCCTGATAGCTGAAGGCTCTGGCTCCTGATCTACTTTGGGAGACTTTAGGGACCACGAGTAACCCTGCATTCTCCGAGCGCAGAGTTCTGGTGGGATAATACGGCACTATGAGCTCTGTAAGATATGACGGAGCCTGACCATTTAGAGCTTTATAAGTTAACAGTAGGATTTTAAATTCAATTCTGGATTTTATAGGGAGCCAGTGCAGAGAAGCTAAAACAGGAGAAATATTATCTCGTTTCTTAGTTCCTGTTAGTACACGTGCTGCTGCATTCTGAATTAGCTGGAGAGTTTTTAAGGACTTACTAGAGCTACCTGATAATAGTTACAGTACTCCAGCCTTGAGGTAACAAAACCGTGGACCAATTTTTCTGCACAATGAATTGTAATTGTAATGAATTGTAACAATGGCCTTCCTTTTTATATCCAGGCAGTTAAGGCTATGTGAAATAGAGTGATTAATCTGAGTTTGAGTAATTTTATTTTTTATTTTCAGCTGCACATGACTTTAAAATGGTCTTTGCAAGTTTTCTTCAACAGCAATGTCCACATTTATAAAATGTTCTTTTAAGATTCAACACCCTTTGCTACAACTCATCTAAACATCGAATCATCGAATGTGGTTACCAGTAGGTTTTTAGAAGACGGAGTAGAGTTCCATAAGGATTTAAATTGTGTTTAAAGTTTTTCAGCATTTGTATCTTAACTTAAAGGATTTTTCTTTATTAATTATTTCTTTCTAGATTCAACATCTGTTGCGACAACAGATATGAACGCTGCAACAGTTAATACACTAACAGAAAGTATAACTAGTCAGTGCTTTAAAATAATTAATAGACTAGTTTCTGTTTTCCAAATTGTCTTTCATTTTGTCTGTATTTTGTCTGTTTATCAGATTTTACTCCTCAGTTAACACACACAATTGTGATTTTGTTCTTTTCAGGCTCAACAACAGCCTCTACAACAGCTGTGAACACAACAGCAGTTACAACAACAGCTGGAACAAGTCAGTGCTTGAAAAAAATCATACACAACTTCTTTTTCCCAAATGTATTAAAATTTATATTTTATATTTGTCAGATTTCACCCCTACATTTAACACACAGAATTGTTTTTTTCTCTCAGACTCAACAACAGTTGCTACCACAACAGCAGTTACCACAACACCAACAATTATAACAAGTCAGTGCTTGAAAATAATTCATACATATTTGCCCTAATTCATACATTATTTGCCTTCAGAGGAATATAACCCCTCCGCTGCGCGTCAGGGTTCTGTTCCCCTGTCGGGAGTTATTTTCCCAGTATTCACCGGCTCATTATACATTATCCCTTACTTAACACACACAGACTTTGTTTTTTTTTTCTTTTCAGACTCAGCAACAGTTGCTACCACAGCTGTGAACACAACAGCGATTACTACAACACCAACAATTATAACAAGTCAGTGCATAAAAAAAATCAGGCATTTTTTGTCTTTCTCAAATGTTTTTTAATGTGTCTGTATTTCATTTTTGTTCATCAGACTTTCACATCTAAGTTCAACACACAGAATATTTTTTATTATTTTCAGACTCAACCGCAGTTGTTACTACAGTTGTGAACACAACAACAATTATAACAAGTCAGTGCTTTCTTACATTACTTTTCCTTTTCCAGATTTTCTTAGAATTTGTTTTGATTTTGTCTCCATTTATCAGATTTTATCTCTGTTAAACACACAGACTTTTTTTTCCTTTTCAGACTCAACAACAGTTGCTACTATAGCTGTGAACACAACAGCAGTTACTACAACACCGACAATTATAACAAGTCAGTGCTTAAGTCATATATTGTTTACCTTTTTCAAATTATTTTAAGATGTGTCTGTGTGCTATCTTTATCAAAGCTTACCTGTAACAAGCCAGTGCTTTAAAAGAATTCATACAGTACATTCCTTTTCCAGATTTTTTAAAAATTTGATTTTATTTGATCTTTGTTTGTCAGATTTTATATCTGTTTAACAGACAGACTTTTGTTTTTCCTTTTCAGTCTTCACAACAGTTTCCACCACAGCTGTGAATACAACAGCAGTTACTATGACACCAACAATTATAACAAGTCAGTGCTTTGAAAAATCATGCATTATTTGCCCTTTTCAAATTTTCGTAAGACCCTTAAGACACAAAATGTTGTTTTTTTCCAGACTCAACAACAGCTGGTGCCACAACTGTGAACACTACAGCAATTACTACAACACCAACAATTATAACAAGTCAGTGCATTAAAAAAAATCTGTATTTTTGTCTGTTTTTTTTGGTACAGTATAAGTCTGTATTTCATTTTTGTTTGTCAAATTTTTACATCTAATTTTAACACAGAATAATTTTTTTTTATGTTTATTTTCAGACTCAACTGCAATTGCTACAACAGTTGTGAACACAACAACAGTTACCATGACACCAACAATTATAACAAGTCAGTGATTTAAAGATAATACTTACATTACTTTTCCTTTTCCAGATATTCTTAGAATTTGTTTTGATTTTGTCTCAATTTATCAGATTTTATCACTGTTCAACACACAGACTTTTTTTTCCTTTTCAGACTCATCAACAGTTGCTACCACAGCTGTGAACGCAACAGCAGTTACTATAACACCGACAATTATAACAAGTCAGTGCTTAAAAGTCATATATTGTTTACCTTTTTCAAATTATCTTAAGATGTGTCTGTATGTTATCTATATCAAAGTTTACCTCTAACAAGCCAGTGCTTTAAAAGAATTCATAAAGTACATTCCTTTTCCAGAATTTTATTGAATTTGTTTTTATCTTATCTTTGTTTGTCAGATTTTATATCTGTTTAACACACAGACTTTTGTTTTTCCTTTTCAGACTCAACAACAGCTGATGCCACAACTGTGAACACAACAGCAATTACTACAACACCAACAATTATAACAAGTCAGTGCATAAAAAAATTAGGCATTATTTGTCTTTCTCAAATGTTTTTTTAAACATGCCTGTATTTCATTTTTGTTCATCAGATTTTTACATCTAAGTTTAACACACAGAATTATTATTATGTATTATTTTTTAATGTTTATTTTTAGACTCAACTGCCATGGCTACTACGGTTGTGAACACAACAACAGTTACCACAACACCAACAATTATAACAAGTCAGTGCTTTAAAAATGATTCTCACATTACTTTTCCTTACCCAGATTGTCTTAGAATTTGTTTTTATTTTGTCTCCATTTATCAGATTTTATCTCTGTTCAACACACAGACTTTTTTTTTCCTTTTCAGACTCAACAACAGTTGCTACCACAGCTGTGAACGCAACAGCAGTTACTACAACACCGACAATTATAACAAGTCAGTGCTTAAAAGTCATATATTGTTTACCTTTTTCAAATTATCTTAAGATGTGTCTGTATGTTATCTTTATCAAAGTTTACCTCTAACAAGCCAGTGCTTTAAAAGAATTCATAAAGTACATTCCTTTTCCAGAATTTTATTGAATTTGTTTTTATCTTATCTTTGTTTGTCAGATTTTATATCTGTTTAACACACAGACTTTTGTTTTTCCTTTTCAGACTCAACAACAGCTGATGCCACAACTGTGAACACAACAGCAATTACTACAACACCAACAATTATAACAAGTCAGTGCATAAAAAAATTAGGCATTATTTGTCTTTCTCAAATGTTTTTTTAAACATGCCTGTATTTCATTTTTGTTCATCAGATTTTTACATCTAAGTTTAACACACAGAATTATTATTATGTATTATTTTTTAATGTTTATTTTTAGACTCAACTGCCGTTGCTACTACGGTTGTGAACACAACAACAGTTACCACAACACCAACAATTATAACAAGTCAGTGCTTTAAAAATGATTCTCACATTACTTTTCCTTACCCAGATTGTCTTAGAATTTGTTTTTATTTTGTCTCCATTTATCAGATTTTATCTCTGTTCAACACACAGACTTTTTTTTTCCTTTTCAGACTCAACAACAGTTGCTACCACAGCTGTGAACGCAACAGCAGTTACTACAACACCGACAATTATAACAAGTCAGTGCTTAAAAGTCATATATTGTTTACCTTTTTCAAATTATCTTAAGATGTGTCTGTATGTTATCTTTATCAAAGTTTACCTCTAACAAGCCAGTGCTTTAAAAGAATTCATAAAGTACATTCCTTTTCCAGAATTTTATTGAATTTGTTTTTATCTTATCTTTGTTTGTCAGATTTTATATCTGTTTAACACACAGACTTTTGTTTTTCCTTTTCAGACTCAACAACAGCTGATGCCACAACTGTGAACACAACAGCAATTACTACAACACCAACAATTATAACAAGTCAGTGCATAAAAAAATTAGGCATTATTTGTCTTTCTCAAATGTTTTTTTAAACATGCCTGTATTTCATTTTTGTTCATCAGATTTTTACATCTAAGTTTAACACACAGAATTATTATTATGTATTATTTTTTAATGTTTATTTTTAGACTCAACTGCCGTTGCTACTACGGTTGTGAACACAACAACAGTTACCACAACACCAACAATTATAACAAGTCAGTGCTTTAAAAATGATTCTCACATTACTTTTCCTTTCCCAGATTGTCTTAGAATTTGTTTTTATTTTGTCTCCATTTATCAGATTTTATCTCTGTTCAACACACAGACTTTTTTTTTCCTTTTCAAACTCAACAACAGTTGCTACCACAGCTGTGAACACAACAGCAATTACTACAACACCAACAATTATAACAAGTCAGTGCATAAAACAATCAGGCATTCTTTGTCTTTCTCAAATGTTTTTTGATGTGTCTGTATTTAATTTTTGTTCATCAGACTTTTACATCTGATTTTAACACACAAAATTATTATTATTTATTATTTTTTAAAGTTGATTTTCAGACTCAACTGCAGTTACTTCTATGGTTGTGAACACAACAACAGTTACTACGACACCAACAATTATAATAAGTCAGTGCTTAAAAGTCATAATTGTTTGCCTTTTCAAATTATCTTAAGATATGTCTGTATTTTATCTATGTCAAAGTTTATCTCTAACAAGCCAGTGCATTAAAAGAATTCATACAGTACATTCCTTTTCCAGAATTTTATTGAATTTGCTTTTATTTAGTCTTTGTTTATCAGATTGTATATCTCTTTAACACACAGACTTTTGTTTTTCCTTTTCAGACTCAACAACAGCTGATGCCACAACTGTGAACACAACAGCAATTACTACAACACCAACAATTATAACAAGTCAGTGCATAGAAAAATCAGGCATTATTTGTCTCTCAAATGTTTTTTTAAACATGTCTGTATTTCATTTTTGTTCTTCAGATTTTTACATCTAAGTTTAACACAGAATTATTATTATTTATTATTTTTTAATGTTTATTTTCAGACTCAACTGCAGTTGCTACTACGGTTGTGAACACAACAATAGTTACTACGACACCAACAATTATAACAAGTCAGTGCTTAAAAGTCATATGTTGTTTGCCTTTTTCAAATTATCTTAAGACATGTCTGTATTTTATCTATATCAAAGTTTACCTGTAATAAGCCACTTGTTACAACGTCGTCGTCGTTGTAACAAGCCAGTGCTTTAAAAGAATTCATACAGTACATTCCTTTTCCAGAATTTTATTGAATTTGTTTATATTTGATCTTTGTCCTTTAACTTGCAAAGTACTTTATTTACAGCAACATTTCGGTCCTCAGACTTCTGTCAAGCAGAGATGAAGACATGTAGCAACTCATAATTTAATAATGGCTCATAATGTAATAACGGCCCATAATGTAATAACTTTAATGTAATAAAAGTTCATAATGTAATAATTGGCTCAGAATGTAATAAAATCTTGAGCGCATAATGTAATAACGGCTTTGCGCATAATGTAATGTAATAACTTATTACATTATGAGCCTTACTGGTGCCACTCATAATGTAATAATGGCTCATATTGTGAGAAAAGTGTTGCATTATCATCATTTTTACCTCTGCCATTCCTGCAGGGGTGGAACGAAATGCTTTCACCTCTGTGTCTCTCCGTCTGTCTGTCAGCAGGATCACACAATTTCTGCAAAACGTACTGGAGCAATGGCCAACTTAGATACCATATACCTCCACCCCCAATATGCGGCGGGCCACATACGTAAACAGGAAGAGAAGCCTAATTGTTTAAAGGTCAAAATTGCACACACTGACAACGAGAATGCACTAAGGGAAGAGGTCTGTGTTTGACTATGATTTGTACATAGGTGGCGCAACAGTAACCAACTAAAAAGCCAGCAGGAGAAGAGGGTGGATTAGGGAAGGAGGGGGACTGCAGTTCATTTAGCTTAAAAGAGCATTTTCTTTTGTTTACTGTTGCTACAATAAATGCAGGACACAATAATAAGTGAACACTCTTCCTTTCATACAACCTGATAAAGATCTTCCAGTTGCTGTTATTTTATTGTTGGTCTTAATGCCAATTTAATAAAGACTTTTAAGTATTGTTTTTCTACTACTTACTTTAAATACATGATAGCAGCATGACATATTCATTCGATTTACTTTATTTTGGAACTTGTGCAAGAATGAAAAGAGCGTTTTAGAACCATGTAATAACAATGAACCAGCTCAAAAGTTCTTAAAATGTAAACACAGCCTGTCAGGACATCCAAGTAAAAACATAAGTCCAAATAAATTTAACTAAACAATATGCATAAATAATAAATGACCATAAATTATAGCTGCCAAAAAAAAATCAAGTCCAGGGGGCTCCATTTGATTTATGGTCCTGCATTAAATCAACACTCTGTAGGGTACGTGGCTACGCAGGAGGCTTGCCGTAGCCCCCGGCGTGCACCTCCCAAAAAATGTAACTACACGTTGAGGCGACGCAGACCCAGTGCAGACCGAGGGGGCTGTGATTGGTTTGCTTGGTAGCAACGCATTTCCAGTTCCGTATTTCCAAATTGCACCATCCCCGCCATTTTTAAACATCTTCTGTTGTGATGAAGATGTTGCAGTATTAACATACTTTCTTCGACATCCAACAACTCCAACTCCAGCAGGATTCTCTCTCTCTCTCGGTCGCCATTGTTCACTGTGACCGGATTCGGAAAAGCTGGAAGCTAAACAAAGAACGAACTAGAGATGACGATAACCATTCAGGAAAGGAACGCAGCCCCCTACCCAGGGGCGTCTCTAGGATTTTGACACATCCGGGGCTTAGCCCAGAAGAGTTAAGCAGATGCGCGCGCAGAGCGCACGCCGAAATTTTTAGACATATAAACATTCTCCACATACCCTACAGGTACCTGCTCTTCTGGACTGAATTGAATTAAGGCATTTCATGGTTACCAGTTAATACCAAATAGGCTAGCAATTTTCACAAACTTCCCTCAATAGCCCAGGCACAAAAATGCCCCATTCATCATGTTGAACATACCAACAGCAACCATTCAGCAACAGTAAACATCTTGTCATGTTCAGTATTTACATTGTTTTACTTTGTACATTTAATGCTCTTTACATACTCATATGTATTTATTCTTTAACATTCTTTAACATAACATACTCTTTAACATAATATTTGTATCTCTTACAGGTCTCAGGTTAGGTCTCTGCTTTAACTGTTCTGAACTCTACCTATTGTCTTTGCTTCTTGTACTTAACTTTTATTAATGTACTCTTTACATCTTTTTTCCTTGTTCATTTGTCTTTAGTTTAACTTCAAACATTTGTCTTGTACAGTATATCTGTCTTAACTTGCACTCTACACTTGACTTAACATCTTGTTTTTCTTTTTCTTTCTTCAGTCATCATGTACAATTAGGTCTCTGCATTAACTCTTACTCTACACCTTACAGACAGATGCTAATAATAACAGATCGTTTTTTTCCCCATGTAATATCAACTAGCTGCTAGCTAGCTAATGTTAGCTACTTCCCTCTAGTAGTTCCAGCTGCAACACTCTTTTCGAAATTATATATTTTTACATAATTTCTATTCCCATTACCTCTTTGATTGCTGACCACCTTTGGGGGAAAAAACATGGAAATCTTTTTTTTGTGACATCCCAAAGACAGCTGAACAGCCTGTTGCCTGCTGCCTGACGCTGCTGTTTTGGGTGAATGACATCACTGCGACCTGGAGGTGTTAACCACTTGTGTGCCAAAGCCAAAGTAGTAGCTATTTAAAAATTTAATAATAATTAATTGTTACTAAAACCTGTCCAAAAACACTGTTTTATCGAAGCATCAACATAAGATAACCGTAGTTTGAGGATGTGATCTTAAAAAAAAAGATCACATCCTTTTTTGGAAAATTAATATTCATATTCGGGGCTAATTAAAAAACATCAAGAAAACAAGAATATGGAACCATCCAAAGGATATATGTTGAATCACGATGCAGGCTGTAATCCGCCTAGCATTTTGGCTGAAGAGCTCCCTGATATTCGACACAAGGCCACTACTGCGTCCAGCCGCTCTGTATAACCTAAACTTTCCACCGAAGTATCACAAATATAAATTCTTGGTAGGAATGGCAGGGTTAGCTCTCTGAACAAGTTGGAAACTCTGTTGAAGGTGCCCAGCATTGTAAAATCCATCAACACGCAATACTGGATAATGGATGACAGTACAAGCAGAGGCAAGTTAGGGCTAGCAACCAAGAGAGTGTCAGGGTCAGCATGAAACATACATTTTGGCACTGTAGGACCTGCAGAAGGAAAAACATCGGGGCCAGTGTGACATACTGTGTTGGAGTCAGAATGATGGACAGAGTCAGGGTTTGAGTGGTCAGAGTCCAGGAGAAGATGATTGTTGGGGTCAGAGGGATGGTCAGAGTCAGGGTTTGAATGGTGGTCAGAGTCCAGGGGAAGATGATTGTTGGGGTCAGAGTGATGGTCAGAGTCAGGGTTTGAATGGTGGTCAGAGTCAGGAACTGCATCAGAGCCAGTATTATAAACAAGCACACTCTGCTTCTCTGTTTCCTGAATTCTTTGAATGAATGGTCTGACTGATCCATCAAGGCTAACATAAGTGACCATGTGGGGATACTATTGCTGTTGCATCCACACCCAGTGTTGATACAATCATGAACTGCACATTGAATATGGTAGATGCTCTTTGTAGAGTCAAATGATCACCATATGTCACCAAAGTACCTAGCATGGGTGCCACCTAGTGGCTCAACTTTATACATCTTACATAATAAAATGTGAGAGTGTAATTAATATTAAATAGTTCTTGCTTTCACAAATTTTGTTTAATAATGTGCTGAAACCCATGCTGTTTGCTTTATTTGCACCTTTAAGAGGTAAAAATGATGATAATGCAGCAGTTTTCTTACAATATGAGCCATTATTACATTATAAGCTGTTATTACATTGACCAGCCAGTAAGGCTCATAATGTAATAAGTTACTACATTATGCGCAAAACCGTTATTACATTATGTGCTCATGATTTTATTACATTATGAACTGATTATTACATTATGAACCTTTATTACATTTAAGTTATTACATTATGAGCCATTATTACATTATGAGTTGCTACAATGACACACCAAGCAGATACAGCCTACTCTGTGAGATGCAGCCAATCAGAGACTGAGCAAACAGAGGGCAATAAGTGATAAATGATAGAATAATACAAATATATAATAATACATGATAATAATACAAAAAATACATAACAATTTAAAGACAATAATCACAAAACCTTCTTAAGACCCTCTTAGATGACAATAGCATACAATAAGACTGAGAGACTGTCTATATTTTATGACAGAAAATGCATACAATAGTGAAGGTCAATACATGTTATTGAAAAATATCATAGAGAATGCTACAGAGAAAGTCTGTACATAAAAATCTGGAGAGGAGCACAGAAAATCCATCTAGGCCTTCAATACCTGACAATAGAAACATGATAAATAGGATACAAATCCTTAATAATATGAGAATATGTTTCTATCACAAACAACACTTCACAGCATCACATTCAATGAGAATTCATCATTAAGTCCTTTGGGAGATAATGTCTGTAAGGTAAAGATCCAGTAAGCCTCACATCTCTTCAAAATAAGGCATGGTCACCACCATGCGGTGGTAACTTGACTTGTTCAATACCATAAAATCACAGTGCAGAGATGTCATGTTTGGCCTTATTAAAGTGTAAGGCAACAGGTGAATCCTGGTCATGTATGTGAGTGGCACTCTTGTGTTCACTGATTCTTACTTTAAGTTTTCTAGTGGTTTTGCCCACATAACATAAACCACAGGGACATTTTAACAAATCGACAACATGAGTGGAGGCGCAGTTAATCACACTTTTTATAGGAAAACGCCTGCCTGTGTGTGGATAACAAAAATATGTAACTTTAGAAGTGTTATTGCACTGTGCACAATGACTGCAGCAGTAATTCCCATTGGGGATAGGGCTAAAAAATGGGTAGGATGAGGAGATCTATCATGCGTAAAATTTGCATGCAGCAAACAATCTCTCAGATTACGATCCCATTTGAAAACAAAAAGAGGGGGATCTTTAAAAAGAGCAGACAATTCTGGATCAGAGTTTATGATGTGCCAATGTTTTTTGAAAACCGATTAAATCATATATGAACTGGGGGAGTAAGTAGTGATACACTGGTCTTTTTTTTTTACTGGTACTAAGAAGTTCAGAACGAGATTTCAAGAGTGCTGCATTGTATGCCTGGTCCTATCCTATCCAAGTGATAGGATATCCTCGCTGAATGAATCTGTTTGTCATGTCAGTAGCCTTTTCAATAAAGTCTTCTGTAGAGTGACAAATTCTTCTTAATCTATAGAATTGGCTTTTGGGGAGGCCTTTTTAAGCGGAGTAGGATGAGAACTGCTGGCTACTAAAAGAGTGTTCCTATCTGTTTCCTTTCTGTATAAGGTAGTAGACAGACCATCAGCACTTCTGAACACCCACATATCTAGAAAATGAACCCTCTCACCTGTATTCCATAGTGAACTTGAGGTTACAATTGAAATCTGTTAAGCATTGTGAGGAAATCCTTTAAATCTTCAACACTGCCCTGGTACAGACAAAACACGTCATCTATAAAGCGATACCATTTTAATATTTTATTGAAGCAGCAGTTTTTTTCAGGGTTAGACACAAACATCTTCTCATAAAAGCCCACAAATTCAGACAAAGGAGACAGCAAAGAATCAGTTTGAGCCACAATAGGGCGCCCTGGAGGGTTCTGTAAAGACTTGTGTATTTTTGGAAGGGTGTAGAATACAGTCGAATGGGATGTTGACTGTATAGGAACTCAAATTCTGGTTTTGAAATCCATCCCTTCTGTGTAGCTTCCTCCAAGTAAGAGAGAACCATTTTCTGAAAAAAATCCGTGGGGTCAGACTTAAGTTTCTTATAAAAATTTTCATTTGATAATTGCAAAAGGATTTCAGCTTTATATTTATCTGTATCCTGAATGACGATTGCTCCTCCCTTGTCAGCAGATTTGATCACCACCTTTTTAGAAGACATCAGCTCTGACAGTGCTGTTTTTTCTTTACTGGATAGATTACGAGAGACACGAGAAGGACAGATGTTAATACTCTTCATAATGTTCTGCTCCACCAAACGGTAAAAGGTATTTATAGAAACATTAGACACATGGGGACAAAATTTGCTCTTAGGTCTAAAGAGTGAGGGACTTCTAGTAGCAGTCTCCCTATTATTAGCAAAGAAATATTTCATTTCCATCTGTCGAAAGGATTTAAATACTACTTTCAGTCCAAAGGCATTTACACTACTTTTTGGGACAAATGATAGGCCCTTAGACATCAGATTCATTTGATCATTTGTCAGTTCAATAGATGAAATGTTTATTACCATCTCTTGGATAGGCTGCGTGTCCATGGACATTGTCCTGTTCTTGTTTGCTTGCCTCCCCCGCCTGCATTTCTTCTTTGGCCGGGTTTCACTCTGTGTATATATAAAAATCAGCCTTTACAGATTTTTGGATCCATCCTACCAGGATTTTTTTTACTGTTTGCACCCTTATGCTTGCAATTTAACTTGAGTTTTGCTCCAAGATGAGCTCTTTTTGAGAGATTAATGAACTCGCACAGAATCAAGCAACCACCTTTGAATTCCCCAATAAGGATGCACAGACAATTCTCCTTCCCAATTCTGGGATGGAACTTCACAGGTCTGCAGATGACTTTAAGACCAGATTGGAGAGACTCAACCTTAAACAGACCCGCCTCCAGATGCATGGGTCTACTTACAGTGAGTATTGGAGGGAAAAAAGAATCCCCAGAGGTCTACGCACACAAAAGGCCCCGACTTTAGGTCTATCTGATGAAACATTTGTTAAAAAATGGGGAGAGATCCTAAACAAATGCTCTTTCAAGTCCCTGTCCGGACCAAAATATGGAGCGTGGACTGGTAGCTGGAGAGGTGCTGGTTCACCTCCTGGGCACTGCCAAGGTGCCCCTAAGCAAGGCACCAAACCCCCCAACCGCTCAGATCGCCTGTCATGTGCAGCCCACTCCGACATCTCTCCACTTAGTGCATGTATATGTCCAGTTTGTGCATGTGTGTGTTCGGATTTGTGTGTAATTGACAACAGAGTGAAAAATTGAATTTCCCCTCGGGGATTAATAAAGTATATAAAATTTAAATTTAGAAAAAAATACTTATTTTTGATCATGTTTCTTCTGAAGCATCCATTAAAGACACAGTGCGAAATTACAGAGAGAAACTATACGTCACCAAACGATACGAAGTATAAACGTGACACAGAGGACTACAAGAGGCAAGAGGTCTACTCCTGGGAGAAAAAAGAACCAGCGACTTCCCGATCACCTGGACCCACACACTCACACCAGTCCAAAATGCCCCGACCTGCCAAGGCCCACCAGCACCACACTCTGACTGGAAGAGATGACTTCCCATTGGACAGTGACTTCACCTTCGACAGTGATTCCAGCCAACATGAAAAGCCTTTTTTATACAAACACAGAGTGAAACCCAGCCAAAGAAGAAATGCAGGTGGGGGAGGTGAGCAAACAAGAACAGGACAACATCCATGGACTTTGGACTGAAAGTAGATTTATTTAAATCCTTTCGACAGATGAAATTGAAATATTTCTTTGCCAATAATAGGGAGACTGCTACTAGAAATCCCTCACTCTTTAGACCTAAGAGCAAATTTTGTCCCTGTGTGTCTAATGCTTCTATAAATGCCTTTTGCCGTTTGGTGGAGCAAGACATTATGAAGAGTATTAACACCTGTCCTTCTCGTGTCTCTCATAATCTATCCAGTAAAGAAAAACAGCACTGTCAGAGCTGATGTCTTCTAAAAAGGTGGTGATCAAATCTGCTGACAAGGGAGGAGCAATCATTATTCAGGAAACAGATAAATATAAAGCTGAAATCCTTTTGCAATTATCAAATGAAAATTTTTATAAGAAACTTAAGTCTGACCCCACGGATTCTTTTCAGAAAATGGTCCTCTCTTACTTGGAGGAAGCTACACAGAAGGGATGGATTTCAAAACCAGAATTTGAGCTCCTATACAGCCAACATCCTATTTGGCCTGTATTCTACACCCTTCCAAAAATACACAAGTCTTTACAGAACCCTCCAGGGCGCCCGACTGTGGCTCAAACTGATTCTTTGCTGCAGGCCCGGACTGGCCCACGGGAGAACCGGGGAGTTCCCCAGTGGCCTTGCCCGCAAGTGGCCTGCACTGGCCTGCCTGTCTTTTTTTTTTTTCTTTTTTTTTTAGGTGCGCTGTGCAGCGCAGGCTGTGCGGCTGTGCAGCGCAGGTGGCCGTGCCGGCTGGCAGAGAGCCCGCCCGCTGTCAGAAATGATAGGTGCTTGTCACAACGATTGGTCAAAAAGGGTTTTTTGTAGATTCAAGACGTGATCAGTTTATTGCGCTTTCCGCCCACGCCCGCCCCCAAATCAGCGCGCCTGTAAACTGAAAGCAGCTTGGTTGTGGAGTCAGGTGGAGCAGAGAGCAGAGGCTGTGTACGTGTGCCTGTGTGTGTGCAGACTGTGCAATAGGAGCTCTGCAGCTCAGCAGTGCCGTTACAATGGACCGCAAAAAGAGGAAAGGTGGAGCTGAACGGGAGAGGGATTAAAAAATACATAAAAAACAGGCCCGTTGAGGAGGAGGCGGCCAAATGTCATAAACTTACAGATATGTTCAGAGCCCCCCCAGCCCCAGCAGCAGCGTGACGTCGTCAAACGACTGTAACCCTTATTTGTTGTCTCGGTAGCGTACTCCAGGGCTGTGGGTGATGAGCGGGTTACAAAGAGTCTTTGCACGTTTCTTTTCACTTCTTTAATTTACACCAAACTGGCATGACAGTACAACACAACACGAGGCTCTCTCGAGTTACTTTTCTCTCCTCTTCCGTTACCTAAAACTCTCCCCCAAAAACACGGCAGGTAGGAACCAATATTCTCTTAAAGGCACAGGGGACCTAAATAGACCTTAAAGGTGCACATATAAAATTACAAATTAAATAATAATTAAAATACTTTAAATGATACTAAACGAAATATGTGTACCTAAATAATAAAATAGAAAAATATATTGGGTACAGCAACTGAGGTTACAGTCTTCCCTTGCTACAAACAGAAATGTCCCCATTTCTGTTTGTAGCAGAAATGGGGACATTTCATGTAACTAGACAAACAACAGTGCATCATGAGAAAAACAAGAACTGGAATATGCACCAATCTTGAAACATTAATGTACGGAATATGTGCCTGATGAGCAACACAAGAAAATTACCTCCAAGAAAAATCACCTGAATTGCAACAAAAGGACATTGTAAACCAGAGGCATGTATAAGCAATTGGCAGGCACAGGTCAACAGAGCAATCACAACACAACAACAACGAAGCAACACATCAAGGACCATTAAAGTCCAACCCAAAGTCCATTAAGTGACAAAGTCTCTGTACTTAAGCGGCCGTCTAACCTGGCATCCACACCGGGACGTAACATGGAGGGGCACCTCAGGAGGGGCAGGAAGTCCATCGGGTGAGGAGGGGGAAGAGGGGCGGGAACTGGGGGAATGAGGGGAGGGTGTAGCACTGGATGGGGAAGCAAAAGGGACAGGAGCAGGTGTGGACTCTTTCTGTGCCCTGGCAGGAACATGAGGAGGAGTGGGAGGGCGAAAAGGTAGGGCACCAGACAAAGCAGTGAGAGAAGGCTCTGAGGCTGATGATACTGATGGGCCCACATCAGCTGGTGGTGAGGGTGGCCGGCTGACAGGGATAACCGGCAAAGTCCCTTTGTATGGTTTCAGTCTATTGTGGTGAACAGTCCATGTCCGTGCACGTGCATTCCTTGGATCTGTGATCTCATACGTGACACCAGGATGTCCATCTCTGTCCCACCTCTGCTGGACCACAAAGGGGCCCTTCCATCTGGGAGCAAGTTTATTCATCCTTTGTGCTGGGTCATCCAGCAGGACAAGGTCTCCTGGTTGATGAGGATGAAACACCATTTTCTTGTCATACTGAGTGTTTTGGTGCTGTTTGGTTGCAGCCGAGGTGTTAGCTGCATCTGCAAAAGCATGTGCCAAGCGTGTAGTGAGGTTTGGGCATAAGCTGCTGGCGTCCCTGGTGAGGAGGTGGTCACCACAGGACTACAGTTCAACATGACATCCAGGGGGAGATTTGGCTCTCTCCCATGTACGAGGAAGAAAGGGGAAAAGCCAGTACTGGAATGAACACTGGAGTTGTAGGCAAGCTCAAACTGTGGCAGATACTGGTCCCATTCTCCACCACTTTGTGAGATGTACTTGGCGAGTTGATCTTTCAGTGTCCTGTTTAGCCTCTCTACCATACCATCTGACTGAGCATGGTACGGTGATGTGCGTGTTTTGTTGATCCCGAGCAAGTTGCAAAGATGCTTCATGAGATCTGATTCAAACTTGCGGCCTTGGTCAGTGTGAATGGACTCTGGCAGGCCATGTTGTCTCACATAGTCCTCAAAAATGCACTGTGCCACAGTAGTAGCATGCTGGTCTCTCAGTGGAAAAAGATTAACATAGCGTGTGAAATAGTCCATCACAACCAGAACGTACCTGTTTCCTTGCTGTGTGACAGGTAGCTCTGTAATGTCTGCAGCAATCTTCTGAAATGGCCTCTCTGCATGGATTGACTGTAACGGGGCTCGTTCATGAGATGTTGGGGAACCCCGAGTTTGACATGGCAAGCACTCAGCACAGTACTTTTGGATGTCACGGGCCATGTATGGCCAATAACAGATGCGTCTTGCCCTCTGGAGTGTGCGTTCTGCACTCAAATGACCACTAAACTGATTTCTATGCAGACCGGTCAAAGCTGTGGGAATGAGAGAAGCAGGCAGCACAACCTGAAAGGTTGCAGGTGTGTGACCACCTTGTTTGATTTTTCTACAGAGGATTCCATGTCGAATGCACAATTTGGGACAATCATGCCAGAGTTTCCTCAGTATGGGGGAGGAATGTCTGAGGTGACGTAGTGGTGGCCTCTGAGAATTGTCCTTCAACCACACCATGGCCATGCTGAGACACACATCATCCTTTTGCTGTTTTTCCAGTGTTTCCAAGTCAAATGACAATGTGTGGCTGATTTCAGGGACACCAAAGGAGATGTTGTTGTCACACCTGTCTGTGGACGTGATGGCAGAGATCACACACTGTGCAGCTTTGTCATCAGTCTCAGAGTTGGGATGCCTGGACATGGCATCTGCGTTGGCATGTTGTTTACCTTCACGGTGCAGGAGCTTGTAGTCATACACATCCAACTCAAGTATCCAGCGACTGCGTCTGCCAGTAGGATCATTATCCACTGGGGATCTTTTCAGACTCAGGAGGGGCTTATGATCGGTGATCACTGTGAATGAGCTGCCAGACAGACAGGATGTGTTTAAAATGTCTCACGGACCAAACAACTGCCCAGAGCTCCCGGTCAAAGGTAGACCGCTTCTTTTCAGGAGGTCTGAGTGTGTGGCTTGCATAGGCAATAACATGTTCTTTATTGTCCTGATGCTGAGCAAGCACAGAGCCAATGCTGTCCTGTGAGGCGTCTGTGTACAGCAAGAAGGGCTGTGTGAAGATGGGATGTGCCACAATCGGTGGGTGGGTGAGAGCATGTTTCAGTGACTGAAAAGCATCCTCACACTCAACAGTCCATTTGAAAATTGCTCCTTTGTGTGTGAGAGCCTGTAGGGGAGCGGCCATGACAGAAAAGTTTTTGACAAACCTACGGTAGTAAGAACACAGTCCAAGAAATGCTCTCACCTCTGTGGCTGTTCTGGATGTGGGCCATCCATGAACCTTCTCAAGGTTCCGTGCGTCTGGCTGAAGTCCATGGTTGGAAACTACATGTCCAAGGAAAGTCACTTGTGTTTGAGCCAGCTGGCATTTCCTGGCTTTCAACTTGAGACCAGCTGAGCGAAACCGGCTAAACACCTCATCAAGGCTCTTTAGGTGATCTGCAAAGGAGCGACTGAACACAAGGACATCATCCAGGTAGATCAAACATTCCTTCCAGTGCAGGCCATGGAGCACCAGCTCCATCAACCTCTGAAAAGTTGGTGGGGGGGGGGGGGGCGTTGGTCAACCCCATGGGCATGACTTTGAACTGATACAGAGCACTGCCAGTGTTAAATGCAGTCTTCTCTTTGTCTTGTGGCTCAAGCTCAACCTGCCAATATCCACTTGATAAGTCCATTGTGTGAACCAGCATGCACCTGACAGGCTATCAAGGGCTTCTGCAGGATGTGGCAAGGGGTATGAGTCTTTGATGGTGGCTGCGTTCAGTTTTCTGTAGTCAATGCAAAATCTGTAGCTACCATCCTTTTTTCTCACGAGAACAACAGGGGAGGACCAGGGGCTACAACTTTCTTCGATGATGTCTTGTGAAAGGAGCTGCTGGACTTGCCTGTCTATCTCTGCCCTGATGTTGGGTGAGGTTCTGTAAGCTCTCTGCCTTATAGGTGGAGCATCTGCTGTCTTAATACTGTGTCTGACTATATCGGTGCGTCCATAGTCTTAGTCATGAGCACTAAAAACGTCACTGTAAGTCAGTAGTAGAGCTTGAAGCTTTTGTCGTTGTTCGTCAGAAAGTGCTGATTGGTCAAGGTCAACATCTGGTAATGTGTGTTGAGAGGAGGACTCTGTTACCATGGCGACCGTCACATCATTAGTTTCTGCAATAAAGTAGTCATCCTCACTACTAGTGCCTATTGGGTGAAAGTCACCTAGCCTAGTGTCACATGGAACTTGGAGGTCGGTGTTAGTCGGGTTCATCACTCGAATGTAAGTCAGTCCTGCCTGTACAGGAGCAACTGTGCATGCTGCTAGCAAACCTGGAAAACTAGGGGGACCTGGCTCTAGGACACCTGTGTAGTCCGCCTCAAGGTCTGGTACACCAATAGTGGGTTGAACCTTAGCTAAAACAGTCATCTGTGACATGGCAGGGACAACAACAGGGGATAAGGTGACAGCGTTGCAGCTAAGGGGAGCAATCTCTGTAGCACATAGGAGAGGGGCAGTAGTGCGATTCCCTATCTTTAAAATGCCTTCCCTTAAGTCCAAAACTGCATGATGTGTGAGCAGAAAGTCCCAGCCTACCATCACTGGTTGTGTTATGTTTCTCACTACCTGAACAATGTGAGTGAAAACCTCATTACCTAGCCTAATGGTCAGGGGGAATGTGCCTAGGTTATCTAGGTAGGTACCATTCACTGCTGAAGGGAAAAGTTCAGGGCGTTGCATGTTTTTTGTTCTCAAGGAGGGAACAGACATTCTGAAATCTTCACTAATTAGGGATATGTCTGAACCTGAATCTATGAAGACTTTGGTAGCAATGTTCTCAATGACAGCCATTACATACCGTGTGGGTTTTCTGTGTGAGGGTGGCAATACTTGTTGTGGGGCCTCATCACCAGTTGCAGCAGACACTTGGCCCTCAGCATCCACTACCATTCGTTTCCCTGCTCAGGTGGGTCTCCTTTAAAGCTCACATGTTGGCTCCTCTCTCTGTGTGGTTGGGGTGACTCTTTGGCAGAATGAGCTTGGTGGGAGTCATACCTGGGCCTGGCTGGGTCATTTGAGGGAGAGCAGGAAGTGTGCCTGTAGGAGTCTGCTGGATGTGTATATCTGGCATTAAAACGATCAGGAGAATGGCGTCTGTCTGGGCTGTAACGCCTAAAGCGATCCTGACTGCTGGCTGAATGATAGTCGCGTCGATGATGAGGAGAAGGCGGTGGAGAGGGTGAATAGCGCCTGTCGTGATGACCAAAGGAGTATCTGCTATGGGGATGATCGCTGTGTGACCTAGTGGATCTCTGGTGGTTGGTTGCAGAATAGTAGGCACCACGGTCAGGGGACATAGATGGAGAGCAGCGATATCTGTCTCTGCCATGCTCACCTCTCAGTTCACTTGGAGAGTCATAATTGTGTCTGGGAAGTTCAGCATGGGGCACACGATGGCTGGAACGATGGCTACAATTTTGTCCCAACTGAACAACTTCAAGCCTCAGAGCATGAACATCTTTTGAGAGCTGACGGACAGCATCAATGAGTCCAGCAGATGAGTCTGAGTGAGTTTTGTCATGTTTGGTTGAAACCATAGCTGAAACAGGCTCACCTTGTGGGGCAGGAGGAGCAGTGAACTGTGTTGTTGTATGTGAAAAAACAGGTGGAGGAAGAAGTTTCAGAGCTTCTTGTGCACGTTCCCATTTACATGCAACAGCTAAGGCATCCTCCAGTGTAGCAGCACCGTGCTCGTGACATTTGGCCTGGAGAATGGGGTCTAAACCAGCAACAAATCTTCTGAAGCGCTCCATTGCAATAGCTTGCTCACCATAGTCAGGAAACATCTGTGATTTCTGCAGGATACACCTCCAAAGGCTCTTTAGGCAAGCGCTGTCTGGCATTTACAAAAGTCTGAAAGTGTAGCAAAAATTGTTTCCTCCCAAAAACATCTTTCAGCTTGGCTACACAGTCATCATAATCCTGCTGCACCTCTGTTGGTAATGATAGCCAGTATGCTAGAGCATCTCCACTAAGGCGTATGGGTAATATGGTGGCAAGATCTAGCTGCTGTCCATCAACACGGGCTTTAACTGCTAGCTCCAGTCTAGTTTTCCACAGTGAAAAAGTTTCTTTGTCCTTACCGTCGCCATGGAAATATGGCGGTAATTCGACTCTGTAGTGAAACACAGTCTTTGTTGTGTCCTGTTGGGCAGCGCTGCGAGCGGCGTCATTATCAGCGGGGAGAGAGACGTTGTCCGTGGCGTCATCCGGCAATGACTGCAGCGACATGCTGTTAATACTGTCCAACTCAAACGTCGTCGTCGTCGTCGTCCTCCGCTTATCCGGGTCCGGGTCGCGGGGGCAGCAGCCTCAGCAAAGAAGCCCAGACAGTCCTCTCCCCAGCCACTTCTATCAGCTCTTCCACGGGAACCCCAAGGCGTTCCCAGGCCAGCCGGGCGATGTAGTCCCTCCAGCGTGTCCTGGGGTGGCCCAGAGGTCTCCTCCCGGTTGGACATGCCCGAAACACCTCCCAAGGGAGGCGCCCAGGTGGCATCCTTACTAGATGCCCAAACCACCTCAACTGGCTCCTCTCGATGTGGAGGAGCAGCGGCTCTACTCCGAGTCCCTCCCGGATGTCCGAGCTCCTCACCCTATCTCTAAGGCTGAGCCCAGCCACCCTGCGGAGGAAACTCATTTCGGCCGCTTGCACTTGCGATCTCATTCTTTCGGTCACTACCCAGAGCTCGTGACCATAGGTGAGGATTGGAACGAAGATAGACCGGTAAATCGAGAGCTTGGCTTTTTGGCTAAGCTCCCTCTTCACCACAACGGACCGGTTCAGCGCCCGCATCACTGCTGACACCGCCCCAATCCGCCTGTCCATCTCTCGCTCCATCCTACCCTCACTCGTGAACAAGACCCCGAGATACTTAAACTCCTCCACCTGAGGAAGGACCTCCCCCCCGACCCGGAGAGGGCAATCCACACCTTTTCCGGCTGAGGACCATGGCCTCAGACTTGGAGGTGCTGATTCTCATCCCAGCCGCTTCACACTCAGCTGCGAACCGTCCCAGCAAGAGCTGGAGGTCACCATTCGATGGAGCTAGGAGGACCACGTCATCCGCAAAAAGCAGGGACGAGATCCTCCCGCTACCGAACCTGACACCCTCCACCACTCGGCTGCGCCTAGAAATTCTGTCCATAAAAGTTATGAACAGAACTGGTGACAAAGGGCAGCCCTGGCGGAGTCCAACCCTCACCGGGAACAGGTCCGACTTATTGCCGGCCAAGCGAACCAGACTCGTGCTCCTTCGGTACAGGGACTGGATGGCCCCTAGCAAGGGGCCACCAACCCCATACTCCCGGAGCACCCCCCACAGGATGCCCCTGGGGACATGGTCGTAAGCCTTCTCCAAATCCACAAAACACATTTGGGCCGGTTGGGCAAACTCCCATGCCCCCTCCAGCACCCTGGCGAGGGTAAAGAGCTGGTCCACAGTTCCGCGTCCGGGACGAAAACCACATTGCTCCTCCTCAATCTGAGGTTCAACTATCGACCGGACCCTCTTCTCCAGCACCCTGGAGTAGACCTTACCAGGTAGGCTGAGGAGTGTGATCCCCCTGTAGTTGGAACACACCCTCTGGTCCCCCTTCTTGAAAATGGGGACCACCACCCCGGTCTGCCACTCCAGAGGCACTGCCCCCGATGTCCACGCAATGTTGCAGAGGCGTGTCAACCAAGACAGCCCTACAACATCCAGAGCCTTGAGATATCCAGGATGAATCTCATCCACCCCCGGGGCTCCGCTGTCTCGGAGTTGTTTCACTACCTCGGCAACTTCTGCCCCAGAAATTGGACGACCCGCCCCCGATACCCCCGTCTGTGCTTCCTCACTGGAATACGTGCTGGTGGGATTGAGGAGCTCCTCAAAGTATTCCTTCCACCGCCCGACAATGTCCCCAGTTGACGTCAGCAACTCCCCGCCCCCACTGTAAACAGTGTGAGCTAGTTGCCGCCTTCCCCCCTGAGGCGCCGGACGGTTTGCCAGAACCTTTTTGGAGCCGATCGATATTCTTCCTCCATGGCCTCACTGAACTCCTCCCACGCCTGAGTTTTTGCCTCCGCGACCGCCACCGCTGCACTCCGCTTGGCCCGCTGGTACCCGCCAGCTGCTTCTGGAGACCCACAGGCCAACCATGCCCTGTAGGCCTCCTTCTTCAGTCTGACGGCTGGACTGGCACCAGCTGCCTTGCGGCCACAGCTTGCAGCCGCCGCCTCGACAATGGCAGAGCGGAACAAGGCCGATTTGGACTCAATGTCCCCCTCTGCCCTCGGGACACGGTTGAAGCTCTCCCGGAGGTGGGAATTGAAGATCATCTGGACAGGTTCTTCTGCCGTCTTCCCCCACCATCGTATCCAACTCACCACCAGGTGGTGATCAGTTGACAGCTCTGCTCCTCTCTTCACCCGAGTGTCCAGAACATATGGTCGCAGGTCAAATGATACGACTACAAAGTCAATCATTGACCTGCGACCTAGGCTGTCCTGGTGCCACGTGCACCGATGGACATCCTTATGTTTGAACTTGGTGTTAGTTATGGCCAAACTGCGACCCGCACAGAAGTCCAATAACTGAACACCACTCGGGTTCAAATCGGGCAGACCGTTCCTCCCAATCACGCCCCTCCAGGTCTCGCTGTCATTGCCCACGTGAGTGTTGAAGTCCCCCAGCAGAACAATGGAGTCCCCGGTTGGGGCACTGTCCAGCACCCGTCCCAGGGACTCCAAAAAGGGCGGGTACTCTGAACTGCTGTTTGGCGCATAAGCGCAGACAACAGTCAGGACCCGTTCCCCGACCCGAAGGCGCAGGGAAGCAACCCTTTCGTCTACTGGGGTAAACCCCAACGTACAGGCAGAGAGTCTGGGGGCTATCAGAAAGCCCACCCCGGCCCTCGCCTCTCACCCGGAGCAACTCCAGCAAAGGAGAAGGTCCAACCCCCCTCAAGGACTTGGGTTCCAGAGCCGGAACTATGTGTCGAGGTGAGGCCGACTATATCTAGCCGGTAGCGCTCAACCTCTTCCACCAGCTCCAGCTTCCCCGCCAGAGAGGTGACATTCCATGTCTCAAGAGCCAACTTCTGTAGCCGAGGATCGGACCGCCAAGGCCCCCGCCTTGGTCTGCTGCCCAATCCACATTGCACCGAACCCTTCTGGATCCCTCCGCGGGTGGTGGGCCTGCAGGGGGACGAGCCCATGTAGCCGGTTCGGGCTGGGCCCGGCCGGGCCCCATGGGCGAAAGCCCGGCCACCAGGCGCTTGCCCACGGGCCCCAACCCCAGGCCTGGCTCCAGGGCGGGGCCCCGGTAACCCTCCGGGCCGGGTACACAGGTTCTTTCTGTTGTCCATCATGAAGGGTGTTTTGAACCGTTCTTTGTCTGACCCTTCGCCCAGAACCAATCTGCCTTGGGAAACCCTACCAGGGGCAAAATGCCCCCCGACAGCATAGCTCCTAGGGTTCAACTCAAACGACCTGGCGAAAATCCTGTGGTCTGCTCGGCCCTCGTGCAAAAAAAAAAAAAAAAAAAATCCGGGAAAAGTTCGACAGTCTCTGAAAACTCAGAACAAACTCACGGAGTGTACTCGTAGACTGCAACTGCTCCGCGGTATCTCCCGCCAGCGTTAACGAGGTGAATGCCTTGGCTAATTAAGACGAAGATACAAGAAAACACCGCTGCCACCAGTCTGTAACCCTTATTTGTTGTCTCGGTAGCGTACTCCAGGGCTGTGGGTGATGAGCGGGTTACAAAGAGTCTTTGCACGTTTCTTTCCACTTTTTTAATTTACACCAAACTGGCATGACAGTACAACACAACATGAGGCTCTCTCGAGTTACTTTTCTCTCCCCTTCCGTTACCTAAAACTCTCCCCCAAAAACACGGCAGGTAGGAACCAATCTTCTCTTAAAGGCACAGGGGACCTAAATAGACCTTAAAGGTGCACATATAAAATTACAAATTAAATAATAATTAAAACACTTTAAATGGGGGCGGCATGGTGGTGTGGTGGTTAGCACCGTCGCCTCACACCAAGAGGGTTGCCGGTTCGATCCCGGGTGTGGGAGCCCTTCTGTGTGGAGTTTGCATGTTCTCCCCGTGTCAGCGTGGGTTCTCTCCGGGTACTCCGGCTTCCTCCCACAGTCCAAAGACATGCAATTTGGGGACTAGGTTAATTGATTACTCTAAATTGTCCATAGGTGTGAATGTGAGTGTGAATGGTTGTCTGTCTCTATGTGTCAGCCCTGCAATGGTCTGGCGAACTGTCCAGGGTGTACCCTGCCTCTCGCCCGATGTCAGCTGGGATAGGCTCCAGCCCCCCCCGCGACCCTCACGAGGATGAAGCGGTTAGAAGATGAATGAATGAATACTTTAAATGATACTAAACGAAATATGTGTACCTAAATAATAAAATAGAAAAATATATTGGGTACAGCAACTGAGGTTACACGGCGATGCTGTAACAAGTACGTTACAGGAGCAATAAGCGAAATTCATCATTTCTAGATAGAAGGAATTAAAAAAATACTAAGTGAAGAACTAAAGGTGTAATTTCATCTGGAGTATAGCATGACCTCAACACCCTCTCTCTGTGTTGATCTCCAGCCCATTGTTTACAAGCTGCACTGCATGAAAAAACAGATTATCGACCCTGTAAACTCCTGCCAAGTTCCATGATTCCCGGCAATTCACACCAGTTTACAGAGAAGTTTACCTGTGCCTTAAACTGCCGAAAAGGAACACCGGGGGTGGGGGGTGGAGGGGGGTGGGGGGAATGATGAGGATGTGGGGGTCACACCTTCATAAATGTAATTAGCATTTGAATGTTACTGCCGTCTGGCCTGGCTGGCCTTACACAGACACCCATTGGATAACACCACAGACATTTGAAACGAAAGATCACTTGTGATTGGACAGTAAATCTGTTGCTACTGGTCACATGTGGGTAATTATAATACATGTGTTGTATGCCCCTCCCATTTAATACTACTACCATAATAATAACAATAATAATTATAATAATAATAGTTATACTAATATATATATTTATTAATTATATATATATATACATATATATATATATATATATATATACACACACACACACACACACACACACACACACACACTATATTTGTATTATATAAATAATTATAATAATAATAATAATAATAGCAGGCTAATAATGATGTTGCTGAAAACTACACTGCAACCAATATTAACTGAGAAAAAACACATTTGCCAGGAACATGTTGAAAAAAAGTAATGGTTTATTAAAAAACATGACAAAAAACAGAAAACACTCAATCTCAGCACTTGGAACAACCAGTGGTTCCCTGGTCTGGGTCACACACTGGGCCCATGTTGACAACAGCAGAGGAGTGTTCGGCCCGCAGGTCTCATCAAATGTCGCTTTGCTGCATCGGGGTCATATTGGGTCGGTGCCAGTCTATCTGAAGGTGATCCAATATGAAGTCTTTTGTGGTGTGTCGCCACATATTTGGGGTTCATCTCCAGTCTCTCCTGAAGTCTTCCACACTCGGCGAGCTTGTGGCTCCTGAAGGATGCAGGCCTGACAATCCATCCAACTTCCCCGTCAACGGAGTGACCCTCTTCTCAGACATCATGTCTATGGTGATGCCCCTCCAGAAGTCCACTTCCTCTGTGGTGGCCAAGGCACTCCTTCTCGCTTCAAGCAGCTGTAAACACAAGTAGTGCTATTAGTACTGCTCTGTAGACACAATAACAATAGACATTTCTGCTGATATATGGGTCAATGACATGACATGCATATTTTTGTGTCTGAGTGCAATATTTCCTTTTAAAACATTTAAATCAATTCATGGCATATATGACTATATATGCCATATACTATAAAACCTGTTCAGTTTGAATATATTTTCAGTTACATTACAGTGAACCCTATCAGTCTATTGCATTGCAGCCTATTCCAGTTGCTTCTATCCAGTTTTTGATTAATGCATTTATTTACATATTTGTATGATTATTTTTCTGTATTTAAATGTTTATGTGTTAATGTTTATGTGCAAAATAATTTTATATATAAAATGCATTTCATCAATTTTGAAACGACTTTTTAAAAATACCTGTTAAGAAGCTTTATTTGTCATTGACCCATATACATTTTTTGGACTGGTCCCTCAAATGGACTTGTGTGTGTATGTGTCACACACATACACACACAAGTCCTCTGTGCAATGACAATATAGTAAATTTCTTATAAATCTTACCCTCTTCCTTCTCTGTCTGCTGCGGGCTGAATTCTTAATGGCTGCTGCCTGGTCCGCAAGGTCTGGTTGACTGTACCTGAAGTTCTTCCGGACAGTCTCATAGTATGTCTTACAGGCCGCTGGGAGAAAAAATATATATGTTAGAAAGAATAAAAACTAGCCACAGGAAATTAAATAAAAACAACAAACAAAACACATAAAACCTACATGTTACTTACATAAAAGGACTCCCCTGTCCACGCCGTCCATGTCTGGACTTGCAGTCAGGGCTGCCACCAAATGTGAGGTCACTGCCTCATTGTGGGGAGTGCTCAGTCTGTGAAAACAAAATGAATAGGTAAGAGAAGGTATACATTTACTGACATTCAACAGAATACATCCAGGTTTTTTCTTTAAATCGTACCCTTGCTCCGGTTCATAACGCCTGTTATTTCCTTCACTGTTGTGAAGGCGTCGGACCGTTTCCTATAAAATACAAAATAAGTATTGTATAAATAAATAAGACAAAATAAAAGTCCCTTTGGTGAACAAATATATCCAGGCTTAAATACTTTTCCACAATCAATTTTAATTTACTCAAGAGTTGTGCAAAGAGGAAATTCTTTTAAAAATAGCAAACAATTTAATATCTACTTACCGCAATTTTTGGATTGTGCACTCGTCTTTTTTTCCTGGTGGGCTCTTCTCCTGAAGAACAGTTTCGGCTGTGCTCCTCCAGGGAAATCAGTCTGGCATTGATGTCAGCCATTTGCTGCCTCACCTCAACTGCAAACTGTGTGAACTGTGTCATGTGTTGATTTAACTGGTGAGACAGCCCACTGATGACACCCAGCAGTTTCTTCTCAAGGTCTGTGGTGGGACTTGGTGGAGGCTGTCTTTCTGTAGCCACTCCCATCATTGACCCTCTATCTGAACCAAGACCAGCCATTATTAAGCAGTTCTTGGTTGTTAATGTCATGTCAAAAGGTACTGCATTCAAAGATGTCGTTGCAAAAGTGTCTTGGCTTCAGACATTTTTATGGAAAGCCAGTAGAAGTTTGGAGTTTGCATGGAACGGACACCTCCCACCCAGCACTGTATATATATATGTAAATATTTTTTGATATAAACATTCTTCTAAGATAATCTGAACCCTTTGTTCATTTAACATTTTTTGTTGTTTGATACAGATACTACTGTACTTTCTGTTCTATGTAAACTGTTTTAAACTTATTAACCCTTTAAGACCGGCGGGAGCGCCCGCGATCCCATTTGCATATTGATTTTTAAATGCCGGTAGAATTGCAACCAAATAAGATAGAGCAATAATTCTTTTTGCATTTAAAACCGGAGGAGTTACTCTAACTTACCATGCATTCATCATGTCCCAGAGTGCTGTTTCCTTGCACTGATAGGTTTGTAGAAAAACAGTAAAAAGCGCTAAAAACAAAAACATTATAATCCTGATCGCGGGTATTCACAGCACTTCCTATGTTGGACTAAACGTCATCACGTTGTGAGCATGAACTGTCACGTGATTTTCTTGCACGTCTTTCTTGCGACACTACCCGCGGCAACAAGGAGTGACGTCATTTCCCGGGAAATTTCCTTCTTCCGCGGTAAATATTTGGGTCCAGTGTGCGAGTGTGTGGTGAGTGAGTGGTGAATATCTGTGTGTGTGTCTAGGTGGTGTTGTGAAAGAGTAAAATACAAAACGAGAGCAAGAGCGAGTGTGTGACTGCAAGCCTCAGCTTGCAGTCACACACTCGCTCTTGCTCTCGTTTTGTATTTTATGGAACCGCAACAACCCGGACGCGCGAAACGGCTTTTCTCCCGGCGCGAAGGTTTCAAGCTAATTACAGCGTCGGATGAAGATTCAGTCCACTCAGCTGGTCCGGATTCTGCCGACAGTGGAGATGAAGCCGACCTCATCCAAGGGAGAGATCCCTCCTATGACATGTATGTATATATTCATGAAATATTGTTTGTTTTTGAGTTAGAGTAAAGAAAATATATATGTAACACAACTGGAAGCATATTGCACTAAATATGCACCATTATTGTATTACTCTCATGTTGAACACATCTAACACACTATGTAACATCTGTGTGCAGAGTTGACAATGATGATGAGGAGGAAGTGGGGGTCTCCTCTCCTCGCCCTGCACCCCAGAGGGAGGCAGAGGGGGAGGAAGGAGTCGGTCTCCAGCAAACAGAGGCTCCAGGTCAGAGACACTCCCTGGTGATGCAGCTGGCTGGAGAACTGAAAAGGAGCCTGACATCTTGCCACATCCCCTACCACATCTTCTGCTCAAAAGGAGGCCAGGTGTGCTGCCACCTCTATCACAGTATGTGGACAATCTCTCTCCATCTGAGCTGTTGAGGATGTACTTTCACCGGGCTGCCATCAAAACACTGTGTGCCAACACCAATAAAAATGCAGCAAAAAATATTGCTCATCGTGGACAGGAACTGTCACAAGACCTATCACAGCTGGTGCTATTGAAAAGTAATGTTTGACTTTGAACTTGGAACTTTGGTTGTTCTATTGTAAATAGTTTATTTTGATGTACATGTTGTATTTTTGCTAATTGTGCACAATGTGCATTTAACTTTCGTTTTTGTCACATTTTATACAAATGAGTGTATCTTAAAAATTAAGTTATGAAAACACTCAAAATAAATTTTCAGTAGTTTGAAAGGATTTTGTGCAACTTTTTTACATTTACAATTTTGAGGGATACAGCCATGATATTTCTGTATTTAGAAAAATATGTGTAAAAACAAAAACGATTTTCATATTTTTTGTTATTTATTGCACTTTATAGCAATTTCTTTCACTAGTATGGATATATGTCCACACATATTATGAAAATTTGGGATTTAAGGGTTGTATTGATGTATAGCATATTAAAATACTCCAAAAAATGGCCCTACAGCAGGTAAAATTGTAAAGATATGCTCTGGCGGACTTGTTCTATGGTAGGTCATAAAGGGTTAAAGGTTAAAAAAGAGAAGTTATTTTCTTGTGTTCCCTTATCTACCATAGTGGAATTTAGCAAGTGTTAATCATACAACCAATGTTATCATGAACAGTTGGTAAAAAGAAACAAAATGTTGATACATGTCATTGCTGTGAGTATAAATAGATTCATTACTTTTAACAATTAAATTTATTTAACATACACACACACACACACACACACACACACACACACACACACGATCCTGATTTGCATTTGTATAGCTCACAGCATTTTCATTTACATGTGAAAACCTCACACAGTCCATGGGGCTGGGGGGTCAATTGCCAAGGCTTTCTCACCTTGAAACTGCCAGGGATTGAAAATCCACATCAATTCCAGGCAGTTATCGGCAGTTTTCTGTGCTGACTGTAAATTCCTGCGAACAGTCATTAACTTGAACTTCAAAAGCAATTTACAGTGCCAAGGATTGCCGAAAATCCCACTTTTCATGCAGTGCTGGTCCGGCTGCGCGTTCATGTATGTTCATGTGAATCCCCCCCACCCCCCCTCCCTCTCAGAGCCCTTGGCCCTCCCTCCCTATAAAAGGCTACAGCCAGTGAGCAATGGCAGCACATATTTTCTAAATGAAATGGAACAGAGCGGAACGAAACTGCTTCCTCCTCAGGCTCCACTTCGCTCAGCTGCCCCACAGATCCACTGCCACTACCACTTTAACCTGAATAACAATTCTGAGCTAGCTGGGAGCGGCTGGCGAGGCGTTAGCTACAACATGACCGGAGGGAAGCACAGTCGGTTAGCCGCCGCTAGGTTACCAACTAGCCCCGGCTCTCTGTTTGGATCCAACCGGAGCACTGAGCCCTGGTTTGTTATTCAGGCTAATGTGGGAAGAAGCAGCTGGTTTATCGGGCAGCTGAGTGAAGCTGGGTGAAGTGGAGGCTGCGGAGGAAACACCGGGATGGGTTTGTCTGGAACTTTAGTCATTTTCAATTAGCATTGTAAAATGTAGCCTCCCCGCAAGGCTACATTTTTGTAATATATTTGCTGAGATGGATGCGAGGCTCAGTGACTAGAAGAGCTGATAGAAACGCTCCATAGCTGTTAAGTTACACCGGGAGCTAACGCTAACGTTCCTCCTCTTCTCCGTGAGTGAGAGTGATGTTTTAGCCTAGCAGGTTTAGGGGAAATACATTTTTTTAGAATAATTGCACTCGTAATAACAAATTTGGGGCACCACCCTTTTTTTTTTTTTAGAAGGGAAGCGACTAATCAAATGAATAACTCCGTAAATTACTTATGAATTCGTCAGCACGCTTATCAGTAATGAATCAATCTCAATATCTGGGTTATGATTCCTCTAGACAGTGATCTCTGTTCCTGTACACAAGATATACATCACAAACAATGACTTCGCGATAAATGAAGATTTATTTAACTAAATGGATAACACTGAGTAAATGAATGGCAAATGATGATTATATAACACAACACAAATTAACAATATATATGAATGAAATGAAAAGTAACACTTGTTTGGTTTGTTTAGTTCGGCGATAGTGGGAGAGTAACACTGAGACGGCCTATGATAAACGGGAACCGCAATAATGCGCAAAACCATTCAATTAGACCTAATGAAACCTATTACCATCGGGATAATTTAACTAAGCCTCCTGTTCAACCTCTCTCTTCACCGCATAGCGGTGAGCTCGGATTTTGGAAGTTTTGGGCCTACTTTTCAGCAGCGGTGATCACAGGTGGATCTCAGTCGGGGGTCCTCGACTGTCGCGAGCTCCGGGATTTTTCAGCAGAATGGCACGGCAGTTTCACAGCCGAGGGAGCAGATGAGTTTGCAATGTCCTGTGGGTACCCAGTGGTTGGTCCACGCTGCGGGAGGCCTTGGCTGGATGAAGGACCTCTGTGGCAAGTGGCGGACAGCCGATTCCAAGGAATCTGGAGCGGAGAGTGGTCGACAGGTGCCGATCTGCTTCTTCAGATTACTCGTTTATAATAATGTGACAACAACATCACTGGCCGTTCGACATTGATGTCAAATTTACTACTACGCGTAAAAATGTTGAAAACACTGAAGATGGAAAAACTGGATCGATAAAATTTCAAAGTTCAAAATAACTTTGCCCGTGAGCATAAACGTGTTAAAAACGTAATAAAAGCAATAACGCACTACTGGAAAGAAAAAAATAAAAATGTGAACCAATATGGCAGACAAAAACGAGGGAAAAATTGCAGTAACAGTTAAAAGTTAAGAGCGTGTAACATAAGAGAAATACACAAAACACAAAAACGAGACTAAAAAGAGGAAGCGAAAAAAAGAGAAGGAGTGGGCAGCTGGCTCGCGGGCTGCCTGCTAGGCTACCACGAGCCTGGCAGGCTGCTCAAGCTCCGAACGTTAACCCATCCCGGTGTTTCCTCCGCAGCCTCCTCTTCACCCAGCTTCACTCAGCTGCCCGATAAACCCGCTGCTTCTTCCCACTTTAACCTGAAGCGGTGTTTTAGCCTAGCGGGCAGCCCGCGAGCCAGCTGCCCGCTAGGCTAAAGCATCGCTCTCACTCACGGAGAAGAGGAGGAACGTTAGCGTTAGCTCCCAGTGTTAGCACTAGCCAAGTCAGCTGCCACTGGCTACTGGAGTAACTTAACAGCTATGGAGCGCCTCTACCAGCTCCTCTAGTCACTGAGCCTCGCCTCCATCTCAGCAAATATATCACATTTATTACAGGGACCATCATCATTGAAGTAGGCAGGGGAATAGCTAAACACAGCATAGACCGAGATATCGCTAACTGCTAGATGAGGGGAATGAGGGGTGGGGGGTGGAGAGCAGGGGTAGAGGGAGGAGTGGCTCATGGCACACTTTGTTTTGGTCTACAGGCAGTGCACAACAGCAAACCTAGCGGTGAAACGATTTTGCTTATTGCTCCTTTAAATGTTTATTGTTTCAATTATGTACAATATGTTTATCATAATTGAATAAAAATTTCAGATACAACAGCAGTTGTCACAACAGATGTGAACACAACAACAGTTCCCTCAACACCAACAACTGTAACAGTGCCTTAAACCAATTGTTAGGGTACAGTATTTTGATATGGGTTTGAATAATTGTGTTTCTCTACTGTCGGCAATAAAATTGAGCACCACAACACTTTTTGTTACAAAGCCCTTCCTTATTATGCAATGCAGTGCTTAAGTTTAAATAATGTTTAGTTGTCCACTAAATATGTAGTGATACTTAAAGTGACTAATTTTGTTGAATAGCTTTGGGATTTGTAGTGTCAACAATAACTGTGATTGCAAAATTGTCCTTGCAGATTCAACACCTGTTGCCACAACACATCTGAACACCACAACACTCTTAACTTCACCAACAACTACAGCCATCAGTGATAGTTTTCAGATATACGTAACTAATTGGAACTTCCCAACATTTATTTGACAATTTTTATATACTATTTTTTTTTTTTTTTTTTTTTACATAATGCAATATGTTTTGTTCAGATTCAACACCCGTTGCTACACCAACAACAGCTGCAACAACAGTAACTGTAACAAGTCAGTTGTTTGGGAAAAAAAATCAATAATTTAGGCAAAATTTGTTTAGTAATTTAGTAATACCTTAAAGTTAATGACTTGGGCTCAAATAATTATAAAACAGTTTCTGCAGACTCAACACGCCCTGCTATAACAAATCAGAGCACCACATCACATACAACTACACCAACTCCATTACCAAAACTTTGTTACATACGAGGCATTGTCAAAGCTTGTTAATATTTAATATTCATTTGAAATTAAGTCATTTTCCTAACTTGAAAGATTTTTGCTCTTCAGCAAACACACACAATTATATATATTGTTTTTTCCAGATTCAACAACAATTGCTACAACAGTTGCCACAACACCAATGACAACTTCAACAAGTAAGTGCTTAAAAATAATAGTCACAACATAAAAATGTGGTGAGAATTAAGTAATGAATCTTGGCTTGAATGATTTAGTTTTTTTCGCAAATATATACATGATCAGAATATTATTGATCCTGACTGAACATCTCTTTCCACAACACATCTAATGCTGCAACACTCAAACTACACCAAGAAGAGTTACAGCGGCCTCCTTGCTAATAACATGGTAGTTATACAGTGGTACACAGTAAATGGTATTTGGTATTCACACTTAACATACTTGCAGTGCAGTAAATGTGTAGTAAGTAAGGGATAATGTATAATGAGCCGGTGAATACTGGGAATACAGACAGGGTCTATTCCCCTGAAGGGAGTTGTTTTCCCAGTATTCACCGGCTCATTATACATTATCCTGCTTATTACATGGCTAATTATCAGTTCAATAAATAATTTGAGCTTCATTGATTAATTATACGATTTTTATTGATTTATAAATTAAATCGGGAGGAGAGAAAAAAAACCTGCCGGCAACGGCTGAATCTGCGCTACAATAGCTACAGGGAATCAAGAGAAAATGAAAAGCAACGCTGGGCTGCATAACAACGGTCATTACACAGTAATATCAGACCTCTGAATGCAGTGACTGACCAATCAGAATACAGCATTTAATAGAGCCGTGTAATAAAAGCAAGTTATCTGGGCTGGAATCATTTTGGCTTTTACTGTCAGCTGTAACATTGTTATAAAACGGTCTTTATGAAACCAGCGTCTCCACTAACAGCTATTACTAGCTGATGGTATTCAGGAAGAAAGCATTTAGATAATTCCTCCCTGGTTGTCATTTGTTAAAAAACTTTGGGATTAACTTTAACTTTTTTAATCTTCCAGTTCATAATACATGATTATAAAATTGTCTTTTTCAGATTCAACAACAGTTGCTACAACACATATGAACACAACAATACCTGTAACAAGTAAGCATTGGAAAAATAAGAATTGTTACAGCATTAAAAGGTAAAAACTAATCGACGCTTGGGATATTTATTTTTAATTATATAAATCACCCTCTTAGGGTGGTATCTGTATCATTCTCAAGCTCTGGTACTCTACCAAAGGCCTGGGAGTTTCAGGGTTCTGCGTAGTATCTTAGCTGTTCCTTGGACTGCACACTTCAGGACTGAGGCTTCGGATGTTGTCCTGGAATCTGCTGGAGCCACTCTCCCAGTTGCGGGGTCACTGCCCGAGTGCTCCTACTACCATGGGGACCACGTCAACCCTGTTCCAGCTGTTCTTTCAACCCTTGATACTTCTCCACTTTTTGTGTTCCTTCTTTGTGATGTTGCTTTCGGCTGGTATCGCCACATCTATCCCCACTGCCCTCTTCTGGTGTTTCACAACCACCACTATGTCTGGTTGGTTAGCCAGCAGCTGTTTGTCAGTCTGGAAGCTGAAATCCCACAGAATCTTAGCCCTGTTGTTCTCAACCACCTTTGGTCTCTTGTCCCATTGGAATTTGGGTAGTTTGAGTCCATACTGTGGACAGATGTTCCTGTACACTGTCCCAGCCACTTGGTTGTGCCTCTCCTGTATGCTGATCCTGCTTGCATGCAACACCCTGCCATTATCAATCAGTTCAGTCAATTTTATTTATAAAGCCCAATATCACAAATCACAATTTGCCTCACAGGGCTTTACAGCATACGAAATTCCTCTGTCCTTAAGACCCTCACAGCGGATAAGGAAAAACTCCCCCCAAAAAACCCTTTAACGAAAAAACAACAACCAAAAAACAAAAACTATGTGCTGGACCGTCTCAGGGGCATCTTTGCACAGCCTGCGCCTTGGGTCTGATCTGCTGTGGTAGACCCTGGCCTCTATGGCCCTTGTGCTTATGGTCTGTTCTTGTGCTGCGATGATTAGAGCCTCCGTACTGTCTGTCAGTCCAGCATTGTCCAGCCACTGGTAGGTCTTCTTGATATCAGCCATTTCCTCTTTCTGACTGTGGTATGCACCATGTAGGAGCTACACCTCTTCGCTCTCATCAGGTTTCTGTTGTCTGAGGCATTCACTTAGAAGCTCATCCTTTGGGGCCATCTTCTTGATGTATTCCTGGATTTTGGATGTGTCATCCTGGATAGTGGCTCTGATGCTCACTAGTCCTCAGCCTCCCTCTTTCCACTTAGTGTATAGCCTCAGGGTGCTGGACTTGGGGTGGAACCCTCTATGCATGGTGAGGCACTTTCTTGACTTGATATCTGTGGCTTCTGTCTCCTCCCTTGGACAGTTTATGATCCTGGCAGCGCCTACATGTTGATAGCTCGGACATTGTTCTGACCATTCAGCTGACTTCTCAGGACTTGCCTTTCTCTCTGGAGGTATTTGGTTGTGGTCGACTTTCCTGCGGCCTCCTTATGATTTCCATTAGCCTACAGGATCCCAAGGTTGCAGCTGTCCTGGATATCTTGTATGTTGCCCTCTGGTAGGTCAACTCCTTCAGTACTGATCATCATGCCTCTCTTTGATACATCCGATCCCATACATAGTTATTTAGAAATATGTGTTGGGGTAACTCTCCCCCAGTTGAGATTTGTCATTTATTTTAACTGAAAGGATTTCAGTTTTTTTTACTGACAATGTGTTCTTTTCTGTTGCTACAGCAGCTGCCACACCAATAACAACTGCAACCTCTACCCCAGCTCCAACCACAGCTCTCACAACAGCGAGAAGCACCAAGGCTACTACCACTACTATGATGGCATCTACCAAAGCCACTACCAGGGTTACTACCACTGTTTCCCCCACTACTACCCCCACAACTGTTACTGGTAGCAGTGCCCCTTCAACAACCAGGGCTTCCACTTCTACACCTGCAGTAACAACCATGCCTCCTACTCCAGCTGTTACAGGTATGGTTTCATTGACAAGAGTGGGGTAAAGGTAGCCTGAGTGTCAGACTGAAGCTCGCAGAAGCTTCGGTCTGATATCGCCTCCATTGAAGGCGATTTACAAGGGGGAGGGAATTTGATTTTTCCCTAACCAATCAGTAGAGATCAACGACTCACCCAGAATCTGACGTCATTAGTATCCATGCCTCGGGGGTGCCGAAAACAAGCGAGCATTGCCCGTTTAAAATGTCTCCGTCGTCGTGCAAGTCCAGCTGCATCGCCATTAAATCCAGTTTAGCAGCTTCCTTAATTTGGTCCTCCATTAACGCGAGTAGTGGCGAAATACCTCGATAGCATCGTTAATGTGGTCTGTAGGATCTGCAGCGGTCGCCATTATTGCTATCCTCACCAGTTACCCACCGGCGTACAGTTTGACATCAGCGTGGCGCTGATTGGCTAATCGCTAGACCCCCGACGTTCATTGGTCCGTCCATCGTTTGGACGAGATAAATCGCAAATTCAATAACGTATACCAGACCAGTGAGACAAGCCTACTCAGTTGAGTGGGCGGGGTCTATGGTCTGGAACCAGGCTAGGGTAAAGGGGCACTACAGACTGCTTTATGATCACTAATGATATATTTATTCGTTACCTTAAAGGGATAGTGCACCTAAAAATGAAAATTCAACCATTATCTACTCACCCATTTGGCAAGGAGGCTCCGGTGAAGTTTTAGAGTCCTCACATCCCTTCCAAGGGGAGATCCAAGGGGAGAGGGGGTAGCAACACAACTCCACCTAATGGAGGCTTAAGGCGCCCTAGATTCAAACGTCCAAAAACACATAATTGAAATCACAAAATATCTCCATACTGCTCGTCCATAGTGATCTAAGTGTCCTGAAGCCCCGACATAAAAAGTTGTTTGGAAAAACGTCATTTGAACTCTGTTTTTAGCCTCATTGTAGCCTGTAGCTCTAACTGCCTCTCTGTACACCCCGCTCATGTGTGCGCTTGCACAAGATCTTGAGACATGGGCACCACGTTCACAATGAGACTAAAACCAGAGTTCATTCCCTGAGAGGAACAGCCCACTGGGGAGCACCCTCAAGAATTGCGTAGCTTCAAGGGCTTTTTATGCCTCTGTGCCATTGATAGATGTGGCCAGAGGCATTATGTTTTTGGGTTGTCTATGTGTCCTGTCCTCATGAACATATTTGGCACAAGTATCCACTTGGACTTAACGATGAAGTGATTCAGTTTTAGTGGTCAAAGGTCAAGGTTGCTGTGACCTTGTGTCCACTTATTTTTTTATGAATGCAACATCTCAAGAGGGCCTTGTGGGAATTTCCTCAAATTTGGCACAAATGCCCAGGTGGACTCAACGATGAACTGATTGGATTTTGGTGGTCAGAGGTCAAGATCACTGTGACTTTAGGATAAAAGGATAAGGTGATGACATTTTATATCCCAAAAGCCAAAGGTCTTGTTCACTGTGACATCACAGAATTTGGAAAAAGCACTTTTCTAGCCATTGATCAACATCATAACTCAAAAACAGAAGACACTGAATTGGTGACACTAATCCTAGGTGCCTACCTTGAAACTGTGCTGATTGTATAGATCTTCTGTGCTGTTGGGTAGAAGATGTGGGAGAAGCATCAAATATAGTCTAGAATATGCAGTTTCTTTGCAGCAACATTTGTTGCATTGTCAACTGTCATGGCGACATTCAAGTCTGGACGGACATGGATATAAACTGCAAGTGCAATGACTGGTTTACAGAGGCATAGAGCCGGCAGTAATTCTAGCCCTCAAATAAATGTATCAAAACAAAATACAAAATACTGGTTCCAGAAAATGTATCAAGATAAAATACATGTATTTTGTTTTTTTTCAAATACAGAAAAAAAAAAAATCTTTTTCTTTTTAACAGCAACCTGCAGCTCTATAGGTCACTCTGTCGGTGGGCTGGTTGGTTGGTCGGTCAGTCCACAAAGCTTTTCGTGAATAACTCAAAAAGTCCTTGACCAAAATTGGTCAAAATGCATATTGCAGCTAGAGACCATGAGTAACCATACCAGAAAGAATGCCCACGATTTGTCCATAGGTGGCGCTATACTAACCGATTCAAATCTTTTTGTGAATAACTCAAAAAGTCCTTGACCAAAAATGCTCAAAATTTACATGCTGCAATTAGAGACCACAAGTAACAATGCAAGAAAGAACAACCATGATTCACCCATTAAAGGCGTGGTAGTATCAAATTTGGTCGCAGCTATTTGCGCTTGTTTTCTCACAATTTGGTTTAGCAGAGTATTCAGGTTTGAAACAGAAACACGGGCTATGCACTAGCCAAGACAGCATGCTAGCGTTATTAGCATGCTAGCATCGATCGCTAGCTTTGCTAAACACTGATTATGCACTAACCTAGACAGTTAGCATAAGCATTGCTAGCTTGATAATATAACTATCATCACCATGTTTATTGTTATACAATAGGCTATGTAGCCAGAGCCAGACATAAATCATACATCAAGCCAGTTGACATCTGTCACACTGTGAGCAGCACGTGCAGCATGCCTGGCAAGTCTAGTCTAGCTGTGCTGTGAACTGTCCACCAACGGTCTCGCTAAACAGCAGCAAGATACTGTAGCTAGTGAGCTTGTTTGCTGTCTAACCTGGAGCCTTCGGAGCCCTGTGTTCAACTTTTTTCAAATGAAAGAGAGAAACATACAATTTCCTATGTTATGCACAGTCCAGTAAAACAGACCACTAGGTCATTGAAGGGCACATTAAATGGCCCAAGTTTAAAAAAACATATAGATAATTATATATATATGTATAAATATATATATATAGTATATGTAAAAATAAAAAAAATATTGTTATATCCAATATTATAAAAATGAAAAATAAAAATAAAAATGTGTAGCCTATTATTTTTGATTTTTGATTCGTGGAGAGAGTATTTTAAATACAAAATTACTCCACTCAAAAGCATTTTGTTACAAATTACATTTGCTTTTTATTGGCCTTATCAAATACAAATTCTCAATTGTATTCAATTGTAATTGAAAAACGTATTTTAAATACAAGTAATAGAAATACTGCCTATCCCTGCCCTTGGGTAGGAAGGGTGAAGGGGATAGGTGAGGGCCAGACTTAAAGGCCTCTAGTTTCTTGGCGCGGTGCAGGGTGGTGAACCCCGCACAGAGCTTGTTTTGAGCAGTGCAACCCAAGGCGCACTCATTTTGGTAGTTTGGCAGACCGAGGTGCGCTGAGATGGGTGTGGCGGCGCAGCAGGGGGAGGTGTCGACAGATCCAGCTTGGAACAGTGAAAGTTTCGTGCCAAAAGGCTTCACCGAAGGTGCGCTAAAAGCTCGCCAGCTGAAACCAGGTCTACTGTCAGCGCAGGTGGAGCACAGACGATGTAAGTGGAAGTTTGGCTGACCGGCGGACAGTGCGCACACATCACCAAAACCTCACAGGCAGGTTTCTAGGATGTCAGGCACATTAACAATGCAATAAATACCCACACAAACCACTATTCAATGCAACTATCTGCAATCAGCACATAAATGTATCTCTATATTGATTGTACCGTCACATCACATCCCACAGCATCAGATAGGGAGTATATATTCAGCATCTGTCATCTTAGAAAAGTCAAAAGAAAAGAAACAGAGTGAGACTGCGAGAGAGAAAGAGAGAGCCCGTGGAGGTGAGCTCACAGTTCCGTATATTCGGAAACTGCGAGCTTGGACCTCCCAGACCAAAACATCAGTTTCCTCCTGGGAGAAGTTTGGCCGTCTGACACTGCTGCTCTCTTCTGCCATGATGAATTGAGTAAACTCTCATTACGGCTTCACGCGGCGCATTTAAGGGCGAGGAGAGGGGCTCCTTTGATTGGTGTTATGTGAATCGGCTGTGTGTTAAACCCACTCCACGCCTTCTCTCCTCCCTCTTTCCGACATGCGCAGGTAGGAGGGATGGAGGTGAGAAAAAGGAGTAGCTGTGCCAGCGCGCACGGTGTGCCAAACTTGCAAAATCCGCCTGGCCACACCCAGTTGGCGAAGCGCAGGTGCGGATTTCAAGGCTAAATACGAATGCTAAAGTGATGTAAGCCAGCCTGCAGCTGGTATAACAAGGTCACTTTCAATTTAACAACTCTAATTTGCATTGTATTTCCCTTGTCACATATACGCTCAGTAAAGCCTTGACTTCACTGTTGGAACAGTCTGTGTTTTGTGTTGTCTGTAGTTTACATAGCTAACAGTTGTTGTTTTTTTGTTTTTGTTTTTTTAAAGGTGGGGTTTGGTCAATCAATGTACACTTATGTCACTCAAGGTTCCTCTTGTACTCGGGGAGTTCCTACTCTGACATAGGTGCTAAAAAAAAGTCCTTGAAAACTACTCGTTCCAACTTCTTGCAGTGCAGGCACAGTAAAAAAGGGCCTCTTAAAAAGTTTCTCTGGTTCAAAAATGCTAAAGTAAAAACATTATTAACATCATGCCGTAATGCAGGTGGTGTCAAACTAATTTTAGTCTGGGTACCACATACAGCACAGACTTACAAGTGGGCTGGACCTGTGAAACCTGCTTGACTTTCAGGATGGATGTAGTGTGAAATGTCCTTAATTCAAATATTTTAGTTATTGTCTTTTTTTTTCAAGTTTCAGATTTTCAATGTAGAAGTGTGGGAGTTTTACTTTGAAATTTCTCTAAATACTGATGCAGTAAAAATACTTGAGTTTTGTGTCCGTATGTTTTTAGACATGTCCTCAACATCAGGAATAATCTTTTTAATTTTTGTTTCCAGCAACCCAAATATGAAAGAATAAAGACATTTCCCTCACAAGTTAGTGGTATTTACTTTTCACAGGTCTTCTGTCTATAATCCAATTAATCATATTTCTGTAATGTTTTATGTATTTTATAACACCTTATTTTGAAAACCCAACATCGTCACACATCCTTCAGCTAACTTTGCTAAGTCTGTCGTTAGCTCCCCCAACAGCTCAATCTGGGCTGTTTGAAGGCATTATTCACTGTAGCACATATTAATTCCAGTATATGGATGCACTAAAGTTGTAGCCTTAGCTAGGGTCGTCTCCTGTCCCTTAAAATATGGAATTTAATTTTAAAGGGCCAGTGTGTAATATTTGGCATGGTTTATTATCAAATCTGAATCTGAATATTCTACCCATTAATATGTTTATATAAGTGTATAATCGCTATAAAATAAAATTAGTTTGGTTTTCGCAGCCTTATATATATATTATATAGCAAGGGCCTTGCTTTAGAGAGTTTGCCATCTTGCGCTGCCATGTACGGCAGACCAAGTGGACAATCCAGCCAGCCAGAGGACGCGTTTCGCGTGTATAAATAAACCAACGCAGACAGCGGAAGGAAGGAAGAAGGAGGAGGAAACAGCAGAGAGTGTTAGTAGTTCGTCGATAGAGTAGTGAAAAGTTTTCTTTGTTATAAAGTTTGCGAATGGGCCACACTTACCACGCAACAGGAGAGAATGAACCCGAACCGTCATCTGCGAGGAAAAGAAGACGCAACTTCACTCCTTGTGATACACTCTCTGCGGGGTTTTTCCTCCTGATGATATATCTCCCCAACTATGGTAGCACCGAATCCCATTCTGTGCAGTAAAATGGGAGCAGAGGATTCAGCCTCTCTTCTCACCCGCTCAGCATCCAACACATGGATTTCCTCATCTGTATGCTCCGATCAAACAGGTATGGCTCTGGATCTGTGTCCACTACAAGAAACTCTTCAAAATCGCGTTCAAAGTCGTCCATTGCAGCTACTACAGTCCGGAGATATTGCTAGGCTAAATAAACAGCTGAACTCTGTTTACAGGCTACGCTGTCAGTCAGTGTGCGGGCTGGAGATTGGTGGAGCAGAGAGGGGAGGGGGTACCCGCTAGGTACTGTGAGCGAGTATGTGTGTATTAAGTGTGTGTGTTACACTAGAAGAGTCAGAGTTTGGGACGGAGTCTTTTACCCCCTGGAGTGTTACCAGAGTTTTTGGAGTGCTCAAATAAACGGGCCTTTTTTCCTGAACGCTGCTCTGGTCTCCTGCTTGTGAGGGATTCATTACAATATCGCAACATGGTTTAGATTTCTAAATAAACATTCACCTCGTCGCTAGATAACTACTCCTGGAAAACTCATGTCTGCGCAAGGCTTTTTGTCCTTACGAGGCCACCGTCATTTACCCGATGGGAGGGGTGAGCGAGTGAGGCCTGCAATCTAGAATTTGACCACTGATGTCACTGTTTTCAACGGTTTTCAACCCATTTTACACACTGGCCCTTCAACATTAAAGAGTGTGTCCCATTTTGAATCAATACGGAACGGGTTTTGTCCCGTATATCCAAGTTGTCTTGAATGCAGCATCATCCCGCCCCATGTTCCGTGAAGACCCGCCCTTCTCTGCCACTGATTTGCCAATATGATATGATAAACATTGGCTGAGGCCACACCTCCTCATCGAAAATGAAAGCGGATGCAGAGGTGTCGGGCTAGACTACTATTATGAGTTGTCCGACAAATGCCACCTAGGGTCTAAAGTATATTTGTCAAACTCAAGGCCCGCGGGCCAAATGTGGCCCGCCACGTCATTTTATGTGGCCCGCCACGTCATTTTATGTGGCCCGCGAGAGCTTAAAAGGTCTGATTGTCTAAAAATAAATAGGTAAAAAGCTAGATTTGACCAAAAACTACATTTCCCACAATGCATGTCGATTATGTTACCCGCGAAGTGACGGCTTCCGGCCACTAGACGGCAGTGTTTCCACATCAATGCGATTTATCCAACAAGTGGTGTTTGATGTTATTTTTCTTTATTCACTTGGATAGTTTGATCCTTGATTGATGGAATTATGTGGGTTTCATAACCTAACAAATTAAAAGGATTTATGTTATAACAGAGCAACAAGCAAACATATTTTTTTCTATGCAACTGTAATATTTGTAACTTGAATAAATAATAAATTCAGAGTTATTTAACATTAAGGAGTAGTTACATTTATTTTACATTACATTTGGTTACATTTAGTTACATTTATAAGTTACATCTAATAAAATGTATTATTACAAGTCACTCAATGGCTGGGTCAGAATACCGCATAGTCCAATGTCCCTAGGACGGCCACACAGTCCAAATGCTACCAATCCATCCTCCGACTGCTACCCGGCCGTCAAGCCCACGGTCAAACCGGTCGTTGCCCGCCACTGCGGCTGCCTCGCGTCACTGCTCCCGAGCGTGGCTTCGTAATCCTACCAGTAGAAGAGACTAGGCAGTGCACGGCTCACAACACACAGGTATCCGCTCAGCTTCCGGCTCATGCATTTGTTCCCCTGGCGCCCGCCCTCAGCTGCAGATTCGCTGCCACCTGCTGTCCATCGTTCTTTTCAATCAAGCACTTACCTTATTAAGTCCACTGAGGTGTGCACTACGGCAGGAAAGACACTACATAAAAAGCGACAGTCCAACTCAACTTAACATACCCAAAATGAAAACATGCAAAATATGGGAAAAATGAATTACACGTGCAGACATAATGAAGAAACAAACCAATAACAAATATACATGCAACAAATAATCAAATAAAATACTCTGCCGTGCGACAGAGGTACAGAAAAGAGTGGGAAAACTCAAACCCTTGGCTTGACAGTGTAAATGGTTTCATATATTGTTATTAGCACACCCAGAGTTTATTTTGTGGTTCTTTCATTTGGTCTTATAATATCAATATGAAAAGTAATGCATGGTGGTAAAAGGAGCATCACTATCTGGAGATGATTTAAAAAAAAAGATTATTCCTTTGTAGAAGTCCATCTTTTCTCCTGCACTATGTTTTATTTTTCAAATTGATGTTTTACATGTCAAAGCAGTTGTTTAATTTACAGTTAATAAGTTTTGAGAGTATGACATCTGTGGTACTTGAAGTAAATAGAGATGAAACAGTGTAATGTGTGTCTCTTACATTATTGTTATATCTGCCTTTCCACTAAATGTTTGTGTTTACATATTTTATTTAGAGTCCTTTTTTAAGTCTTCCTCACCACTGCCACACCACAGGGCCTGTGGGGGTCGTTGCCCCGAGGAGGTCTTGAGCTGTGCCAGAAAGCTTGCGACCTCGCTCCCTACTTCCCGAACAAACTGTCTTTGTCTTCTATTAGATATCAAAAACTCAAATACTCAGAGGTCAAAAAATCACTGGAGACACATAGATTCAGATGCAGCTGAGTTTAATGTGCTCTCAGGCAACAACCACATCACAACTCAATGAGTCAAGCTCCGGAGCAAGACTGGAATTTCTTTGTTTGCACTCGCTTTTTATTGTGAAAATTTCTGCTGAGTCGTCTTTTGTCCTTAACCCTTCCCACTTGGCGCTGATCATAACGGTGTCACATTTCTGCTGAGTTTACACTTTTTTTAGTCCTTTCCACCATATCGGTGTCACATTT